>CM017324.1:40557555-40671065 GCA_006937295.1 Carpinus fangiana | reverse complement strand
TTTTCCCCATGAATAAGAGGTGGTTTAACCGTTTAGCCGTTTGGTTGATAAGTTAGGTTTAGGCGGCCCATTCCATGAAGATGATCTTGGACCAAAAAGAAAACAAAAAGAGTTTTGCAAGGGTTGATTAGATGGTTTGAGATGCATGATAATTATTAGGCGTGAAAAGGAGGTTAACTGTTAGTTGCTCAAATTATTAATTGTTGTGAACCTTAATCCGTCCTCTAGATTGAGAATGGGGCCGGCGGGTATATATGATACCCACTTGCACAAATTGTAGTTAATGTGATAGAGCATGCATGTATATATGAGACCCACCTGCTCTAGCGGATGGTTGAGTAGCTCAAAATTTATTTGGGCAAGCAAATCTCATAAATGTTTTCTTATATTAACTGCTCAAATTAATGTGGATCTCAATTTGTTTCCTAAATTGGGATTCACGACAATTTGCAAACAATTTTGACAGTTAATGTGAGAAATCATATATGATGTTGAAATAATGAGGATGCGGAATATTGAGCGGAAGCAAGAGAGAGAATGAACACAAAGAACTTTACAGGTGGTTTGGTGTTAGACCTACGTCCACCACTAGGAATACTTTTAAGGGCTATATTGTGCTAATTAACTTGATTTTTTTGTTTACAATACAAAGGTCCCTATTATATAGGGTAATGTCTAAATACCAATATTTCATTATAATTGGCCCATAAATAGAAAATATACTATATCAACATAATTATAGAATATACAGAAAAATATTATATATTTTTCATATATTCTTAACATATGAGATCCACTTGCCTAGCCTCCGAAAAATTTTTATGGCTACTTTTTGGGTTTAATTGTGACCATTTGTAAAATACGTATATAAAAGTGAATAACACTGCTTCCAAAAATAAAAAATTAATAATTTTTATTTGGTTATTGTTAGAGAATAGCAATGTAGGCTTGTCCCACATTGCTCAAGTATTGAGAAAGCCCACATAAATAAGTCTTGCCTAAGCTTGTCCCACATTGAAAAAACATGAAGTTCCTCTCCTCTTTGACTCCTATATAAGGAGGCTTCTTATGTACAATTATATTCACTCAATAAAAGCTAAATGTAGCCTATATGGCTTTAGTGTGTGGATGTAGGCATATTGCCGAACCACCTTAATCTTGTGTCTATTTCTCTCTTGCTTATTTATTATTCCGAATTACAAATTCTATTATGGTATCAGATCTAATAGGCTAACGCCAATTATTAGATTCTGGGTTAACTCTTTTGTTTTTTTGTTTTTTTTTTCCTTTTTATTTTGTTGTAGTTCATTTTCCTTTCTTTTCTTTGTTTCTTTTCCTGTAATCTGTAGACTTTCTGTTGCACAGAAGTTCTATTTTTCCGTTGCACAGAGTCTTAAAAATTTTGTTGTTCTTGCTGTTTTGTTGGGTTTTCTAGTCTTGTCTCTTTGAGACATTACGTCAAACACCTTTAGCACCCACAGCCTCCTTCATGGCTCCTTCGATCAGATTTGGAAAACTTATTTCAAATTTTGTCCACATCTGCATTGCAGCCTGATCTGAACAAAAAAAAAAAAATGATGACGCTTACCGGTTGTTCCTTCTTGGGTTCACCGGACTTTCTTCTCTGCCCAATTTCATTCTCTCAGTCTTGTGGAAAACCCACAGCCTCTCTATTTTTCCCACTTTCGGCACCTCTACTAGACAAACACCAGCACGCCCTTTCTTCTACCCTTACACTTAACCTTCTCCTCAAATTTCTCTCCACGTGTTCCCTTATTTTCTCATCATTTCATATCTTATTCTCTCCTTGTCCACTTGCCCTTGCTGGACAAAACCAGCACACCTAGGGAACCACTTGTCCCCTTGTCTTCCATGCTCATCTGTCTTCTTTTCTTCAAATTTCATCTGGTGTCTTTCCTCAACAGCACGTGTATGCGTTTTGCACATGGACACTTTGTTGCATATGCCCATTTTGTAAAAAAAAAATAAAAATTGCAGTCATTCTTTCGTGCATTTTCGTTGGTCGGCCATTCTTCGGCACTATTCTGCTTTCTGCCCACTCATTCTTTGGGGCATTTCTGCAAACACTTCTTGCTCAATCTTTTTCATCTCACACAAAGCCATCTAAATCTCTGCCACCCTCATATTAGTCACCGGCCTTGTTGCTCTTTGGAAAGAATTTCAATGTAGGAGCAACAGAGCATGACTTGCTCTTGCAGTGACGGGACCATGATAGCTACATTCGTAGCTATCTTCACATTTGTCCCTCCAGTATTCACAAACTCAATAAGGTCTTTTTCAGATTTCACCTCCAATCGGCACTGTTCAGCCAACGAACACAAAGCCACCTCGAAGTCTCTGTTGTTCGCCCCATATCCATCAGTGTCGATCTCTGCCACCTCCAGACCTCAACTCAGCGGCCACCATCTCTCCGAATTAGTCTCTCACAGCCTCTGCCACTCCGCCACTGCCCCACAGCTACCGCCTGGACATCGTCAGCGACAGTTCGCCGCCATTGCCTTGCAGTTTGCAGAAGTTTTTCTCTCATTTTTCTAGTTTTTCACAATTTTTCATTTTTTATGCACTTGTATGCACTCCTGTATTTGGTTTTTTTTTTACAACAAAAAAAAAAAAAAAAAGAAGATGAAGAAGAAAAAGAGGCCCAAGATGCCCACAAAAGAGGCCCAAGTTGCCCATTTTATTTTTCTTAGCCCATAGTAGGCTTGTTGGCCCATAGTTGGCCCCATATAATCTGGCCTTTGTGGTATTGTTTAAAACCCAGGCCCAGCCTTTGTGGTATTGTTTCAAACCCAGGCCCATTTTAGCTCATTGTTGGCTTTCATATTTGGTCATTGGCCTATTATTTGTAATTTGGCATTTGTGATATTACCCATGCCCATTCTCATGTAAGGCCCATAGTTGGTCCGTTCCAATCAAAAGTTGATGATGTTCAAGAGCCGCCGATGAGTTCAATTCCGGCGCCATCAATCATCTCCTTCAGTGCTGAGATCAAGAAACAAACTCAAGATTTCACAAGTTCCCACCTTGAGTTTGAGGGGGAATGTTAGAGAATAGCAATGTAGGCTTGTCCCACATTGCTCAAGTATTGAGAAAGCCCACATAAATAAGTCATGCCTAAGCTTGTCCCACATTGGAAAAACATGAAGTCCCTCTCCTCTTTGACTCCTATATAAGGAGGCTTCTTATGTACAATTATATTCACTCAATAAAAGCTAAATGTAGCCTATAGGGCTTTAGTGTGTGGATGTAGGCATATTGCCGAACCACCTTAATCTTGTGTCTATTTCTCTCTTGCTTATTTATTATTCCGAATTACAAATTCTATTAGTTATTGATGAAAAAATAAAAAATAAAAAATAAAACTAAATCAAAGTACATTTTATATATTGAAAGATGAAAGAAAAACCACAATTTATATTAATTAGTTTTACTTAATTGTCCTTCTTTGTTTAATTTTTAAATACTTTTATATCAAACAAATCTAATGCACTTGAATAGAGTAAATCAGACAAAGAAATCTCATATTCTCAAGAATCCTATTAGATTTACAAATTATAATCATTCAAAAACGTGAGTTTGGTCACATTCTCAAGAATCTAAATTCTCAGGCACGACATTCCTTTGAAAATATGGATGTCGAGAGGAATGTTAGATTTCTTGAACTAAACACCACAAAAATGTAATGTTACAACTCTTACCGGCAGATCATAGTGATTAAGCAATATATTAGATAATATAGAACCTTTTTTTTTGTTCCCCTTCATATTGGATTGGAGGCTTCAATTCAATAGATCACACGCCAACAAATAAATGTTAGTTTAATAAATTGAATTGGACGAAATATCTCCAACCTAACTTGAAATAAAACATTATCTTATTAAATATAATAACAAGAACATGCATGATCATATATAAAAACTTTGAACTAAAATACTAGTGTCAAATTCCCTACATTATGGTCCGACATGTGCCACGTACATATATTGTCACAAGATATATTCCAACAGGTAGGTTAAATCGATCATATCATGGAACAAACTTAAGAACTTGTGGGGTTTACAAGAAACCAAATTCCGTGCGTGGGTGAAGACTATACCAATAGTACGTTAATTTACTAGCTTTTTGTTTGGAACCTTTTTGTCTTGGGCCTCTTGGCACTTGTCAATGGCCAAAGGCAATATTGCTTTTTTAAATATTGGGTCTGTTTGGCGCGCCAGCAGTACTGGAAACTGAATTATTGCTCAAATGTGTAGGGAAAATAAGAAAATAGGAGCCTTTTTTTAAGTGAATTTGACAGGATTTTTTTTTGGTTTAAAATTTGTTTAATTTGCTTCTAACGGTGTACATGGTATTACATTATTAAAATAAATAAATAACGGGACAACATATACTACACCATTAAGAAATTCCAATGAGCATCTTAGAATGATTTTTTTTTTTTTTTCCCTCAATTTATTATCTTTTTGACTCAACTTCAATCTTGACTTTACAAGCTCTTGTTTTTCACAAGTGCATGGATTCAAATATTTGAGCTTGATCACGTGCACGTACAGAACAGTGAACCAATTTAATTAAACAAGTCAGTTAGGCCCCTCACCTATAATTTACTAATTTCGTGTTAGATTTGTGAGTCGTTTTAAAAATTGCAAGCCTTAAATGTTGATCACGTATCGAGTTTAAATCGTATCAAAATATGGGTATACGATTATATAAATTAATAATAATTTAATCCATTTAATTAAACGAGTCAAACCTTTCAACTTTATATAACTTGCTAATTATTTCATGTTGAATTCATATTGAATTTGTGTGAGTCTAGTAAAAAAGTCATCTGATATTGAGTTGGAGACATAGAGAGAGAAAATATGGAGATGCATATTGGATCATTAGGATGAAAAAGGTATCAATTTGAAAGAGAAAAGAGAGAGAGTGGGGACCCTAGTCCCTAGGGGTAACTTGGGCATGCAATATTCATACAAATGCGCATGCTCCCCCACCTGTACTTCTGCTGGTAAGATTCTACGCATCAACGTTATAATAGTGACATCTTTTTGAAAAACTTTGCTACCAAGTTACATCCCCACCAGCCCGTGCCCTAGCTAACTTCATCTACCTTAATTAATTGTTTCTTATTTACATCTCTTTCATTTTCTAATAAGTCCCAATATTATTTTCAGATTAATTACAATCTTTCTCCATACATGATTTTAATTTTAAGAGGCTTGCACATATATATATATCATATGATGGAACCATGCATACACCTGTTTTAGCCATATTTTTATTTTATTTTTCCCCTACTCAATATTATTTCATATATATATATATATAATAATCATTTACATGATTAGCCTTTCCTCTATTAAAATAGAGAAATTATTATATACTGTCTTCTGTTCAAGAGCCCGCACTAAGATTGGGGTCTGTAAAAGGAGGGGTTGATATCCCACTAACATGGCTGCAAAATTTCCAATTCCCAACATTCTTTCTACTGTTGTAGATAAAATTCCACACAAAGTCCCATCAGAAAAAAATAGAATCCCAGCTTTATGCAAAGTTGAATAATTGAGAAGAGGTCTGTCAGAGAGATCAGAGGAGAGTTGGCCGCACATTAGTTCACTCACTGATCACCTTCACATTTCCCATGCCACTGTGAAACCCTAATCCAATTGAGCCATGGTGGGGGGTTGATGTTGGCCAACAACACATCTATAAATTTGTTTTAAGGATCCATGGGAGACAGCTTAAGGGGCATGCAGTACTACTCTTGTTGTTGTTAATTGGAAGAGATCGAAGTGTAGTCGTGAAAAGGCATTAGAGGCCTCCCAATGAGAACAAATGCATGGCAACAAAGTTGTCTGGAGAGCTTTCCTTTTCTCCCACATCCACATCTCGATCCATATATGTCTACTTTGAACATATATATATATATATATATTTATATATATGCACATAAAGGCTAGATCAAGAATAAAAAGTGCATGCACTCGATCTCTCATCTTTCAAACGCCAACCCATTATTCAATCTCATGTTAACATTACTTTGCCTCGATCATTAAAATGTCTCCATCTCTCTCCCCCATCTGTCACAATCTTAGCTAGACCCTACTAGCCTACTGCATATATATTTCAACCAGCTCATACCAACTCGGTTGTCGATTTTTAACGCAACTCACGACCTCGTGATAGCAAAATATTTAAACATGAAAAAAGAAAAGTTAAATATTGCATGTATGAGGAAGTTTTATATCAATATATGTATATATAAAAGAAAATTAAAAAAAAAAAAAAAACCATCTTAAAAGGTATACGAGCTGAGGGATAACATTAATTTTATCAAATCTCTCGATCTCCAATTAAAAACAACGTACATGTGTCATTTTTAGTAATAAATTAATAAAATTTAAATTAACGATTTAATAATAATAATTAAAAAAAAAAAAAAAATCGTGAATATATATAGTTAGGGGTTAGGGCCGGGGCAGCTAGCTTGATTGGAATTGACGAAAATTTCACTATTTTTTTTTCCACATTTGCTTTGGGACAATTTGTCTACACCCGCTTGCCTTTGGAATCTAATATGACTCCAAGTCCATGATAAGGAGGAGACGGGAGGGACAAGTGACAACCATTTGATCGGTCCCTTAAATGTTCCGTCCCATTCCCACAACTGTCGGAGATCTACGGGGTACTATACTGCCATGTGATGCTAACACGTGTTGTGCAAGGGGCCCAGGCCGAGGCTATTTTAGTAACCTTACCTTATATACGTTCTTAATTTCAGCTGTCCCCTTAAATGACCACCATGCCCTCTGGGATCAAATTAATAATTACTCTAATACTAATGTGAAATTAAAAGTAAAAATGATTTTCTCATTGATTTTTAATTTTCAAATGTTTAAAATACAATTTAATAGAGTTGCTTAAAAAAAAATACCCAATTTTTGTCTAGAGTCAGAGATGTTAACCTTTTGTGATCAAACCGGGGATTTGGTAGGAATTTTTCATCCTATATATATATTGGTCTGATCATATATAATGGAAGTAAAACATCCCACTAAAAAAATTAATGAAAAATTTAGGAAGTGACCTCAAACGTTGGATTGGGATCTCTAGAACGTAGTTTGTTATATCTAAATTAATAGTAATTTGGACAATAAATTGTGAGAAAAGTGATCCATATAATGAAACTGATCACATGCCTAAACAAATTTTAAGATTTTTTACTACTTATTCAAAGAGATAAGTCTCAAGTAAACTATCATTACATATACGGTTCAAATTACTACTAAAAATCCTTGTCACAAGCATCCAACTCAGGACTTACAATTATCAAAGAGAATGGGAGTAGCCCAAATCCGTAAATCACCTCTTGTGTGGTTTATTATCAACTAGTATACCAATAATACCATAGACACAGTTTCTATGGTGTTGTACTGTAATCAGGAAATAAAGTATTTCTTGGTTGATCTGGTATTTATCAATGAAGTACCAATAATTCCATGATGTCCATGTTAAACCTAATCATAGAAACTAGTAGTAGATTTTTTTTATTATTATTTTTTTTTTTAAAAAAAAGAAAGAAATAAACTGGATAACAAAGGTACAAAGATTGGAACCACAAGATAACAAACAATGAAGAGACAGTTAAAAATTAAGAAGGGTTGGATGAAGAATTAAAAAAGAAAAAAAAGTGAGGTGCAAGGGGTGGCTGAAGAGACTTCTTTGTATTTCTCGGTCTGGAATCGTAGAAAAACAGAGAGAAGAAAGCCTGCAAGAGAATCCAAGAACCAAAGATGGTAAAGCTTAAGAAACGACGACGATCTGCATAGATTCACCTTCTTTTTCCTCTCCATCCCCATCTCTCTCTCTGCAACACTTTCCATCTCTCAAGCAGCCGTACCATCCACCCACTCTTTCCACAACTACCCCCACTACTTCACACATCCCAAAAACCCACAGAGATCTACACACACACACTCACACAGATAGAGAGAGAGAAAGAGTGATGAAAAAGAAAAGAGTGTTGCGATCTTTGGGATGACGGTTGCATGGAGGATTGAGGAACGTGGGAAATACAAGTCCAAGATCATTATTTCTCATCCATCCATAGCTTTGTAAATCCAATATCACAGAAGAGAGGAAAAAGAGACACAAGCACATCACAAACACAAACATAAACATAGTGGTTCTGTTAATCTTCTTGCTCATGGAGTGGCAGGGAAGGAGACCAAGATCCACAAACAAACCACTTATTCTTTACTGTCTCTCCATCTTCTTCTTATTCTTCTTCTCATTTTGTGCGCTTTTCAGCAACATCAGCTCCAGCAGACCTACATGCCAAGGTAACCGAACTCACTCATTTTGTTCTCTTTTGGGTTGATCTTCTAATATTAAGAAACCCCTCTTTAGAATCATCTGAATTTATGAAATTCTCACAAAATCTTTAGCTATCTCGCATTCATGTGATGTAACCCTCATCATCATCATCATCATCTTTCATTTTCCTACGCAGGTGGCACGTGTCCTTTGTCTGCAAAGGCTGATGTACATTTTCAGGTAAGCTGGTCCTTTATGTTTTGTACCCACCGACCCAAACCAGTGACCTTCAAGAACAGAGTGCATTGATTACCATTATATAGTTTGTCCTGTCAAAGTAGCCTAAATCTTCTCAAAACCTGGAATAAAACACATTGTACAACTTTTCCTGCTTCTTTAGTCGTCCAACCCATGTAAAAAGAAAAAGAGGCACGATCTACAAAATCCTCACTCGCACACAGTTTCAAACAAACCAGTAAAGCCATTTTTCAATCTTATTTATAGTTAAAAATTAAAAATTTTGTGTACTTGCTTCCACATTAACATCTTACTTGAATCTTAACTATGAAAACAAACCCGATATTGAAAAGGGTGTGAAGAGCAGTAGAGTAGTATTACTCCATACAAATAGAAATGACTAAAATGCGCCAAAATCGGTGCAGAGCTAAGCCTGGCACGGCTGCATTCTGAGCTGTCTCAGTCTAATCCTTGGAATCATCCACCATAATTTAGCAGCCACCAGGTGGGGTGTTCCATTAATAACCATGGCCCAGCCCTGAGAGAAGTCATACGCCTAGCTAACTGGTTGTTCACAAACGGTGCACGTTAGCACTAGTGAAGAAAAAACTGTCGTTTTTGGCTGTTTTGGACAAAAGTCTGGGTAACTTGCGCCTGCTGCTGTTCCCAGTGCTTTAACCGGAATCCGTGTTATTATTTAATTAATGGGCTGTATAGCCTGTATTCAACCTCGTGAACATGCTCCGGGGGGCGCACGTTAGCTTGGTGGCTGTACGGAATGGCGACGTGGCATTGAGGCCTCGGGCGCACGTTAGAGCATTGTGTTACAAAATTTGTATGTTTATGATTATTAGCTCTAATTATATATACCATTTTTTTAACAGCAGGAATTTGAGAAGAGAAGAGAGGAAGAGAGGTGGGTGAGCTTGGGAAGGAGGTTTTTGAGTGGGCCCGGATCGTCTCCTCCGCGATGCTCGTTCAAGTGTGGCAAGTGCACGCCGTGCAAGCCGGTGCATGTGCCGGTGCCGCCTGGGACGCCGGTGACGTCAGAGTATTATCCTGAAGCTTGGAGGTGCAAGTGTGGTAATAAGCTGTACATGCCATGAAATTGATGAAGCTTTTGTTGTGGTTAATTGCATGGGAATTAAATACCCTTTGTTAATTAGCTAGTTTAATTAATGAAAACTACTGATCATGAGAACACAGAGATATATAGAGGACTTCGATTTGTGTAAAGAATATTATATATATTGACACTAATCGAGATCATGGCTATGAAATTTAATGTGTTAATTAATCACTCTTTACTTGAAGTAATTTGGACCATCAACTGATTTTGAGGTAATTGTTCTCCACCTTTCTTTGTTCTTGGGTCTCACATTTAATTTAGGAGTGACATTCTCTCTTGATTATTGCTAGGCCACTGCTTGGGTTAATTTCCAATGAACTCTCAGAGTCAATGCTGTGTTACTTTGATTATATGATCAATAGAAAATGTTTAGGGAATTATGGTGTTTGTTACAAGCTAATGTAGCAGTTTAATTACGTTTAGAAAATTACAATTTTTATTACAAAGCCATTTGCAAGCTAACGTATCAATTCATAATTGGTGAAATAATTAAAATATATAATTGGCAAGTTAGTCGCATCATTTTGTAAAGAATTTGGTAGTAATAGTTGTAATACTATTAACACCCAACCCCAATCAAATTGAATTGTTTAGTTGTTAACACAATAAGTGTCACATTAATTTATAAACTGACATAGCTATATATCTTTAGCCACAACCAAATTTATTTATTTAGATGCGGGTGACGTAGTGAGTGTTACCTGAACAACCAAGTTAGTTTATAATGAATTTATAATAAAAGTTATAGTAACTCTATAGACACTCCTAGTTGATTAGTATAATGAAATAAACTTACTTGAACATAATCCAAAAAGGGCCGAACTGCTCATGCCATACATAACTCTTTGGATTATAAAAACTTTCTTATATTTGCTGTTTGAATTGTAGGGATTTGAATCACCGCTCAATTGATAGTATATTGTGATATATTGACCAGCCCAGAAACCCATTGTTGGGCTCACCATGGAGATATAAAATATGGACTTTTTTATATTTTGAAATGGTTAGGCCCCGGAGACAAATTCCTACCAATTTTGTCGATTTCATCATTTTCTTCATGAGTTTATTGTACCAAACTTAGGCCGGAAGACGGCTTTGTTGGAGCTAGGCTCATGCTCTTGCTGAACATCGTGTTGTAGCCCACTGGGCCACTATCTCGCTCCTTGGCCCATTTTGCTGTGTTGTGAGTCTTGTGACAAAATAATTAAAGGGAAATCTCACTTTAAACTAATGAATTACTGTGCATTTTGATAAGTCCTCTAAATTTCAAAATATCTTAATTTGAACTTCTGAACTTTTAATTGCAATCAATTTGAACCATTCCATTAGATTTTAAACGTTAAAAGTGAGACAATAACGTTGATGCATCTTTAACTTTTTTTATAAATTTTCAAATTTACTCTTAATTTTAAAATGAAAATAAGAGATATTTTAATATTTTTAGGTACTGCCATTAGAAGTTAATGGCTACATTTAACGAAGGGGATTCAAATTGACTACAATTAAAAGTTCAGGAGTTCAAATTAAGAGGTTTTAAAATTTAGGGGCTTATCAAAACGTGCGATAATTTAAAAGTGTAAAATGAAGTTTTTCCATAATTAAATTATTAATAAAAGCATAATAAAAAGGGACTATGCAATTGTTTCTTGCCTACATAACGTGTGATGAGAAATGATATTTAAGATTGTTTGAATTTACGATTTTAAAAAGTGTAATTTAAAAATGTGATTTTTAAAAACGTAATTAAGCATTGTGGTTAGTTTGACCTTTAAAATCTCATGTATTTTACTCCCCAAAAAATAATTCAATCGGGCATCATAGAATATGTTAAAATACATGCCTTTAAAATCACCAAACATACTCGTTGGCGTTTTTAAAGCCATGTATTTTTAGTTTAGAGTATTATAAAATGGATTTATGAAAAAAGAAAAGAAAAAAAGGTTGAATAATAAATGTGATAGTGATAATTAATTTGATCTGAGCCTTATATTATTTGATCAATAGCCCATCATATCCCATTAGTGTGACACTACTGTTCTTGAAGGACCACTATCTAAAAAAACAAAAAAGGCAGTCCACAAAATATTTTAATTTGTTTAATTTCTGAGGACTGAGGAGAAAAGTCCAACGATCTGAATAAAAAAAATCTATGGTGAATGGCTGATATCAGTTGAAGCTGCCAGGACCACGTATATCACGTGGACTACCGGCTGTACCACATCATCTTTCAAACTGTCCCAGTCCTGAATCCTTCACATGAGATTTAGAGTGGATGATATTTGGTCTCGAGTCTTTGAACTTTATTTTTAAAGGACCAAATATTTACAAGCATGAATAATAATAATAATAATAACACTTTAGCATATATAACATTTTTATTTTTTTTTTTGAAATGCTCGCACAAGATAAAAAAATAAAATTTAAACTAATAATCTCTGTTTTATTAAGCGTAATCTTAACCGATTAATATATAAGATATAAAATAAGGATATAGATCTAATTGTTTGTTTTTGTTTGTTAGTACGTGACTATATATGTACGTTATGCGTTGGAAGTTGATATATTTTAAACATGTATATCAAAAGAAACCAAAAAAAAAAAAAAAAACGAAGGAAGAAATTTGAAAGATGAGAGACTGATCCACACCCATTAATTAAGAGAAGTGATGGCCGGGACCAAATCCTTGAACCTTGATATTCTCAATTTTTTCTTTGATATGGACTTGTAGTTTTTTTCCATCCCTGAAAATTTATTAACTCTTTTGAATGGTAGCTAAAAACTATATATATATTATATATATGGATGGATAGTATTTACTCACCATATATATTATATATGATAACCTTTATAATCTGCCTCAAAAGACAAAACCACACGTGAAAGTCAAGCTTTCGACTTTCGAGTATGTTTGGTGATATATTTTGAGGATCATTTTTTGACTTTTAGTTTGAAAAAATCGATATTGACGTGAAAAATATATTTTGAATTTTGAAATTCAATGTTACATCCTGACATGAGTTGTTTGTTAATATAAATGAGTTTGGCACTGCGATTTAATAAATAAAAAAATGTGCTTTAAAAATATAAATTTTATATGTTTTCAAATTGTTATTAAGGATGTAATTTTTTGAATACATTTAATTTTATAGAATGTAAATTTTATGCTTTTTCAAATCGCTACTAAGGATGTGTTTTTTTGAAAACATTCAATTTTATATGTTCAATTGCAATTTTTTTTTTTTTTTTTAAATCAATGACTTGTGTTTCATGAGGCGTGACATACAACCGATTAAACTAACCCTTGAAAATGTTAAACTACGATTTAGACAAATGCTTAACAAGCAAGATAATGCTAAACATCCTAAGAGATTCTTCTCAAAATGCTTCCCAACTGATGTGATAAGTATTTTTTTTTTTCTTAAAAAATTCTCATTATTTTTCCTTTTATCTCCCATTCCTTTTCTTCAAAATAGTGCTTTCCAATCTTTTATTTTTTGGTAAATATAATTGCTATTAACAACATGATTTTTTGATATTGTTACTCGAGAGCATTTTGCTCTTTCTATATGAATGAAAGCAGAATTTATTCCACCAATATATATATATATATATTTGTTTTGAACGACATTCACAGTAAATTCTTTACATTTTTATTTTTAAAAAATAGCTACTTTTTCTATTTACTTTTGATGAAAGTGAAAAAGATTAAAGGAAGAGAAAAGATAATAAAAAAAACTTATGCATCCATCAATGCATGGTGCTTTCCTCCGCTTGGATAAGCACCATGCATAAATAAAATGCAAAATTTTTAAGAATTTGATTAACCATTTTATATAAATATAAAAATTCAAAATTTTGAATGCCGTTGGTGGGTTTTAAGGATTCAAAAATTCAAAATTTATGGAACGCTTCCCCAAAATATATTATATATTGCATAGTGGTGGAAGGTTGTTGCAAATAAATATATTCAAATCCAGAAAGAGGTAGCGGACAGATTAGACCGCCGGCGCCGGCCATTGCCAGTGGAAGCATGAGGAACATCGCAGATCGATCTTGTAAATTCTAATCTACCGGTAAACTCATGTAACAGATAGTCCAAATCCTTTGGGAAACCCTAGTTTCAAACCTAACGGTCCACTACTCAGTCATATATAGGACTTTTTTTCTTTATGATTCATATGGCCATATGGAGGGCGGGCGGGGGCATTTTTGTTAGACCAAATTTCTATGTATATATATTTTTATTTATGATTCATATGTATTATTAGATTTGTGAAATTTATCTCAAAGTGGTAGTTAAATTGACTAAGATCACGCCTAATGAAATGAAGATTATTAGTTCGAATTTTTTTCTCCCTCTTGTACAAACATGTCAAAAAATAAAAATTGTAAAATATCTTAAATTTTAAGACAAGATGGAGTTGATAAACAATATTAATTCACATTTATTGAGAAAGAGACTAGTACTAGAATTTTAAGGGAAAAATTAAATCCACACCAAAAGTTTTTTTTTGTGATTTCAATTTTAACAATTAATAAGTCGTCAGATTTAATGTCGGCACATAACATGTCAAACAAGACATAATTTATCGTTAATTAATTAGATGATGAGATAGTGGGAAAACCTATTTACAATCAAATGAAAATTTAAAAATTTCATTGTTAAAATTAAAAATTGAAGTTCTAAATTAAAATTGCATGAAAACCCAAAGTTCTAAATTTGATTTTTTTTTTTCTGAATATATTAATTTATTAAAATTCACTTTCACAAAATATATTAATCAAGTACAGTTACAATACCAGTTTGCACCTAACTCTAATTACCGTTCAGCTACCAGTTAATTGCTGTTGGCCTCCTTTAGATCGAGTCAGCGTAGAACCGCGTACGGCACCGTCGTTTACCGTCTGACAACACGTGGATAACGACAAATTGCTGAGTCATTGCACAGCCTGTGGTCGACTTGGTTTTCCAATTACAATCTGCCACGTTGAGGCACCACCACCGTTCCATTATTTTCGGAAATAATAAAAGGGAAAAAAGAAAAAAAGAAAAAAGAAACGACCAATAAAATACTCCATCTGTACAGTTTATTCTCCCCCGCGGTTTGTTTTTGAGAATATATGCGCTTTTTTTATTGTGACAACCCACTCGAAACTTCTACCGTGAAACCCGCGTTTCAAACCCTTACGTTTCTATAACCTTCTCCGACGAACACGACGATCTAAACAAGAAGAAGCAAAGAAAAGATTAATATTATTCTCTCCAAACCCTCGTCCCAAGCGAGCGGCCGTTTGTTTGTTTCAACCACTCGCTCGTCACGAAGAGCGTTTCATTTTCAGCTCCTTCACCCTTCAATTACTTCTGATCGAACCTAGGTTCGATCTCTGGCATCGCTATCTCATGCCAGAGATCCCAAATGTTCCCGACGGCAACAACAACAACGCCTTGTTCGGAAAGTACGAGGTGGGGAGGCTTCTCGGATGCGGGGCATTTGCCAAGGTCTACCACGCGCGAAATGTCAGCACGGGGCAGAGCGTGGCCATCAAGGTCATCAGCAAGAAGAAAATCTCCGCCACGAGCAGCTTGATGTCCAACATCAAGCGCGAGATTTCCATCATGCGGAGGCTCAACCACCCCCACATCGTCAAGCTCCACGAGGTCCTCGCCTCCAAGACCAAGATCTATTTTGTCATGGACTTCGTCAAGGGCGGCGAGCTCTTCGCCAAGGTCGCCAAAGCCCGCTTCACGGAAGATCTCAGCCGCCGCTACTTCCAGCAGCTTATCTCCGCCGTCGGATACTGCCACTCCCGCGGGGTCTTCCACCGCGACCTCAAGCCCGAGAACCTCCTTGTCGACGAAAATGGGAATCTCAAGGTCTCTGATTTCGGCCTCAGCGCTGTCAGGGGCCAGGTCCGGCACGACGGGCTGTTGCACACTCTATGTGGCACGCCGGCTTACGTTGCGCCGGAGATTCTCTCAAAGAAAGGCTACGACGGCGCAAAGGTGGATGTGTGGTCGTGCGGCGTCGTTTTGTACGTGATGAACGCCGGCTACTTGCCGTTCAACGACCCGAATTTGATGTCCATGTACAAGAAGATTTACAAGGGAGAGTATCGGTGCCCCAAGTGGTTCTCTCCGGAGCTCAAACGGTTTTTGTCTCGATTTCTCACCGACCCGGAGAAGAGAATCACCGTCGACGAGATCCTGAGGGACCCATGGTTCAAGAAGGGGTACAAGGAGGTGAATTACTATGAAGAATTCGAGAAAGAAGAAGAGGAGCCGAAGGTTAAAGACATGAATGCCTTCGATCTCATCTCCTTCTCCTCCGGTTTGGACCTCTCCGGTTTGTTCGCTGACTCGGACAACTCGGTGAGCGACGGAGACCGAGTCCTATTAACCGAGTCGCCGGAGAAAGTGGTCGAGGAAGTGGAGGAATACGCTAAAGCCGATGACAACGACTTGAAAGTGAGGAAGAAGAAGGAATGGAGCGTGGAGCTGGAAGGAGAGAAGGGTAATTTGGTAATAGGAGTGGAGGTTTACCGGTTAACCGACGGTCTGGTAGTAGTGGAGGCTAAGAGGAGAATTGGGGAAGCTGAGTCCTTCAAAGATATGTGGAACAACAAGCTTAGGCCTCTCCTCGTCGGTGGCCTAACGGCTCGACCGGCCGGAACTTCTTCCCAGGTCCCCCAGATTACAAATTAAAAAAAAAAAAAAAATTTATTAATTAATTTCACCTGATTTAGTTTGGAGCAAAATTTTTTTTTTTAAAAAAAAAAAAGGTTTGAATGGGGGTGTTCTATGTTATTAGTGCGGGAAGGGATCGATATTATAATTATAATTATGTTTGTGTAATTGTTTGTATATTTGTATTTGGAATAAATTAAGACGGCCAAGGGTGGCGGGTGTTTCCGTAGTAAAATCCTTGGTTTTGTTCATTGAATAGGCTTTTTTGCCTTTTGTAGTCTTGCTTTGTATATCTTTTGTGTACATATATCTTAATTAAACCAAAAGAATGAAGGGTTTAATTACAATTACTCTAAATGCCTGCCCCATCTTTAATTCTTTTTCTACCTTTTATATGTTTTTATTTTAAATATATGTTCTTTCTGTTTTTATATGAATACGTGTTACTAATTAAAATTTTTTTTTTCTCTTTTTACGGGAATATATTAAATAAAAAAAGATTATTATTTAAATAATAAAATTGTTCATATTAAGCATTGAAAAAAATATTTAAAACATGCTAAATAAATAAGCAATGAAATAAATGAAATGGCTTGCGTGAATTTGGACCTACCTTAGTAGCTAAGGAATAATAATAACCACGAATAAGAGATAGTTGTCGTGTCACTTTACAGGTGGGGTATTGAGTATTGAGAGGGGAACATATTTTATTTGTATTGTGGACAATGTGACAGACACGACAGGGCAGCACATAGTTGTCTTTGTCTATTATATATATTGTTTTAATTGATTGCTTTACAGAAAATTAGTTGTCTATTATATGGTAATAGTCCACCCATTAATTACAACCCAGCTTTGATGCCCAGTTTATCTGTACTAGAGAAGAGATTCATTCAATTGTAAAAATGTCCACATTCCTTTTATATGTACTTGTGAATATATTTCTACATTATTTTAAAATAGAATAAATGTAAAATTGGTCAAATTAATTTATGTAATATAAAAAATAATTTATAAGTCCTTATAATATACCAAAATAATAGTTTACTTTTTAAAATTAATTTCCGTTACGTAACTTAACAGAATTCGTTATTTTGTCGTGTCATACCGTTATAGTAAATTAACATAATTTTTTCTATTTACAAAATTTTACTTTGTGCATAACCCTCTCTTATTTTCATATTTCTCACCACGATTTGGGAGCATATTTTGCTAGAATTTGACAGTCGTATTTTGTGAAGTTGTTAAGGAAGATGAAGATGAAGAAGCGTTATGCACGATGTAAAATTTTAGAGAAATAAGATATTAAGTTAATTTATTGTAGCAATATGACGTGGAGTGAGGACAAAGTAACAAATTTTGTTAAGTTTCTTGACGAAAATTGATTTTAAGAAATAAACTGTTATTTTGACATATCTTGAAGATCTATAAATTATTTTTTATACTATATAAAGTGATTTGTAATTTAAATTGATGAAAGTTGCATTTATCGATTTTAAAATTTTATTCCATTATCATGGGTTTGGGGGCTGGATGATAAGTTGTTGCAATTATTGATTCGTATCTAAATAGATATGCCGTCCGTTTTCTAATCACCTGCCCACCGACCCACAACTACAGCCACACAACTAACTAAACCCATTTGGCCATTTATAGGAAACAGTCAAATTGCACTTTCGCATCAACACAAACCCCACCACTTCAAAAGGTTCAATAATCAGCAACCATTTATCCTTACGAATTAAGTAATTAACAATATAACCAGCAGGTAGGGCGGGCAGTGCTTGAGACGGTCCGCTAATATACCATACAAAATTAGATGGTTAGAATTTAGTGTGATAAGATTTGAGTTAAAATGGATTTGATTCAATGTTACGACCATGCAAAGTAATTATAGTCGTTTTTATTCCAATTACAGATGTTCTACTACATGTAAAGGTTGTGTGAGACTGGGTTTTCCTTTTCTTTCTTCTTTTTTTTTTCAAGAAGGAGTTTACTCCAAGTTAGAACAGGGAATTTATCTCCGATTCTATATCTTGTATTTCTTTTTATTTATAGTTGTGATTGATTAATAAAAGAAAAGCATAATTTAATTTAAAACTTTGTCCAAGTACAGTTATTTTCCAAATCTCCAACACCTTTAATCATCACTGTTAATGCTAGGAGGGACCTTGCTCTCCATTCCATTTGGACTCCACCAGATGCGGGTTGGATAAAAGAGAATTTTGATGTTGAGGTGAAAGGATCTTCCGCCGTAGTCGTTGCAATGATTAGAGATGATAATAATTCCATCTTTGCGGCTGCCACGCTTAAACTTAGCTCCACAGATGTTTTGCAAGGAGAAGCCAATGTAGCTCTTTTGGCTGCTTCTATGGGGTTTGGTTTTATTTCGTTGGAAGTAAAAGAGTTTTTGAAGAATATAATTTGGCGGAATAATATTATTAGCCTTCTCATTGATCTTGAACAGGAAAAGAGTTACATATACAATGAAATACTAAACCTCAACCAGATAAGGTTGATGAGAGGATAATCATGATTCCTATGAGATAACTAAGTAAGCTAATTACAATACGAGACTAAGAGATAATTACAAGTAAAGAGATTGAATACAACTGGATATGTATTCAATGACACAATAGAGATTAAGTAGAGGTAGATGTTTTATGGCGGGTTGACTCTGTAACAGCGATCGATCGCACTCGTGATGAAAAGTAGCCGTTACATTTAGTCGATGGAGGTGCGCTCGATCTTACAGAGGACTGCGCTTGAGCGTAGAGACAGAGAGCTGCAGGTTCATCATAAGCAGCAACTAGAACATCTGTTGTGGTATGAACAACCGGATCATCAGAGGCATCTGGGACATCTGCTATAGAGGATGAAGATGGAGTATGCTTAACAGGAAGGTGATTCTCTCCTTGTTATTTTAGCTATTAAAAGTTATTCTCTTTTTTCTTTATGGTATTTTGCCAATTGTATTTATGATATTAGTTTAGTTCTTTATTCTTTTCAAAGTTGGAATGCTTTGAAAGTTTCTTGATATGCTAATTTTAAGGCACATACTTTAGTTAAATGAGTTGTTTTCAATCGTGCTTTTAGAAGCATTTCCACGGAATCCCTTATTCTCTCTTCCATTCGGATCAAAAATAAGAAAGATCATCCCAGTAACATTTTTGGAATGCTTTGAAAGTTTCTTGATGTGCCAACTTTAAGGTACATGCTTTAGTTAAATGAGCTGTTTTCAATTGTGCTTTTGGAAGTATTTCCACGGAATCCCTTATTTTATCTTCCATTCGGATAAAAAATAAGAAAGATAATCCCAGTAACATTTTCTCCTTATTTAATTAGAAAAAATAAAAAATAAGGAATTCAAACTTTGTTTGAAAATGTTGATGTTTCTTTAACGAAATCTAAACGGTTTAAATTCCCTTAAAACTTAACAAATAAATTACCCCATTGTGTATTGAAATGATTCACGTGACATTCAATTAGATAATTAAATAGGTTAAATGCGGGTCACATAGTATATAATTAGGATTCTCTTCATTTTATTTGAATTAAATATTATCCAGGGGTGAGATATTTTTGTCCCCTCAAAAATGAAAAGATAAAAATACTCATCTACTATAACTAATGGAATATATGTAGTTCAAATGAAATTGAGAGGTACTGTACCCCAGCTTAACCTATATAATAAAATTGTATTTTCACCCTTAAAATGAAACATTTGTATTAATATGGGAAAAAAGGTTATGAGGATTAAAAAAAGGGTTAAATACTTAATACTTTCTTAGGGTCTTACAATTTTATTTTTTCCTCCTTAGAGTTTGATTTTTATCACAGGAGGTCATTGTGGTTTTGATAAAGGACCAAATTGATCTTCATGTTAGTTGACTTAATGGAAGTTTATGTGGACGAATGAAAATTTGACATCTAGCATAATTGGCCACGTGGCCCCCTAATTAAGTTTTTTATTTTTTAAACAAATTTTCAAAAAAAAAAAAGAGAGAAAAAAAATTTCAAAAAAAAATAAAAATGGGGGTGGTCGTACCCCCTTGGGCACCAAGGGTGGCTCCGCCACCGCCCTTGGCACCTTGTGGGTGGCCTGGCCACCCCCATCTGGCCGGATGAGCCACCACCAAGGTGCCAAGGGGGTGGCTCCTTGGTTCATTTCGGTGCACTTCTCCAGCGTGCAGCCTGTCATTGCCGCCACGCCCTCGTTCACTGCCTTCAAACCCGCAGCCAAGTCTGACAAGGATTTCATGAACTTGTTGCGAATCAAAGCAATGTACTCTGCTTTTACGATGCCACCCTTGATAGCATCAGGAAAACAATCGAATCCAACAATTTCCAGAAACCGTGCACCCTCTTCCGGAACGAAAAATTTCTGCAGGTAGATATTTCTCAAGGAAGGGTCGATTCTGGCACCACCTTCCTTCTTAAGAGGGGCGGACACAGAGATGTGAAATTTGTTGAGCCACCCCTTGGCGTTGGGGGTCGCCAAGGGTGGTGGCCGAGCCACCCCTTGGGGCGTCATCCCCAATATATATATATTTTGTCTTTTTTTTAAAAAAAAAATAAAAAATTTAATTAGGTCACGTTATCAATAATGACGTGGCCACTTATGTCAAGTGTCAAATTTTCCTTCGTCCACATGGACTTCCGTTAAGTCAACTAATGGTCAACTAACAAGATAATCAATTTGGTCCTTTATCAAAACCACATGGATCTCCTGTGATAAAAATCAAACTTTAAAGAGGAAAAAATAAAGTTATAAAACCCTAGGGAGGTATTAGGTATTTAACCCTTAAAAAAAAATCGAAAAAGAGGTGGGCTAACGTTGGTCTGAATGGGCCAAGCTGCCAAGTCCATTCCCTTACCGAGCCCTCTCACAGCCCAAGGACCACACGGCTCATCGCCCACTTCTGAGCGGCTTCGGTCAGTGTAATGTCTTCTTTCAGAGTTCAGAGTAGGGCAAGCACGGCGCGAACGAAAATGGAGGGCGGCNTACATGGACTTTCGTTAAGTCAACTAACGGTTAACTAACAGGAGGACCAATTTGGTCATTTATTAAAACCACATGGATCTCCTGTGATAAAAATCAAACTTTAAGGAGGAAAAAATAAAGTTATAAAACCCTATGGAGGAATTAAGTATTTAACCCTTAAAAAAAAATCGAAAAAGAGGTGGGCTAACGTTGGTCTGAATGGGCCAAGCTGCCAAGTCCATTCCCTTACCGAGCCCTCTCACAGCCCAAGGACCACACGGCTCATCGCCCACTTCTGAGCGGCTTCGGTCAGTGTAATGTCTTCTTTCAGAGTTCAGAGTAGGGCAAGCACGGCGCGAACGAAAATGGAGGGCGGCAAATGAAGCATTTGTTTTGGTTTCGGAAGGTGTGTTTTTGTTTTGCTATTTTCTGGGACTCTTGAAACTGCATGAAACATGTTTGTGATATTGGAAACAGTGACTGAAAGTTTGAGACGATGTCGAAACTTTTTTTTTTTTCCCGTTTATATATTATGTGTATTTGTTTTGGCTTCTTATTCTTATTAATTCTGGTGGTTTGGTTGCTGGGGAAGCTGAGAAATTTATACGTGAAGGAAAGTTCATTGCTTGTTTGAGTTAAGCTGACGCATTTTTACTTGTATCTATGTAAATGTGTTGGCTTGTTCTTCTTGATATTTAGGGTACTTGTGGTTTGGTTGCTGGGAAAATTGTAGGAAGTTCTAAGAAAAAGAAAGGCTTAATGAAGGATTGTTTTTATTTTGGTATTTAAAGTCTGCTGGGTGAAATAGTTGCATCATGCTCAGATGAGTTGAGGTTCTTTGCTCCCTCAGGTCACAAAATGGTGAATGATCTAGGCTTTCACAATTTCAAGATTTCAATTAATTCATTCTTTTTCCCCAGCACCCAAATGGTCCTCCAGTAACTTTGTTTGGATTGAAATGCAAATGTTTTTCCCCATTGAGTAATTTCTAGATGGGATTCAGTCAATTATTTGAATTTCCAATTTTCCAGGTGGGGGCGCCAGAGATTACGCCAAAAAACCTTCATTGACGTATTTGGATTGTAGAATTTCTAGTTTGCTGCTGCGGCTCTGAGTGTGTGATATTTGTTGAATTGGGGTACTGAAACAGTGGTAGAGAATGTCTAGAGAGGCAGGCTTAAGGTTTAAGCTTAGTAAGAAACTCAAAATTGCAAGTGGGAGATCTGAGAATTACAAGGAGGAAAATAAAAGAGTTGAAGGTCCACGTAATAATGACAGAAAGGGAAAGTTTAAACCTATGAGTTTTGATAGGAAAAAGAAGAGAATTTTTGCTGAGCAAGAAGTGGGCGGGGAGGTAACTTCTTCTGGTTATGCAAAGGTGGCTAATCGAAAGGGTTTGTCTAGTAAAGGATGGAATCGGATGAAAGATGATATTTATACTGAAAAACACAAGAAATCTCCTCGATCAATACGTGTTTCTAGTAGAACAGAGAGCTCAACTTCTGAAGCCAAATACTCTCATAAATTTAAGGACACTGTGAAAAGTGCACGGCCATCTAATAGAGCAAAGGCAGAGGATGTTGATAATTTTGAAATAGAAAAAAACAATAAAAAATCTCATCGCTCCACATGGACTTCTAGTAAAACAGATAATTCAACTTCTGAAACCAGACATTCTTCTCGTAAACGTAAGGAAACAATAGAAAGCGCCCGGGAATCTAATAGAACCAAGGCAAAGGATGTCGATGGAATGGATTTTGGTGGCACTGGTTCATCGAAGAAACATGCCAAAAGTACATCTGACTCAAGTAAGCGCCTGGATCTGAATCAAAAGAAATTCCCAGATGTATCTCCATCAAAGTCTGCCAAAAAAAAGGTCCAGGGAAAAAGAGGGTTGGATGATGATTCAGAAGTGCTAGATGAACAGCCAAAGAAGAGCAAACGGGTAATTCGGATAGATCCGCATGATATCTCAAATAAGCGGCTAGATGATGGCATTGTTATTTATGGTCAGTATTTATCAATGTATCCTGTTTGTAATGCACATGCTGTTTGTTACTATCTTCATTATTTATTTATTTTGCAATTCACTAAGTAGTTGTAATACTTAACACATTTTAGCTAACATAGGTTTCAATTTGCACTAGTTTCTTCTCTTTCTTTCCTCTACTTTATTTTTACGACTCTTTTCTCAATTGCTTTCCAGAAAGTGCCAAAGAGAAGAAAAAGGATTTGGAGAAGCAAACTGAAATCTCGAAGAATGCACAATTCCGGGCAATACAACCCAGTCCCTCAATCCTTTCCTTTGTGGAAGATAATGTAATTTGTATGAGCGGGGCCCATGGTGTTTGAGCTATATTGTTGTTGAGTAGTTATGTTTCTTAGATTTTAATTTCCTGAATTATGATTCTTGATAATTTCATTTTACAGTTGTTGGGCCGTAGACGCTCAATTGAGCTCCGGAGGGCTGGCTATAACATTGAGCTTTCTGCCCCATTAGATAATACCCCCTTCTCCACCAGCTCGGAAAGAGAACGAATTGAAGAGAATGTATGTTTATTTTATTGCATGTTGAGATTGTATGTTTATATTATCATAGTTTTATATACTTTAATACATATCAATCTGGTGATTAGTTCAATGACAAGATAGAATCTATTACTGTGAGCTGCTCTTCCTCTACTGCTTTATCTATTATCAGTATTGTGCTAACTATTTTGCACAGATATTTAGGAATAAATTGACATTTTTTGCTGCTGCAAAAGCTTCATCATCATTTCCTCCTCCTGATCTTCCAGAGATAGCATTTGCAGGTCAATATTTTGAATTGTCATCAATATTCTATGCTTGCTTTATTTTAGTTAAAACTTTTTCTTGCCTATGTTGCTATCCACTCAATAGTTTTTCCACTTTCAATTTGGTTCATGATTTTGATAATCTGTAATATGTTCAATTTCTGTTATTCGGAGGTGAATGCATATAAGAGTTTTACTAGTGGAGTCATGCTGAATGATTTCAATTCAAGTCATGCATTGGCAGGATTAATTGAAAATGTTATAGCACATTATGCCGTCAGACTGATGGCATGATTTCTGGAATGCTAATGTTAATAGTTTATATGAACTTATTCCTCTTGCACAGAAAGAAAGATCTCTTTTGTGTTTGAGTTAGTAGTCTAAACAATTATGTTGATTTCTTCTGGGGAAGAGATCTTCCTTGCTGCCTTGTGGTACACAGGTCCCAAAGTCCTGACTTTGTAAATTGTTTGTCATATAATTTTCTGATTGATTGTCCTATATTGTTTCCATTGGCTGCTTATCCAATAGTTTTGTAATGTTATGAAAGCTTTCTCTTTTATTTTTTCTTAGATTTTAACTTTTTTGAGAATGAGACTATGGAATACGTTAATTCAATTTCAATTCCCTTACTAGGTAGGTCAAATGTTGGGAAGTCGTCGCTACTTAATGCGCTTACCAGACAATGGGGTGTTGCAAGGACGTCTGACAAGCCTGGCCTTACTCAGGTTTTATCATTTTCTTAGGAACTGTGATTCAGTATCTGTAGGACTTGTTTGATAATGACTATGGTTCTTCTGCAGACTATTAATTTCTTCAACCTGGGACCAAAACATTGCTTGGTTGATTTGCCTGGGTATGGCTTTGCCTATGCAAAAGAAGAAGTTAAGGATGCTTGGGAGGAGCTTGTAAGTATGCAAACAGACTTTCACCTCTTCTCGTTTGGAAGTAAACAGCTAAGACCAAGCATTGGCATACCTTAAGATGCTGATGCTACATGATATGCACCTATAATCAGCTTGGACTCTCATTTTGATACTTTTTGTTATAAGTAATTTAATCTCATTGTAAAGGGGGTTGAATATGATTTTTTTAAGCTCTACCACTGAAGTCTCTCTATCTTAAAAATTTCATGCATTTCGGCCCCTCCAAATACACCACATTAAACATAAAGGAGCAAACCTCCAAACTTCCAAAATGTTATGGACTCCCCACTTGACCTCCCCAACTCTTCAACAACTCTCTCACCCTTCTAGGTATAACCCAATCTATACCAAACAAATTAAATAGCAAGCTCCATATCTCTTGCTACTTCATAATGAAGAAGGTGATTAATAGACTCCCCACTCTTCTTGCACATACAACATCAATATGCCACAATGATATCAATAAAAATGCAGGATCAGGATAACTTTTCAAAATCTGAAATAAAGGTAGTCATCAGTTTGAGAAGTGGAAAATTGAGTGCTGATGAAGTAGGCTCATTGTACTTGTCTAAGCGTTTGGTAGTTTGCATTCAAGTGCATAATAGATGGGTGGTTGGGTGAAAATTGGTATATAAATAAGTTTACTTCCATCTACTCGCCTTTTTCATGTACAAAAGTGAGTCGATATAAAATGTCGTTTTGCTATATAATTGTTTGCTGGGGAACTCTGAATCTGTAGGTAAAGGAGTATGTTTCCACTAGAGTTGCTCTGAAACGGGTATGCCTACTTATTGATACAAAATGGGGTATGAAGCCAAGGGATCATGAACTCATCGATTTGATGGAAAGGTGTGTTAGCAACCTTGTAATGTTGGAAATTTGATTTTTTATTTAATTTTAATCTTTTTTATTTATTTATTTGTGGGATGTATACTAAGCTATGGTCCTCACATGCACATTGGTGACCTATATTGAAAGGAAATCATTTTGTATTGTTAACATGACATTTAAAGGCACATGCATAAATACTCATTTGGGTTGTACCAGTCTGTTCACTACATATATGTGTTGGACACCATTTTTTGGTACTCATACATGGTGCACATAATTTGTTACATGTGCATTATTATCTGACTATGGCCATCTTAAATTTGGTTAAAGAAGCAGATTATAACAAAGGTCACTAAAGATAAAATTATTGGGCCATATGAAATATGTTTTGGAGCACCATTTCTTGGTTATCACCTCAAGTTGATGTTATGAGTTGGTATGTTCTTTAATATTTTTCTTTACAGATCTCAAACTAAATACCAGATTGTATTAACCAAGACGGATATGGTTTTCCCTATTGATCTGGCACGCCGTGCGATGCTAATTGAAGAGGTGAATGTAACTTGCGGTTATATTTCTATTGGAGTTTACCTTTGTCTTCTGTGAGACTAACAGCTTTCTAAATACTATTTGGCTTTTGCAGAATCTCAAGAGGAATAAGTCTCTAGTTCAACCAGTGGTATGAACAAATTCATTGGATTGATATGTGTGTACTTATATCATATTTGTTTGACGATGTTTTGAAGCAACCTAAAATACTTTGGTTTTCGTTTTGATTTCAGATGATGGTAAGCTCGAAATCTGGAGCTGGCATCCGAAGTTTAAGAGCTGCGCTTTCTAAGATTGCACGGTTTGCCAAGATCTAATGTTTCGTTAGGTGGCTTTTTCTTCTCATAATTTGTTTCATGAACCGAATTTTGTGTTAAATATAGGATAGTGTCACTTATTAATGTTATTTTCACATACATGTAGTCGTCCCACAAAATTAGATATTTGGGTTTGATTCGGTTAATAATTTTATACACGATTCGCGAACCTAACACAAGATTAGTGGATTATGGTTGATGGGTCTGAACCGTTTAATTAAATAAGTTGAATTATGGTCGACTTACAACATTATCCGATCCCAACATGCAAATATTTAGAGCTGACAATTCTTTACATGACCCACAAACCAGCATGGAATTAATAGGTTAAGATTAATGGTCTTACCCGTTTAATTAAATGGGTTAAGTTAGAGTTGATCTATATAATCTTATATACATGCCTCCTGAACTCGACATATGAATACAAATTGCTGCCCTTAGGTTGACAATAACATGCAAATGAATTACAGGAATTTACAAGAACATTCTTCTATTATTCGTGGTATTTATTTAATTATAGAAGTGGTGCATATCTTCTTTGCAGGCTGTGCCCTACTGCTGATCTAAACTTTTTCTGGCTCCAAATGTTTCCTTGCAAAGCTGAAAGCCTCAAGTTCAGTAAAACAATGAAGGGGCAGATTAGTCTTTTAACTTCATTTGCCGCAGTAGCCTGCCCACTCCTCCTTATAAGATGATATCAATGGAGTTGAAAGATGTTAAACAAGAATTGTTTTTGTAGTTGGAGTAATGCTACACATTATTATATGTTTGAAAAATAGGATTGGATTAACTTTTGTTTAATCCAGCATTACAGCTCAGCAAGACATTATAAATGAAGTTTAGGCCGGTTCTTGCATTTCAGACGTGGCGGCACAGCAGGTCATTGTTTAATGGGGATAGGTAGTGGGATCCAGCTCAGGGTTGCCAATGTTGACTTTTCTTTTGCAACAACTGTTGTGGACTTTTATTTCAACTCAATTAATTTAAATTATCTAAAATATAATTTATTCAAATTAAAGTTGGAATAAATCTTTTTAAACTATTTTATTCGGCTGCTATTTATTTTTAGATCATGTAATTTTTTTATGGACTCTTAATAGATCTCATTAGAAAGTAACGCGCTTCAATTTTATTTTTATTAAAAATCATATCATCTACGGGCACTTTAATAGATTTGTTGATTTAGTTATGACTTATGAGCTAATATTCAATAAAATATATGACACCTATATAACAATAGTGGGAGTAGAAATGAACCACTAACCCATTAAATAGTTAGGTCAAACCCATCTATGGCACTATACATTCCACAATCCCACCCAAAAGAAAAGAAGCTAAAAATGAAAAAAAAATATTATAATCTAATTCATTAAATTGGTATTTATCTTTAGAATTTGTGATAAATACATATATATTGTTTAAAATGTGAAAATGTGTATACCAACAATCATGTGTTCAAAGAATAAATGTTATTGAATTACCTAATATAAGTACCTGGATATTTTTCAGTTTATTTGAACTGTAGATAATCCTACTTTTATTGATTTGAAGATGTTAATCGGTCATTAGTCTTTTTTTTAATTTTTTAAATTTTTGACAAGAGGGGGAGAAAAATTTGAATTAATGACCTCTACTTCAATTGGCGTGGTCTTAGCCGATTAAGCTACCTTTTAGGTACAATTTTTGATAAGAGTTGATTGATATTTGATAGTACTATATGACTATGAGCAATGTATGTAATTTATAACCTTTAATGCAATAAATTTATATAACCTGAATTAGAGGGAAAGTTTGTCCAATAACTAATAATTAAACATTTTCAACTCAAACAATAATAATAATAATAAAAAATAAAAATTTAAGACAATAATTAGTTAGGAATATTAAACGTTTAAGACATTAATTAGTTAGGTCAAACTCATCTATCTCGTGCACAAACAATACATCCAAAGCAAGAATTCCCACTCAAAAGTGAAAAGAAGCAAAAGAGAAAAGGTAAAACCATGACCAACCGAATTTGACAAAACTTCAACTGCACCCTCCATAACTTTCACACATTTCTCAATCCTCTCCCTCTCCGTTCTCCACCGGGATTGACAGGAAATGTGTCCGCTCAGGCTGATTCTGATATTTCTCTCCGCCACGCTGGCCGGCTTCTTCGTCCTCAGAAACCTCAAGTCAGACCAACCCCACCAAGTCCTCGATACCGACACCGACGAAAACGACCTCGTCAAGGATCCCAATGCAAGCAAGGTGTCCGCATTTTCTAGGGTTTTTGTCAATTTTCTCTCTTTTACATTTAATCAATTAGTTAATTTTTTGTTTTTGTTTTGAATTTTGGGTTAATTTGCAGATGAGCAAGGCGTTCTGGACCTGTGTGGACATGGCCAGTGGTCGCTACCTCTGGAAGCATTTGGTCTCTCCGTCTTCCAAGCGCTCCGATTGATCTCTTCCGAACCCACTACTGTTGTACTGTTTTGTAGGTACATGGCTGAACCGTGAAATTACATCTGTGATGTTGAATGTGTGATCTTAGAATCATTTCAAAAACACCCATGTTGTTGTTGTATGGCTAATGTTGTTGGTGAATTTGTTGTCAAAATTTACCCTATACTCTTGTATAGATTTGTGGGTCGTTTGTATTTATTAAGAACTCAGTCGGTCTTTCTCTTAAATTATGTGACGATAAAGAAATTTTAATTGGTGGGGTGGAAACAACCCTGCAATTACTTATTTACAGTTTTCATGGAAATGGTCCAAATGGATCTTGATTCTTTCTTGTGTTGTGCGAGAGAGAAGGCATAGGACGCTGCATTCTTAATGGCGTTAGTGAATGCGTAGTGAGATCTTGGAGTTTTGACATCAAATTTCAATCTTGTATATCTTGTCTATGTCAAAATTCAAACTTCATTATCTTGCCTTGATTGTGGACACGGCAGAGATAGATGTGAAGTGTTTTGACACTGATGGGTTATTAGGGACAGGATTATAACATGTTTGTGCCTTGCCTGTGCTTCCAATTTTTGTAGTTGATAGTGTTATGTTGATAATTTTGCAAGCTAGCTGTTCTGGTGCGTATAGAGTTTCATTTTGATTAGCAACATGCCAGTATTGCACGGCAAAGTTCAAAGAGCCAAGGAAAAGGTGCTTCTTAAGCTTAAGGTGAAGCTGTATTTAGTGAAGTGCTGTATAATTTATAAAATCTTGTGTTTGAATCCGATCATTGCCTCCATGGTTGGGTATATCTTGTAATGTCAACTATAAAAAGAGAAAAAAAAATGTAAGCTCAAGACAATAATATGAAGATTATGTTTAAATTTTATATGGCCTGATAATTATTTTGTTTCTCATTGATAATTTTGTTCAAATTTATCATCTAGAAATATAAGAAGTTAAATATATTGTTCAGGATCTGGAATTTAGGACCCTCGATATTTTCGCATTTGCATGCTCTTGCTATGTCAGCTGATAAATAAGCCAAATAAATCACTATTTTGATTTTTCCAAAAATTTTCACTTGGAAATAGGCATGCACATGCGTTTCGCGCTTAGGCTCCATGAGGCCTTTGCGCTCAAGCATGCCTTTTGCTTTTTTAACAACGCTGAATATGTCCAAGGCATTTGGAATGTTTAACCTTTTTTAAGCAGGCTAATAGGTGATTTGTAGCTTATTTGTTGGATGTTTGAACCATATTCTTTTTCAAGTTATATAGATTTGTGTTGTAAACCATGAATTGGCTCATCCTAGTGCTTCCGTGAGACATGGAATCATTGTAATGCATCAAAGTATGATTGGAACGTGCAATTTTTTTTTCGGGTAGCCTACAATTACATATCCGTCATTCTGACCTAGAACTGGTGTTTTGGAACATTAGAATGTTTATGTTGGTCCTTCATTCTGTTATGTGTAATGTACTAGAAAATGGTTGAATATCTCCAAAGCCTTGGACTGATCTCTCTCTCTCTGCGGGTGTGGTTGCATGAACACGTGTATTTTGATAGGAAAAACTCTAAATCTCTGATCATTGAATATGGTCAACCCTAATAAGATGAAATCTTCTGTGACCATTTTCAAGTTCTATGCATGTGATATTTTTAATTTTTCGGTGACAAATATTTGTGCATATTTACAATTTAACTTAGCAACCCTAAGGTCCCTGATACTGTGTTGTGATAGAGGGTAGGTGCATACAAATTGGTTGCTGTAGATAAGAATTGATGGTATTCTACTACACAGTAAAGTGCATGGGATAGAATTCAAGAAACATGTTCGTGTTTCTTCGTATGAAACTATTGAGCTTTGTAGAAGAGTGTCAAATATGATTACTTATGGTTAGAGTGAATGTTTTTAAAATCAGTATTATGAGAACTAAATTCCTATTTAATACTTCTTCAAAAAACCTTTTATTGTGTATATATTTTTGGCAAAATCTGATTCGCATAGTAGCATTCATGATTGTATTTATTTATCTAATGCTTCATTTGGTTGACAAGAGAGCAGATGAACAAGTTTGGACTTTCCATCGAGTATTGTTGGCAGTACCAAATTTTTATGTTGCAGTAGCTTTTGAGATGGGCGATACCCTATATGCTGTACCCTTTCTTTTCTCTGCAGGGGTAAGGTGGGGTGGGTAGGGTTGGTGTTGGTTCCTTCATAACTTTTAACATGCTACATCTATAATGCTTTTCGATGACTAAGTTACCAGTAATAATGATTTTTCAAAGTTCACACTTCACATAGAAGCCTTCCTTTTTCAGTGGTGAGCTCGGACTCTGCAGATTTTACTAAAGATACGTCGAAGTGATCAAAGATGGCTGCAGTTAGAGCATTGTGGGCCAGAATCTTGTAGATAGAACTTAGATACAATAGAATAGGTCGTGACTTGTTGGGCTGAATCTAGATTTACATAAGAGTGCTTTGAAAAAGTTCAAAACAACCTGTCAAAAGTGCAGCCTAGTGGTCAACCTTCAAAGGGTGGGATCAAGATGAACCTTAGACTCGGACATCCTAAATTCGATTTTGCACCAGGAGTTCTTCTGATACATGGTTCTGGCAAGTGGAGTGGTATATTCGGGGTTCACTTTATAAGTGCGAGTCTGAAGGGCCCCCTTCGCCCTACCTTGGTTACCAAGGTTTCACGTTTTTTTTTTTTTTTTTTTTTTTTAAAAAAAAGGAGTTCAAAACATTTGAGCCCCTGTGTTGTGTGTGTGTCAGCAAGTAATTTACAGGTGTTTTATTTTTTATTATTTAAATCAATTTACAGGCGAATTAAGAAAGGAGAAAGGTGAAACTTGAATGGAAAGGATCAGAGGATAACTCTGGAAAGTTAATTGTTTTTGTCATCTCCTACTTGAGATGTCTTTTATCGACTTTAAATAGGACTTCTGGATTTTGGGCATATAATGAAAAATTAGTTATCTACACTACGTGCAAAGAAAAAAAAGAAAGAAAAGGTTCATAATACCTACTGCCTGCCGTTCCCTTCTCTTTCACGAAACTCTTTCCAAGATCACTGAGTTAGAACTTAGATGCTGCATGCAAACAAGGTGCTTTTAAGAATAAATGCCAGTTTAATAGCTTGAATTAGACTAATTAATTGAAAGAATTTTTCCCGGATCTATCCAATAAAAATCAGCTACCAATTGTTGAAAGAGAAAAAGAAAAGCTAAGTTTGATTACATAAATTTTTTTTTTTGATAAGAAGTTTGATTACATAAAATTTTAAACCATTTGAATTGTTTTCATCCATCTCTCGAAAATGGTGGATAGAATAAATGTAGGATTATCCAAAGCTCATTTACATTTTATTTTCTCATTCAAAGACATCGTCCTTATAATTTTTTCTAATTTTTTTTTTTAAAAAAATTAATATAATATAATATATTGGAACAGTTTTCTCATTCAAAGACATCGTCCTTATAATTTTTTCTAATTTTTTTTTTTTAAAAAATTAATATAATATAATATATTGGAACAGCGTTTTAAACTTCTTAATTTGTTAATTTAATAAAATAATCAGAGCATAAACTACAGTCTACAGTCTACACCATTGCGTCTTTAATTTGTTTGTTTAATAAAATAATCAGAGCATAAACTACAGTCTCTAATTAGAAAAAAAAAAAAAAACAATCCCAACTTGTCCCATTTATAAAATATATATATATCATATATCCCAACGGTCGAATTGAATCTCTTTTGTGCCTTTGTTCTCTGTCACTGTGTGCGTGTTTGTGAGAGAGAGAGAGAGATGAGGAAAAGAAGGGTGCGATCGCAGAGGTCAGAAATCCTAATTTCGAACCCGGAAGCAGAAGAAAAGGGTGGAGAAGGAAACACAGGAAAAGAAGGGAAAGGGTTTTTCGCGTGCTATCTGCTGGTCTCCCTCAGCCCACGCCACAAGGGCCAAACCTACATCGGGTTCGCTTTCGACCACTTGGGTTCCTTTTCTTTTCGATTTCTAGCCCTCAATAATTAGACGGGTCAAAATCGTTTCTCTTTTTTTACGATATCTATTTCTTCTATGTTTGAAAAAACTTTACAGATTTACGGTGAATCCGCGGCGTCGCATAAGGCAGCACAATGGTGAAATAGTGAGTGGTGCTTGGAGGACCAAGAAAAAGAGACCCTGGGAAATGGTTTTCTGCATCTATGGTTTCCCAACAAACGTCTCGGCTCTTCAGGTTGATAATAAAATTTTATCTCAAGAAATATATAGATTATATAAATTCGTCTACTAATGTTAAGGTTTGGATTTGGGGTTTGGGTTTGATTATGCTTCTTGGGTCTCGTTAGTTACAAGATTGACTTCTAATTGCCTTTGGAATGTGTAATTTTAGACTCAACTGGCAAGCCTAACGTTGTTGCTACTACTGTTGTTGTTGTTGGTGGTGGTGTAGTTAAAGTTTAGGAACTATCTTGGAATGTTGCTCTTTACCTTTGGTATGCTGTTTCTGTACTCTGTTTGCAATTTGCAATGTCTTTACTGTGTCATTACTGAATCTAAGCAAATGATCCACTGTTGGTGCTAATCTTTCTATTTATATCATTCATATATTGACTGGGAGCTAGACAGATATGCAACTTTGATGCTGATATTATTCCCTTATGCTTTGTTTTGAAATACCGCATAGATTCTTTGGGAAATTTTGTATCACAATGTTCTTTCCTTCCATAGATGCGAACTAGATTTAGATTGGCCACGAACCCATTTTTGACAATAGGCTGAAAAGTAGTACCAAAGCATGTTGTGCACTTTTCACCATGAACCCATATGCAAGGCCTGGTTTAACCATCTTGTAGATAGTGCTATTCCCTTTATAATCATTGTTAATTGAGATCTGTTCTGGGTTAGAGGATTGACTCAGAAGACTTTGATTTTTATGAAAAGTGCTTTTGGCCTAAGCTATGGGGTCATTTAGCTCAAAACCCATTTGCCATCTCTTGAGAGTTTGAGTGATTGTGGAGATCTTATTTTTAATATGTGATTGGTGGAGTTCATTTCAGATGGCTCATTGATCAGATTCATCCAGTTACTATTATATCTTGCACGAGTGACTTGTTCAAGAGTAGTTGTTTGTGTAGTTGGTATACAATAACTGATGCAAGTGGCCAACTCGGGATACAGGACCCAGCTTATACACATAAGGGGATTTTTTTATTATTATTTTAATGAACTTTTACTTCAAAATTTTACTTTTTTTTTTCGTAAATTAAGTTTATGTTTCCCTTATACGTGGCACTATTGGAAACACCAAAGGTATCTGTTGCTAGTTTTGATTTTTCCTATGGCTCAAATTTTAATCTTGATAATATGTGTTGTTTATGAGTTTTATTCTTATTACAAAAGCCATATATGAAGCAAAGGAATTCTGCTGCTAACAAGTTGAAATGTTCAAAACTTGTAGTTTGAATGGGCCTGGCAGCACCCAAATGAATCACTGGCAGTAAGGAAGGCAGCTGCTAGCTTTAGATCTCTTTCTGGTATTGCCAATAAGATCAAACTGGCATACACAATGCTCACCCTCCCTGCCTGGCAAAGGTATAATCTTATATGTCATTCAAGTTAATGTACGGGTAATTTTTCTGTAACTAAACGGTTTTGCTAGTTATAACTAAATTTTTTTGTACATGATCAGGTTGAACGTCACTGTAAATTTTTTTTCAACGAAATACACAAAGCATTCTGCTGGTTGCCCAAGCTTGCCTGAGCATATGAAGGTCCAAATTTGCCCAATGGATGAGCTTCCGTGCTATACTGAAATAGATGAGAGTTTAAGTGAAAATGAAGATGACTGGGATGAGAAAGAAGAATGTGATGGAGATAATATTGCCAGTGGAGTTGTGCAAGAAACAGTACCGGATTCGGATTCTATTGTTCAAAATTTGGCGGATTATGAGGATAATATCGACAAGACAACTGATGGCCTTTATAAATGGAGTAACGAAGTAGGAGAAGATTGTACACAGCCACTTGGTTTCATCAAATCACAGATGAGAACAACATCTTCAATTGTTACTGGCTACTTTGGTATCGAAGAAATTGATGAAGATAGAGATATGATTAAAGATAGTAGTGTTGAATTGCATCGACCAGCTAGGAATCTATTAACCAATGTTGTGGCTGGTGATAAAGTTCAACCACCAAGCAGCAGCAGTTTTGTGCCTTGCCAAGTTGAGATAATTGATGTGTCAACCCCATCTCCTGACTGCAGAACTAGTTTATGTGGCAAGAAGAGAAGAGTGAGAGTTGTTTGTCCTGAGATTATCGACTTGACTAAATCTCCCAATTTTATCCAATTATAGAAAGTTGGACATACCACCTTAAGGAATAATGAACCCTGTTCACCATGGAGTGGACAAATTTGGTTCAAGTCACCCAATAACAAAGAATGTATCGTTTTCATTGTAATATATATTTTCCAAGATAAGAACAAATAATTTTTACCCTCTTGTTGCATGATATCATACTTGCCAGGAGGGAATCAATGTATGTTCTGATATGCGATAGAATTTGCTAGAATATAAGATTATTATAGTCGCTCAAGACAAAAATTAATGATGAGATTATAATCGAACCCTGTTCACCATGGAGTGGACAAATTTGGTTCAAGTCTATTGTTTGACCCAATAACAAAGAATGTATCGTTTTCATTGTAATATATATATATTTTCCCAGATAAGAACAAATCATTTTTACCCTCTTGTTGCATGATATCATACTTGCCACGAGACTGGGATTATGGCGTGAGGGAATCAATGTGTGTTCTGATATGCGATAGAATTTGCTAGAATATAAGATTATTATAGTTGCTCAAGACAAAAATTAATGATGAGATTATAATCATACAATTCTAGATTAATAGTATCTTCTCTTTTACATGACTTGCTAGAGCAGGTTATTTTGATGTACGGATTTTCCATCATTTTTTGTTCAAGTTATTAGTAGTAAGGTTTAATAGTTCAAATAAGTTTTGAGTTGTCCGCCCAAACTGTAGGAGGACCCTATAAAGGTTTCTCTAAGTTTTTACATTTGTTACTCATATTTGTATTGCTAACAATTCAGACAACAAAATTGCTAAAAATTTCTATCAAGTTATTTAGCTCTCATATATATATATATATTAAGTCTTGTTTCTTGATACCTCTTTGGGATAAGACAAAATTCTGAATGTTTATTAGTCTCGTTTACCATACCATTTTTGGTTACCACTTTGGAATAACGCAAAGTTCTACACGTTGATTAGTCCTGCCTACAATTAGTACTATATCACTAGTATGTCTGTCCCAATATGATGTTTTCAGTCATGGTTTGATGTTCCAAACCAAATTATCACAATATTTAGTTGCTGGTCCTCAAAAAAAGCTCTCTTCTCTCTCTCTCTCCTATAAACAGAGAGAAAAGCCAAAACCTAAAGTCACTGGAGGAGGGAAAACCAATTCCCTCCTCCTCCTCCCCCTTACTGTTATTATTATTATTATTATTTTCCTTTTTATGAGTTTCTTTCTTTTGAGAGAACTCCTTTTTCTATAGAGTTTTTTCTTTAGATTCTCTAGTCTCTTACGATACTTTATCTATCGTCTTTGACGATTTATTCCCGACCCTCAAAAAACATAGCCACCGTCTCCCTCCTCGCCAGTCGTCTTCTCCACCACGTTTCTCGGCCGGATCTGTGATTTTTGAAGATGGGTTTTTTGAAAATCATATCTTATTTTCTTTGCCATTTCTAGCCCGCAACGTGCCATGCCACCACCCTCACCGGCGTCCTAGCTTCCCAGCACCATCATCCGCGTCTCCCCCCAACATCCATGCGCCAGAGCGTGGACCACACACTCCTACGTGTGGATCTAACTCGTCAGCGCGTGGCCTTCACGCGCCGGAAAGTATCCTCACAAGGCTTTTCTCCGCCGTAGTTGCTGTTTTCTAAGTTATTTTTGTATATTTCTATTGTTTACAAGTTATCTCGAACTGTTTGGACTTTAGACTCTTTATCTGTGTTGGAGATCCCCTTTCCGTTGTTTTTGCTCTTCTTAATTTATTCGGTTTCCTTGGAAGCTGGATTAGATCTAAGTTGTCATCCTTTAGTTTGTTTGCCTTCTTTGGAAGTCGAATTAAATCTAAATTTATAGGGGTTCTTGAACTCTTGATGGTTTTATCCATCATAATGGGCCACGGCCATCAAAAGCTGCATTCCCAAGTCACTTTCACCTTTCTTGATGTCTATTGTCTGACTTCTGTTAACTCTACATGACCATACCCACAAAAAAGGACCAACCAAAAAACACCCCTTTTTTTTCTTGGTGCTTATTCAAACCAAATAACCAATGCTGTCAAAATAGTGATGTCTGGGTTTTCCAGATGGAAGCCATTTGGAGGAATTATTAGTCTCAAATCATGGGGCCAATTCCATGAACCACATGATTACCGCACCACTATCTAGCTTTATTTCTCGAAAACAAAAATCAATGAGGGTCCCGGTAATCAAATTTCGTCCTCCTTACGGAAACAAATGAATGATCTATGAAAAATGAGGTAGGTATATTCCCGTGTGGCCCTTAAGAAATCACCTGCCACCATCACTGAACAAAATGTGAAGCTGAGCTGCATCACCAAGACAAGTGTTCAAAGAAAATAAGACAAATAAATATGCAAGGGGATATGTGCCTTGTTCCCACAAAGCTATGGGTGTTCATCACGAGTAGCAATCTCAAATCTTGTCACGAGAGCACCATTCTGATGAGGGTGTGTTAATTTGGAAATCATCACGCATAGAAATATACTTGACATATTATTTTACATAAAAAAAGGCATAATCTCCCCCACAACCTACTTCAAAGGTTCTGGTTTAAAGCAACTTCATGATAATATGTTTTACACAACCTAATACACCTCTATTAATCTATCTAAATTAACAAGAAGTCTAAATCAAGAAGAGAATCCAATTCGAAGTTATATGTTTCTCTTATCAAGAACTTGATATCACCAAGTTCCAAAGCATACAAAACAGAAATTGAAACAAATGAATACAACATAATTGCAAGTCAAACAATCAGAGAAGGGCAAAACAAACAGACACCAGAAAATCATATTATATATTAAAAATGTGTTCAAGCACAAGCACATACAATAAAGATAGAAAATTAATAGAGTTAGGGAGAAACAACACTTACAAGGACAAAACAACAGCCAAAAAGGACAAATTATCAAATGTATAAACAAGCATATTATGCCATGGGAAATTTGGCAATGTGTTCTGATTCTCATTGTTCTTGTTGCTGGCGCTGCTCCTGGTCATGTTGCTGCTGCTCCTGCTCCTGCAGCTCTGGCAGTTGCTGCTGTTGCTCACCTTGCCATACCCAAACAATATCCTTAAGAGAAGGCCTTATATTCTCCCTCAATATCTGCTGATATTCTAAAGTATCTCCATTTGATTTCTTCACCTCCACCAAATGAAAAGACGGAGTGACCTCAAAGATCTCTGCATCAATGGACAAGATCCCCTTCCTACCTTCCTTTAGTCCCTCCAATTTCAACAAACCTGCTTCCTTTTTCATCACTTTCATCCTCAAACGCCTAGCAATATCTTCCAGCTTAGAGATGATGACTGAGGCAGGTTTTCTGGAAGTAAATCTTGCTTCTCTCTTTTGAAAATCGTCTTCAAATAAACCTGAAAGATCAAACCCAGCGGAAAGGGAAATAATATCAAAAGCATTCAAGCTTGGGGGTTTAGCCGACTCTTGCTTTGGGTCAGCACTCATACTGCTATTTGCACAGGCACCAGAAGCATCCATACCTGAAAGAGTCACAGGTTTAATATGTTTAGACTTCAATCCTTTTCTGAACCATGAACTTTCCTTAATCTTCGCTATGGAAGCCCTAGTACTGGGGTTCGGATCCAACATCTTCGACAGTAGCCTGCGCACTTCTGGCGGGAACCAATTAGGGCACTTATATTCTGCTTTTCCAATCTTCCTATACATCTCCATCAAATTTGAGTCATGAAACGGGAGATAACCTGCCAATAAGACATACAGAACCACCCCACAAGACCAAATGTCAGCTTTGGCCCCATCGTAGCCTTTCCTGTTGATGACTTCAGGAGCGACATAAGCAGGAGTGCCACAAGTGGTATGGAGTAGCCCATCTTGGCGCTTTGATTCAGCAAGGGCACTTAACCCAAAATCAGAGACCTTCAGATCCTCATTTTCATCAAGTAATAGGTTCTCTGGCTTTATATCACGGTGATAAACACCCCGAGTGTGACAGAAATCAACTGCATCGATTAGCTGCTGAAAATATTTCCGTGCAACATCCTCCTTCAGCTTTCCTTTAGACACCTTGTTAAATAGCTCACCCCCCTTAGCATATTCCATGACAAAGTAAATCTTAGTCTTGGTAGCCATGACCTCATAGAGCTGTATGATATTAGGGTGTCTAACCAGTCTCATAACAGATATTTCTCGCTTGATCTGCTCAATGAGCCCAACCTTCAAAACCTTTTCTTTGTCTATTACCTTAATGGCCACACTCTGATTAGTTTTTATACCCCTCGCATGGTAAACCTTCGCAAAGGTTCCCTGCCCCAGTAGTCTCCCCAATTCATAACTTTGCATCAACACGTTTGATTTATTTTCCATTGAAAGCTTTACCTAACACACAACAATACACTACTTACTCCTGCCAACACAACTTATCTAATATAGTGCAGGAGGTATTAGTAGTATAAGCGCTCAACCATCTTCACAGAGATCAACAGGCACTATATAGTGACGGGTAGGCCCATCTTGCTTTTGGAAACCAAGAGCATATGAACTCTTATTTATACATCCAGTCTCATCAAGCATAAATAAGGATAGCTCTAGCGAAGTGACAATCTCCTCAACTTCAAAGACAGAATTCTGAACAGTACGGCACATCTTTCAGCATTCCCTGGGTTCTCTCCTTCCGCCAAAGATCATCTAGAGAATGTTCAAAGTGTGTCTGAAAGACCTTCAGCAGAAACCTAGAAACATTTACCACAAAATCTATGTTGACAACAAAATTTGCAATCTGAAAGGGTAAAAAAAAAACCAGGAACAGGAACAAAAACCTTTAAAAACTCTTTAATCAAGAGAATAAAGAACACCAGCATGCCGAATCCAACACATCCTAACCACAAACTAACAAATAAACACATTTTGACAATTTACCACAACCACAAACAATTCTTTATAATCCTGAAAAAAGGTAACCATGATCAACTCCCACAGCTCATTTGGACAATAGCACGATTCCACAATATTCTCACACAGTTAAATTAGAGAAATTCAAACAGACAATAATTGGAAAATAAAAAGAAAGAATCATATTATCCTAAAAAAACAAAATCTCACAAACCAAGATGAGGAAACAATGGATGTAACATCAGCTATTACTCTTAGCCCCAAATTCCACGAAACAACAACATCACCAACAATAACAAATATGATTTCTAAAACACCGATTGCATCGAAAATCAACAAACTTTCAAAAGATCAATTTTAGACAAACAAATGACATCAATTTACACAAGGCCCAGCTAAATCAAAAACACGGAAGCAGAAATGAAAACAAAATCCAAATCAAAACTAAAGGAATTACCTTTTGGTTTGCGAAGAAGCTCCAGAGGATCCCAACACAAAGCAGAGACACGAGAAAGAGAGAAGCTTTGAAAAAGTCCCAAAATTTGGAGTCAGAATTTGTTACACTAATTTAGGGCCTTGCAAATTCACATATATAATTTATTTTAATTAATAAAAGCAGCATTTTCTTTTCTTTTTAACAAAAAGCTTTTTATTTGCTGTGTTCTTGATCGATCAGCGACGTAAGTGGGCCCGCCCTGACGTCAATTGGCCCATTAGGTTCTCACTAAGAATTTAGATCGATGGATATGCTCCTTCCATCCTACCCCTAGGCACGTCCACCATAAGATCCATGAGCTTTTATTAATTAATTAATTAATTTTTCATTTTATCTGGTACAGTGTTTTTTAAAAATAAAAATAAAAATAAAAATAAAAATAAAAAAGGTTCAGCGCTATCCCTTCATGAAACCACCTTGAACATATATTACATCGTAAGTCATAACGTGAAGCATTATAATCTTAGACGTAGGAGTGTCAAAAATTTCCAGGGAATCGAAAAATCGAGAAATTGAAAAATTGGGGACTCGGTTTTGGTTACAAAAAATAAAAAACCGGGAACCCCAGTTTTGGTCTCTATTTTTGGCACCCGATTATAATCGAAAAAATGGAACCGGGTGTATATATATATAAAATGAGAAGTACTAGAAAGCCAAACAAATGAACCTGAAAAAATTTCTAAGTTGACGTGACAACTGTGAGTGGTAGACAAATGAGAGAAAATTATATATTTTTTTATTTAAAAACCATTGCCACATCAATTTGAATTTTTTTTTGGGTTTATTTGTTTTGATCTCTAGCACTTCTCATGTAAAATAATATATTTTAATATTATATATATAAATAAAACTGGTTTTTTAAAAAAAAAACTATTTTCTTAAAAACCGGTTACCGGACCGGGTACAAACCGGGACTCGGTTGCCCAAAACCAAGAATCGGGATACCTTGGTTCCGGTTCCGGGTTTTGGCCAAAAACCAGGAAACCGGACCGGGTTGACAATCTACATAAAAGTATTACAATACTTTGTGTTAGAATAATTTTCCTCATGGTGCATGCACTTTCTTTGGGGTATTCAATACGTCGTCGTGCACTTCGAATCTCTACAAAAGAGCAAAAAGCGTCAATCATTACAAAGAGCAAAAAGCGTCAAAGGTCCGATGTTGATGCCAAAGTCAGTTTCTAAGAGAAAGATCATACTTTAGCGCACAATAATTCAATATGCTCAAAATGGATTAATGGAGTTATAATCCCTATTTTATGGGAAGAGAGAATGTCATTTTATACCTTGTGTAGGGATCTATTTATAGGCTTGAGTAATTGAAGTAGACTTGAACTAGCTCTTTCTTTTTTGAGTTGTATTGGGAGTCCATAATTGAGTAAGAATTGAACTAGTTCTCCTTGTTGGAGTTGATATGGGATTTATAAGCTTGAGTTGGAATTAAGCTCATCAGGGCCGGCCCAATGTATTTGGGGGCCTTAGGCAAAATTTTGGAATTGAGCCTTATTTTTTTTAATATTTAAATATTAATTAAATAATATTTATTTTAATAATATTATTATTATTATTTTCATTCAGGTTAGTAATATGTTCATTGTTGTTTCATGACTTTTAAGTTTCTTCATTAGCTATTTGCATTCTATTAGGGTCATAAATATTTGTAATAATAGAGTTAGAAGCATCAATAATATTTTAATTATCTTCTAATAAAATAATTCTTTTTTATGAATTTATTATTTATTTATGAGTTTTTCACCTAAATTATTCTCAATATTTTGTTTATTGCTAATAGCAAATTTATTTAAAGCCCTATTTGAGATTCAATCAGTTTTTCTATTTTTCTCTTTTCTTTTATTTTTTTAAGTATTTCATATTTAGATACATATTTTCTAGTATACATGTTTGATTAAAAATATTAACAAATTAAACAAATATGATTTAAAATATATATATATGGATTATAATAAAATAAATTACAAAAATAGAACAATAAAACCTGTTTGAAAATTGATGGGATGTATCACGGAGGAGGAGAGGAAGAAAAGAAGAGAAGAAAAGGAAGAAGAGGAAGGAAGGAAGGGGAGAGAGAGAGAGAGAGAGAANCCCTGAAGCTCATATTTTTCGGTAGAATTTGAGTAGGACTTCTTTATTCTAATATTATCCTAATTATTAGAATATATCTTCTTATTAATTAATAACGCTTGCTTATTAATTAATATCTTTATGGGCCTATCCTTGGCCATTGAGCTCATAATTTAGTGGGCTTATAGTGTGAATTTATTCCAAACACTTATCACGAAACATCATAAACTTAGCCAAAATAGCATGACATCATAATACTTATTATGCAGGTTATCTTAATTTTTTACTTAACTTCATATTTCTTAACACAATCAATGTATTGGCTTAGAAAAGAAGAGAAAAGAAAAAAAACATAATCATCATATTGGAAATCTATTACAGGGTAACCATAAATGAATCATATTGACATGCTAGCCGGTTCTACTGGCCATGAGGCATCCACGATGGCCAGATTAGCAACCATTGAGGAGGCCTGGCAGTAATCCGGGCAAGTCGCCTGGGTTACCAAGCGGTTGCAGACGGTAGCGATAGGCCATCCACGGTGACTAGTTTACCCAATGTCGACGAGGGTGGGTTATAACCCAAGTGGCCAGCTGCATGGATTGCCAAGCAGCTGCGGACGGTAATTGTGACAAGCTAGGCATCACAGTTGGCCATGAGGCGTCGATGGTTGCTAGTTAGCTTAGCCACCACCAAGGAGGCCAAACAATAACCCAACCATGCCGCCTAGATTATCGAGCAGTTGTAGACAGTGGTGACATGTCAGCTGTGATGGTTGGCCATGAGGCGTAAACGGTGGTTGCTAATCCAGAGGGCCACACATTTTATAATCCATAAATTAATTACTATATAATTAACCCCAAATTACATTATAGTCCCATAAACTTTGTCTACCTAAACAAACATCCACATTAATTATTAACATAATGGAAAGTAGATTGAATTGTGCAAATCAACTGCGAATTAAGCAGGTTAATTAACCTGAAAACTGAAGTTTATCCATTATTAATTGTGTTTAAGTGGGTCAACTTGGTTGGATCCGAATCACGTTACACTAAACTAAACCTACTAATTTCATGCTGAGTTTATAAATTGTATAAAAAATTATTAAGCCTAATTAACTCTAATGCGTTGACAAATTAGGAAATTTAGGAGCCATTGCAGCCGGCCGGCTTACATGGAATGACGTATACTAAGCAAATTAAGGCGACTTTTGGTACAAGTGTACGTGTGAACCCAATTTAAATATTTCTTACTTCAAATATGATTAAGAAAACTCATGATATTGTATGCCCATTGAATTTCTCTGTGCCCAAATATCTTAATTAACCGATGACTTTACATTAATATATTCATTTGAAGTATAATAAACAATATAGATGTGATGGCAGACAAATCTCAGTTATGTAAGCATATTTCTTTTATACTTTTACCTAATCTTGTTTTGTTTACTATATATTAAACCAGGCCTACTGATCAAGGCTCAAATTAATTAGATTACTCTTTGAGCTGAAGTGTTTTAAGCTGTAATTATTTCATTATCATTATTTTTAATTATCGAATTATATCTTTTTCTCTTTAATAGATCTTGGATAAAATTGGTAGGGAGAAATTTAAGGAAACCTACGTACTATTGCAAATTGATTTTGTTAAAAAAAGAAAAAAAGAAAAAGTTCGGGCTTATTGTTTCTTTTTTTGTTTTTTTATATATATATGACTTAAAGGCGCTTGTGATTGCGTTTGAAAAATAGAGCTTTTAAATAAAAAAAGCATTAAGTGTTAAACGTATTTTTAGGTCTCTCAAACGTAATTCCAAACAGGACCTTAGTAAATATTGATGTTTTTAATTCCTGGTCAACCAACTCCATATATATAAAATGATTTGATCAGACGTGCTTCAAGGGAGCTGCATGCGTTTTGCCTCTTGCTGATCAATTGCATCTCCAATGCTGCAAGTCAATATATATATATATATACAATGATAAAGGTACAATTTAAACCCAACTTTTCTCTTAAGTTTTAAAAAAAAATTACTTGTGTACGTAAGAGAGAGAGCCTTAAAATAGACCGAGAGAAAAATTTGGTTTAGAAGTTGGACTAAAATTAAATTTAGGGGTAATTTCACTTAACCCCCTCTGAACTTTCGCGCTTTTTGCAAACCCCCCCCAAAGTTTAAAAACTCTCACTTACCCCCTCTGAACTTTCAATTGCTCTCAATTTCACCAATCCGTACAAATTAGGGCACAAAATTTTAAAAAAAGACCAAAATACCCCTAATTTTCATTTTTTAAAAAAAATAAAAAAACATTTTGGAAGTTGAAATTTTAAATAGTGAATTTTAAACGGTGACTTCTGTATAAAATTTCAACTTCCAGATATTTTTTTTAATTTTTTTAAAAATGAAAATCATGGGTATTTTGGTCTATTTTAAAAATTTTGTGCCCTAATTTGTACGGATGGGTCAAATTGAGAGCAATTGAAAGTTCAGAGGGGGTAAGTGAGAGTTTTTAAACTTTGGGGGGTGTTTGCAAAAAACGCGAAAGTTCAGGGGATTAAGTGAAGTTTCCCTTAAATTTAAGTTGTGGTTGTATTATATATATATATTGAGAATTTAATTTGGTAATTGTTGCAGGAGCAGCGGAGCGCCACCCACACACCTCCCATATGAGCACCTTTACCCCTTAGGCCTCGTTTGGTTTGCGGATTGTCTAGTCCATTGGAAAAGGATTAGTTACCACTGGGATTAGCTAACACTAGGAATCGATCAGCTATTCCTATTCCTTTGTTTGGTTGTAACGCTGGAATAGACTACCTAATCATATTCCTTCGTTTGGTATAATGCAATATGTTGGTGAATGAAATCGTATTGTGATCTTATTTTCTAAAATACCCTTATAATACGAATACAATTTATATTATTAAGGATCTTTTTTTTTCTTCGAAACATAAACAACTATATTATAATTTTTTTTAAAAAAAATTATGTCATGTAGGACTTTTTTTTTTTGCAATTATGCTAGAAAATTAAATTTATTTATATAAAAAAATCAAATAATCACCATATTTCATATTTTATATCAGTGGTTCCTTTAGAATTCCAATCCAATTATATTGGTGATTTCCGTCTGAATGAAGGAAAAAAACTGAGAGAAGAAAATCAAAACTGTGTGCGATTTGAAAGGAAAAAAAAGAAGAAAAAAAAAACTCTGGGAGAGAAGAGAACGAAAAAAAAAATTTGAGAAAGAATGAAGAAAAACTGAGAGAGAACGAAGAACGAAAAAAAAAAAAAAAAAAAAAACCTCTGAGAGAGAAGAGAACGAAAAAAAAAAAAATTGAGAAAGAATGAAGAAAAACTGAGAGAGAACGAAGAATGAAAAAAAAAAAATGAGAGAAGAAAAAAAAATTCCAAGAAACACATAGATAATGAAATAACCAAGAAAATAGAAATCGAAGAGAAGAGAGGGGAGAGAGATACCTTGCTTTGAGAGATGGATATCGTGATAGGTGTGAGAAACATAAGGTTTTTTAAACAATTTTACAATATATTTTTAATCCCACAGGAAAGGATTAGCTAAGCCACTCATTTTTTAGTGGCTTAGCTAACCCTGTGTGTATGAGATTAGTAGTCCCATGAGAATAAACTACTCCCAGGAATAACATGTTACCAAACAAAAGATTAGCTAGTGTTAGCTAGTCCAATCCAATGACCTAATCCGCGAACCAAACGGGGCCTTAATATTTTTTTGTATGCATGAAATTCTTTCCTACTAAAAATAAATCGCAATCTTCGGCGCAGACTTAGTTTTATTTATCTCAATAATAATTAGAAAAAAAAGAAGACAAATTTAGTTATTAAATTAATATTAATTTAACTAATCTATAATTATTAGGTCAATATATATCTGATAGATTCATATATATTATACAGGCCTTGGGAAAGTAAAATAATTGACAAATATTAATTTATAGAAAACCTATTTAAAGGAACATTTCCTTTGCTAGGTCCTATGCCTAGCTAGCTAGCAGAAATGGCTACAACATGGTCTGATTTGCCCCCCAAGCCCCTCCAAACGAAGGAGAAGGCCGATGGTGGGTTCTTCTCTTCCGAAGACTATCACGGAGGAGCATCCGCTTCCGTTCCATTCAAGTGGGAATCTGAACCAGGTACTCCTAAGCTCAAATTCCGCAAGAATACTACTGCTCTTCCTCCTCTCACACCTCCACCAGCTTACTTTTCCGCCTCCACAAAACGACCCGCCGTTAGAAAGAGCTCGAAGCCTACTCTCTTGGACACCATCTTCCCCAAGTGCAATTCGAGGAAAGAATATTGTCATGTACCATCTTCACCCCTGGCTTCTTCTTCTTTTTCTTCTTCTTTGTCGTCGTCTTCTTCGTCATTTACATCTTTTCCGTCGTCACGGTTGTACTCAGTGCCGTCTTCTCCAATAACAAATTTGAAGTCTCATCAACGGGAGAGAAAGTCAACTCCAAGACTATCATTTGATTTGAGGACGGATGGGGAAGAGCAGAAATATGATAAATTGCCGGCCATTATGGCTTTGTGCTTCATTCGTGGAGTGAAAATTAGTAGGTTTAGAGACTTCTTTTCATCCATTTTTAAGGTATTGCTTCGTAATTAATTATATATATATATATATATTCATCCATTATCAAGGTATTGCTTTGTGATTATATATATATTGAGTTTCTGGATATCATGTTGGAAACCTTGTTTGTTGCTTAATTAGTTCACTGTAATATGCATTAGTACTGAGAAAGATTTTACAACTGAGTAGTTGGGTATTATCATATATATATATATATATGGTTGCTGAGAGGTATTATGATATTCTAATCTAATTTTGCTTCTTCCTCTTTCTTGTGAATGAAATTTTCTTGTCCACGCCTTGCGATCTATACAACAAAACAAAATAAAATTGAACTCTACATGAAATTTACTTTTTAAAGTTGAGAGGTCGATATGATATATTTAATTAAATGGATCGAATTAAATTTTACTCGACACGTAAAATTTAACATAGTTTTATACTTACGACCCAACACTATCTGAACATGACATTAATCTGATCTCAATTTCAGAGGATCCTATTCGTTGTTTATTAAGGTTTATGACAATACTAGACTGTCTTATTAATTTGCATGAATGGTTAGCTGGAATCTTTTTGAGCCTGGTCTTCAGGCATGTGAATCTAGAGAAGACGAAGAACAGTTATAACTCGAAGCTTCTGATGGCATTAAAAACATCCCCTTTTTTTTTCTTTTCTTTTTTTTAAAATTTATATAATTCTAGTTTGTTAAGCGATAATTAATGGAATTTAAGTGTGATCCTTGATTTAGAAAAACCACCACGTGACCACATGGCATCTGAAAGGGTTCGAATTATTAGGCAGTGTTATATATATAGTCACTGATAAATTAACCAATTAATTGATCAAGACCCCATTCAAGCCTTTCATTGAATTGGATCCGTTAGTGTTGAGATATGTATATAAAATTATATATATCGAGCCTAATTTATCTTATTTAATTAAATGTACGGGTCAGACTTTTAAACTATAGCCCGCTAATTTTGAATTGGGTTTATGTCAGATTCATGAGGCATGTCAAAATTTTACAGCATTAAATATCACGCATTGAGTTCAGATGGTGACGAGGCATATGTATAAGATTATATAAGTCAACACTAACCCGCTTTATTTAATCTAATGGAATTTATTTAAATTCTAACTTACTAATTTTATATTAAATTTATGTCGTATTCATGCGTGGTCTCAAATATTGACGACCCTAGTTGGATCCCAAGTTCCCAACCAAAGCAACTTAATAAAAGGTTAAGCAAGATAGATAGTTTGTCAAAATTGTCGGCAAAAGATCTAACTGGAGGGATGTCATTTTTTTATTTTATTTTTAATAAAAAAAGTAAATCTCTGGTGTCATGCATGGGGCTGCAATTTTGACCTTAATTACCAATTGCATTTTAAAATTATGGATACGGTTGTGCGTGTTAAGAGAGATGGTGGCTTAATTAATGTATTATCAATGAAGAAGTAATTCATAATTTTGCATTTATGTATATATAAATTAACAGTATTACCATTAATGGGCTTGGGTTTGACTTCTCTTTGCTGTGTAATGATCTGTTCATTTTACAAGCGTACGTTTTTCTTTAAGGTAATGTTAGAAATATATTTTTATTTTATTACTGGTCTAATATATATGATAATTCATTAATTCCAATCAATTTCAAATGAAGTAAAAAGTCATTTGGGCTCAGCTCGGGCTGGCATAAGAAGATATTCACATGGGCTGGGCAGGCTCCTCATGAAAAGTCCATGAATTGCATGTATTTGTGAGTTGGACTTTGGATGTCGTGCAAATTGCAAAAGACAATTTTTCTTTGAAAAGCAAATAATAAAAATAATTTTCTCTTGATATAATCAAATAATAAAATAAACTTATATGAGTTTATACGAGTTTTGCTTGTTTAATAAACTAGTCTAAAATTATGTTAAAATTTAGTTCGTTTAATAAATAAAATGAATTTGAATCAAGCTCAAGTTGTTTACAACCAATTTTGTTCATTTACATCCATACCTTCAAGTGTACACTCAAACTTTAACAAGTAGAGTTAGGTTCAAATTTAGGACATCTTCTCACTACAAAAATACCTTATTATGTTGGTTGAAAAGTGTTGACATTGATAAAAAAAAAGAAAAGAAAAGAAAAGAAAGCAGAGGCTTACTTTTCGGTGCGTACTTGTACTTGATTGTAACATGTTAAAAAAAGTAAATCTCGATGGAAAAGAAGATTGTCGAATTTTGTTTTTTAATGATCGGTGCATATTTTTATCAATTACTGGCATCGGTAATTTCTTTCTCGCCATGTCTTTTAGAAGGTTGATCACATACGCATTGCAATTAATCTTCTTAAGCGTCTTATATGGACCATACATGTTATTTCTCAGTTTTCCAGGCATATCTGTTAGTTGTCACCCTTTAGTAGATACACTTTCCAAATTATTATTATTATTTTCAAAAGTTAGTTTTTAAGTGATGTATCACCATCCTATGAGATGTTGCCACATTTCCCAAAATAATAGATGTCCTTTATGATGACACATCATTTGAAAACTAATTTTTGAAAGAAAAAAAAAAATGGTAAGTGTGGCACTTCTCCTTTCTTCTCTTCTTGATCAATTTTATTTCATTTAACTAAAATTATTACCATTTTACAAGATTTATGTTAACAATATTACTGTTATCGAGAATGATAGTTCTTATATCACTCACTTGATTATTCAACTTGGCTCTCAATTTGCCTCAAATTAGTGGTATTTTACTTCTCCAATTGACATTAATTCTTTAGTTATCTCCTAATTGATGTAAATATAATTTCTCTCCCTACTAGCTCTATTAGTACTCCTCTGCATAGTCATGTGCACGAATCAATAAAAAAACAAGAAAAAAAAAAAAAAAAAATTCTTTCCCCCGAGTCTTTCATATGTATATCACTCCTCTACACAATCATGTTTACATGGTTTGCAAAAAGGTTTTTGATTTGGTTTATATTCACATTGAGATGGTTATTTTACCGAGGAATTATGCTTGGGTGTTTTCCTAATTAATATGGAGTTAAAAAATGATTAGATTATCGACAAGTGTGAGTGAACAAGGGTGCGACTTATTAGCCCTAAAATACGGGTCAAACAAGAATCCCCCTTCCCTTCTTTTTTTAAAAAATTTTCTGCCGCGGTGATTAATTAAGAACTGACTTAATAGGTGTATTTCCTTGCATCTTAAGCAAGTTTATTATTACTTTAAAGAAGATCCTTCCAAAGATACCCTTTTTAGGTTTCCCTCCTTTTCTCACCTACCAAGATTGTAAAACTCACAACACACAACCGGCCTTCTTAAGCTCAATTTAATAAATTATCTCAAATTAAGCTATTCTTCTTCACTTTGCTTCTCGGTCAATGTTTGATATACGATCACGGCATATGGATTCAATACAAACACAACATAAAATTAAAGGGTTAAGATTTAATGTAATCGGGTTTATGTCAAAGCAGGTCGATTTAGTTAAACACGATTAATAAACATGTTGAGTTAAAATATGTTGTATTCGCGTCAACTCAATATGATGTGTTTATAAAAAAAAAGTATATAAGTCTTATCATGTCATGGTTAAAAAATTTGGCACGATTGATTAAATAAGTCGTATTTGAATCGACCCATATAGTTGTATATTCGTAATGCAATCCGACACGAACTCCACCAATAACCTCTCCAAGCCTTCGAATCTCGAATGAAGAAACATAGTCAGAAAACAAGAATCACATGGATATTAATTGGCAGACTCTGAGCATTTGTTCGAGGATGGCCTGATTAACTTGCTTAAGTACTAGCCGACTCATGATAGTTTGGCAAGAGAGAGAGAGAGAGAGAGAGAGAGTTATTATTCAGAAAGGCAAGCTAGCCAGTTAATGTGACTCTTTTCTATTATATATTATCGAGATATAATATGGCAATAATATAAAATATATATATCTTAATTAATTTGTCTCCAAATGGCAAATATTGCATTTGTTAAAATATATGACTTTTTCAGTTTGACCAGTATTATTATTTTACAATATTCCAGGCTCCAGCTAGCGTCGATCAGTGGCCATGTTGGATCTAATGAAATTCCAAAGAGTCTTCTCCCTTCAATTTCATTTGCATTAATTTATGACTCTTTCATGCATTTAAGGGTCGACAAAGAGTTGTTTGGGATCTTTTCTCATCTTTTTAAAACTAATTAACACCCAATATGTAATATTTTCCGAAATTTTAAAAAGTTGTAATTGACTTTTCAAACTACCTATTACTTTCACTTATTAATAAACCCATTTTGTTAAAATTTTCTGTTTAATTCGATAAAAAATAAATTAGGTCAAGACACATATATAACTCAAAATTACAATAATATATCTACATCAGATAATTTTTTTTCTTTAAGGAAAAAAAAAAAAAACATTTGAGAAGACCATGGCCTCCACGACTCCAAGGCCAGAGAAGTATAATATTTCTCTCTAGTATATTTCTTTCAACGCATTACATAAAATGGCCATCAACACTTCTACATGGATATAATTAAAAAATAAAAAAAATAATTGAAGCAATGAAAATATGAGGCACCCAAAGAACTAATTAAGGAAAACCAGTTTGCAGCTAGCTAGCCCATTGCAATCATCCATCTTAATCAACCATTTAGGTCATATGCTTGCTTTCAAAAGTCAAATTCCCCAAGGATTCACACCTAGGCATGCTGTTGACACTTGATAGAGCTCTCTCTCTCTCTCTCTCTCTCTCTCTCTCTCCCTCACTAGATAACAAAAAATCAGAATCTCTCTTCAACTTTTTTGATTATTTCTTAAAAATATATATGTGTATATATATATATATACATATATATATACACATTGACCTACTTCCCCCAATTACCTTGCCTTTTAAGCACTCCTTCCCTAGCTCTATACTCGTTTGCTTCTCTATCCTTATTCTTCCTTAATTTAAACAAACTCCCTCCTCTCTGAATCCGCCTTTGATATCCCATACACAACCAATTCTAGCATGCTTGATTAATGTCCAGAGACAGGTAAATATATACTCTATATATACTATACCCCTCTGGGAAAGCAAAATACTATATTACCCACATATACTTCATTATTTTTCTTCTTCTAATTCTAGCTTGATCATCTTGTTGTGTATTAGGGAGAGATTGGATGAGATAGGAAAAAAGATCAAAAGAGAGACAGATGCATCTTCTCAAATGGGAAGGAGACATTTAATTGGTCCTTCTGGGAACTTGAACACTCTCACACCCTGTGCTGCATGTAAGCTCTTGAGAAGAAGGTGTGCTGAAGAATGCCCTTTCTCCCCATATTTCTCTCCTCAAGAACCCCAAAAGTTTGCTGCCGTTCATAAAGTTTTTGGTGCAAGCAACGTCTCCAAGCTGCTAATGGTATGTGTATATATATATATGCACTACCACCTCTAATCAATGTTTATTTATTGCTTTTTTCTGAATATTTGTCCATTTATGGTCTATCTAGGAGGTGCCGGAGAGCCAAAGAGCTGATGCAGCAAATAGTCTGGTTTATGAAGCAAATTTAAGGCTGAGAGACCCGGTATATGGATGCATGGGTGCAATTTCAGCTTTGCAGCAACAGATTCAATCTTTGCAAGCAGAACTTAATGCAGTGAGGACTGAGATATTGAAACAAAAATACGGAGAAGCTACTAATAACATCATTTCTTCTAGTCCTGCTGATTTAGTTTCTTCTGGGGTTGTCACGATTGCGGCACCACCACAAACTGTTCCTCCTCTTCCTCCACCGTCGCCACCGCCAGTATTGCGGCTGCCTCCACCTTCTATTGCCACTTCTTTTTCTTCTTCGCCATATACAGCATCACCTACAAGCACAGCGGGTTACAGCTCCATTATTTTGAGGGGTAATGTCCCATATTTTGACTGAATTCATAGAACTCTATTATTTAATTAGTCCTTTTTCTTGCTTCTGTTTTTAGAAGAATAGTAATGTTACTAGCTCATCATCAAAAAATAATAATAATAAAAAAAGAATAGTAGAATGACCAATTGATATTATTAGGATTGATAAATTTGCTTCTCGCTTATAATTCCTTGCATATGGTTAAGAAATTATGGAGATTCCTTTTAATTTATTTTTATCCCCCCTTTTTCTCTATGGATTAATTTCCATTTAATGCTTGATCGAGCAAACCCTTTTTGTTTCTTCATCTAAGGCATTCATGATGCACCACAAATGCAGTGTACCATTACATTAGGGTTTCCCTTCATTACCCATTGTGCTCTATATTTCGATCATCTACACCATTACAAACCTGGAAACTCTGAAATTCAAGGGCTGTACGCCACCAAGCTCTAGATATGGTCAAAAGGTGTCACATAAAAGTGTAATAATTCCAGGTAGGCCAGGTTCACAGGCACAAATACACAATCTTGGGACAATTAGTCATTGCTGTACTGTGGTGAAAATAAATCTAAATTTGACCAGACTTTTGGTCAAAGACTCAAAATGCATCTCTGTCTGTGCCATTGAAGATATGAAGGACCTCAAAGCTTATTAAAGACCTTTATGAGAGAGAGAGAGAGAGAGAGAGAGAGAGAGAGAGAGAGAGAGAGAGGAAGGGCATGGTGACAATTGTGACTCCCCCCCATGTGAAGGTTGGAACTTATTGGAGTGCTGAAATTTACAGTCATTACTTTCTAGCCCCACCTTCCCCCCTCACAAGTAACAAACATGTACTTTTTACTTATCAAGCGTGTCGGGAACATTTCTCTATTTTATGGTTAGAATTTAAAGTTGATATTTTTTTAATGTGCATATAAATTTAATGTTAGTATCTCGTTTAAAATATTTAAATAATGTGAAATCGGTATACTATTAAATGCACGCACCAACTTTAAATAATGACTCTTCATTTGTAGTTTGATACTTAAAACATCATATTTGGATTTATTTTCCCTGATTAATCTTATGTTTTCTCATTTATTTTCATGCCCATGTTAGGTTTTGTTTGGGGCTTTGGATTTTGCACTCCTGCGTATATATATAAACTCAAGCGCGCAATACGCTAAGAAAATTAAAGAAAAGCTTTTTTTTTTTATTTGTTGGGTATCTAAGAAAAGGAGAAGATCATATCATATAAAAATGTTTAAAGCAGCTGCAGCTTTCATACTTGAAAAATTTTGGGTGTTTATTAGTTGTCAATGATATTAGGCAACAAGTTTTATATAATAATTAAATGATGTATTAAGTTTTCTTGGCGTGTGGAGCATAACCTAAGTGACAGAGGAAACAGCTGATTATATATGCACTATAAATTCATATAATAATAATCCAAAAAATAATTATATAGAACAATTGCGTGCACACAATAATTTAAGCAATTTAAATGCCTGGGAGAGCCTATAGAGTTGTGGCGGAATTTGGTTTCACGTCACAATTGCTTCAAACATCCGCATCTTCCCTTGTCCTTATTACTTTCTTTCAACCTGATCTTCCAACAACAGATTATTGTCGGCAACAATTTTGAAAGAAGCCATTTTTTTGCTTGTTGACAAATTCTGAATACTCTAGATGATTAAATATACGTACAATTAATAATTAATCTATACTTACAAAAAATTTTATAGTAAAAACCTGACTTGTACCCAACAAACATCGACCCATTTGTCTTTTACCGTAGTAACTCTAAAATTGACCAATCTTCTCTTTAGTTTCCTTTGCAACCTAAGACTCAAAGTGTTGAAGGTTTAAGGAACTTGTGTACGTGGGTTGAAGCAAACTTTAAATAAAAATTGATAATCGAAGGCATATATATATATGCATATGTGAGAGAAAAGTCTATTAACGTACTCACAAGGAAAATGCCTCAAAATGTATAAATAAAGAGTTTAATTTATGTGAGGATAAACCTTAAAAGTTAAAACTCCATTTTTACAACTCTCAATCAATAACTAACACATAAGCAAAAATATAAAAAGTGTACAAAAATAACTTAAACCAACATACACTAGATTTGAGCTCATTTGAAGTACTCAAAGAGAGAAGAAGAGAACACACCCAGCTATGGCTAGGTGGCTAGACCCAGCCACCCAGCCGTGGATTAGGTCATGCCAATGGGTTTGGCATGACCCATGGCTGTGTCTGACCGTGACCTAGTCGTGAGTCACATTCTCTGCCACTGTGAGTCACTTTTTCAGCCTTTAGGGTGATAAAATTCCTAAATGATTAACCTTCTATATGTAAGTTTTAGTTTTGAATCCAAAATCGAATTTTGAAACATTAAAAACAAGTTTTGAGGCATTAGAAACAGGTTTTGAGGCGGGTCACGTCGAGTTTTGATGCGGGTCATGGCAGGGTCCGTGGTCACACCAAACCCACAGCGTGGGTCTAGCTTGGGTTGTTCTCTAGCCATTTTTTTTTTTTCTCTTTCTCATTTTGATTTGGTGTGGTTATTTTCACTTTCATTTTTTAGATTTTTCTCAAATTGATGATGTGTCACATGGTGATTGGATACTATAAAACGATTATTTTACACCAAGACATGTAGGGGCTCTCATAAATAAAATATATGATTAGCGTATTTATTTTAGGAAAATGTTAGGAGTTCTCCTATAGTGTTCTCTCAGTCCTACGTGAAAAATGATTTAAGAAAAAATAAAATTGTAGTGGCCCCCATCACCTTTTTTTTAGGTATTAACACCAAATTTGAGGCATTAGCACCAAAATTTAGACATTAACACTAAATTTAGGATGATCAAATCCATTTTGAATGATATCATCCCTAAAGTATTAACCTTCCACCCCTAGGTTTTAGTTTTGAATCCAAAAACAAGTTTTAAAGTATAAGAACCTAAATATTAACTCATAAAAATTAATCTATTGATTCTATTGGCAAAAAAATCGGTGGTGAGGGCCACTACAGTTTTATTTTTTCTTAAATCATATTCTATATAGGTTGGGAGAACGCTAGAATAACATTATAGAGAAAACTCCTAGCAAATCCCTTTATTTTAATACTACTTAAACCAATAAATATATGTGTCTAAGTGAAATAGCAGCCTAACTACAAAGAAAGAGTTATTTGAAATATAAAAATAAAAAATAAAATAAAATAAATAATTTATACCTCAAGGTTACTAGCTATTGGAAAAAGAAGAGTCGTCATCCGAAGTTAGTGGAAGCTCTCCCACTCGCTCTCACGGATGCACTGGGGCTTCTAAGTTCTATCTCTACGTTCGAAACGTTTTTTTTTTTTTTTTTTTTTTTAGGAATATGCATGGGGGCCCGGAACTAAAGCTTTGGACTTGGCCCAGAAATTAAGAAATATGGGCCGACTGAGATAAGAATTGGGCTTCTCTGCAGTGATTGTGAGACTAAAAATCACACGATTAGTAAAAGAGTAATGTCATTTAGTAAAATTTATAATCATTATATAATTAGGATGACACAATAGTAAAAATTAGTTTTTTTTTTTTTTTACAAGTGTTAGTCCAAAGGTTAATTTTTACGGCTATATCATCAAGTCGTATACAACAGTTTACTAAATAAATTTAATTTTAACAAATTAAATAGCTCTATTACATTGGAACAACAATGGGTTGTTCGATATTGTTCCATGGGTAGTGCTTTTTGCTTTTTAGTTGAAAAAGTGCTCTAATATGACATAATTTTCTTGGATTTGTAAGAGAGTTGTAAGTTATTGTGCTTATAAATTCAGCTTTTCATTTCATCAAGCTGCATCGATCACACCCTCAATTAACGTTTAACATTTAAAATGTCCCACATGATCCGCGGTCCACAAGTGCAAATTTTTGAGTTAAGTACACATATATATGTGTGTGTGGGGATAGTCGTAAATATGAGGTAATATTATTTTTCATATTCATCTTACATCGGCGGATAGTGCATATTTTAAGTGATTACTTTTTATTTCAGTCACTAAAGAAAAAGTCATTAAAAGCATATTACATCAATCAATATAAAATAAAAATAAATAAATATTAATAAATGAATACGAAGAGTTGGATTTTTATAAAAAAAATATTAATTAATTAAAACATTACAAAAAACTTAAAATAATTATGACATATGTAGCATCAAGTCACTTTTTACCAAAAAGTAAAATATATATATATCGATCAAACGAACACAATGCAATATATTTTCATTTCTCCAATATGAGTAATGTTTTAAGGCTTTTTAGAGTATTTCTAGAGTCATCCCAAATGTGATGTACCTTTTAAAATTACCGTTGAATTTAAGATGTGATTTATTGACTTTTGATTTATTGGTGATTTTAAAAGTCACATTACATTTTGGATGACTCTAAGAAGACTCTAGGAAGCCTTATAGTATTACTCCTCCAATATTGGAAAAAGAAATAATCTTCACTATTTTTATTTTTATTTTTTATTTTCGCTGGATTAATTAATTTCCATCACCCAGAATCAGTTGGGCCTCCTACAGTTCTTCCTAATCTCACCACTCGATCCAGTGAGGGGCTCTATGTCTCCCATCTTGATCATTGCCGCGACAAAGTCGTCATAGAAGGTCTTAGCATCGTTGTTGTAGGTTCTAACTAGTGAATCAGTGGATCCACCGTTGTACAATTCTTGATCGGAGTGGAGAAGACCCTTTTTGTTAATGAGGTTTAGGAAGTATTTGTTGTCAAAAGCAGTCGGCGTCTGGAGGTCTAGCGGCGCAAGATTCTTCCGGCCGCCGGTGTTCCTTGGGCAATGATCCTGCCTCATCTTCGCAAATGATCTATCAATATTGGTATCAGTATATATGCGGCTTCTGAAAGTTAGACACTGTGATAGCCCAATCGTGTGGGCTCCTGCATGTGGTCACGTGTGCAATATATATATGATGAGGAACAAGATTTAATTACCTAATTAATATCTTAATATGATCTTTTAGTCTCAAATTACCCTTCATATATAAATCAGGCCCATTCAGAGAGTTAGAGATAAAGTTCGAATTCAGGACAAAGAGAGATGGACGTACCAGATAAGGCAACCATGTCGTTGGTAGAGAGACCTTTAACTTGAAATCCAGAGATAAGGACATTAAGATTAGAATTGGGCGAAGGCAAGCTATTATTGGCATCCAAAAAGCTGGCTGTCTTGGCATCTCTTCTTCCAAGTTTAACATCCCAGCTAGGCCCTCCAAGCTACAACATGCACGTTTATAATTTTTAGAATATTAATTAAATAATTAAATTAATTCTTTTATTTAAGATTAAGCTTTTGAGATGAGTTCAAACATTGTTTTTAATATTATGATTGGTTTTAGTTTTCTTGTTAGCTAGCTAGGTTTATTCCCAACCTAATTAGTCTAGGGTACATTTCAATAAATAAAGACAATCAAGATGTAGCCTAGCTATCGCGGGCTCTCTCTCTTTTTTCTCTCTTTCTCCCATCATATATTTCTACGTAATGTTTTTCTGTGTTGGGCTTTTACTTATTAGCAGGTCATTTAACACTAACTAAAAAGATCCAGCCGGCATAATTAGTAGAGATTTGTGTAAACTCACAATTACAACAGAGTCACGAGCAGCAATGGCTAAGATATCAGAACACGACACAACTCCTGGGCAAACTTTCTCCACCTTTGACTTGATGCCATCAACAACCTTGAAACCCCTTATCGATCTGTTGTTGGGAGGTGCTGTCTTCTCCCCTGTGAAAGAGGATGTGTCATCGAGGAGTACCGACCCGTCACAGCCCTGTCAACAAAGCACAGACAACCATAAAAACAAGTGTCATCCAGGACTATTAAATATTGCATGCCACGTGTTTGCTCAAGCTCTAAGTTAAATTAATGTATAAAAGATAAAATTAATATCCATTTAGTGTTAATTTTCAACTCAATCACCTATCAAAATATAACCGGATATTCTTTTAGATCTTAAAAACCGTCTATGATTGAATCTATTATAAATTTCTCAACAATTTTTCTTTCATTGTGCATCATCAAAAAATCAACCAAAAACTCGTTGACTCATTTTATAGTTGCAATAAAAACAATAATTTTTATTACATAAGTAAAATTGTACTAAATATTTAATTCATGTGAATAGTTGCACGTACATATGATTTTGTCGGCTATTTTATGTTTTGGAGCATAAAAGTAAAAAATCGATAAAAAAATAAAAAAATAAATACAGATATTTATCACTTGTAGTACGTAAATTAATGTATAGCATAGAGACAAAAATGAATTTACATTGACAAAACAGTCGTGGAAGTGTAGGCGAAGAAGAGAAGCACCCAATCGGCTTTCTTGTGAAATCGCAGATCGAACAGCCGATTTCACGGTGGTAAAAACCTTCGGGCAAGTTTTAGAGTAAAAACTTGTTGAGAGTTGAGCAGAGGAGCCCCCCGTGAAAAGCACCAGAACGACAGCGAATGCGAGTATGGCTGCTGTAGAGAAGGAAGAAGAAGAAGCCATTTCCTTAATTTGTTACAATGGAAGAAGGTGGCAGGTGGGGGTGTGTGCAGAGAAATGGTGGTGGATATATGCGGTTATATAGGGGAATAGCGGTGGATATATATTTGCATGGACCAAAAATCAGTGGGGGTATTGATTAATTGATTAATATCTGATAATGACGTACAATTTATTATTATTTTTAATTTTTAATTTAAAATTATAATAAAAATAAATAACGCGAATTATAAGCTAATAATCTATATATTAATGTTGGGTTTGTTAATGTTGGGTTTGGCGAAGACACAAGAGGATTAGACAAACAACACAAGCAGGTTGTTAATTAGACAAATCAAATTAAGAAATAGGTTGACATTTCAAATTAATTAGTAGAAGACATTAATTTGGTTGGCGTGTGGTTTGGGAGAAAGAATAAAACAAAAAGGATATATGGAACCCACGGCTTGGAAGAGTCTTCCTCACAAAACACAAAGGACGCAAATTGGAAAGCAAAAGAAAGCAAGGCTTTCGTCCATTTTGTTTATGAACACGAGTGGCTAATCTTCTGGGGGTAAAGCCCAGTACTTTTAGTAGCTAGATTTTCTTTTTTCCTTCTTTTTTTTCTTTCTTTTTTTTTTTTAAAAAAATTTGAACAGTACCAAATACTGTCTCAAATTCGCAGATTGTGTTAAAAATCGTTAGCCGTAAATGTATCATAAATATTATGTTCGAGTCGTGAGTACATAAGATTATATAAGTTAACTTTAATCATTATGAGTGGTGGTTCAATGACCCAACAGAATTTTCAAGTCGTCAGGGCATGTACTAAAGCGTGGATTCTTAGTAATTGGACTTGAGAAATGCTTGCAGTTTCCACCATCTAAGTACTTTATGTGCAACTCCCAGCAAGTAAGTGTTACTATGATCTCACCCAGGTAGAATAAACACAAACAGTGGCGGAGCCAGGATTATAGCTCACGGGGGTCAAAATTTGTTTTAAATAAAAAAAAACATATAGCTAAACAAAAATTAAAGAATATAACTTTCAAAATAAATAAACACTTAAAAAATTAATTATTGTTTAAAACATATAAATGTAACTTATAATTTATTTTGTTGCGGCTAGCATTAATTTATTTAATTGTCTTAGACGAGTATTCATATTTTTTCATTGCTGCATGATTTTTTCATTGCTAATAGTCTTGAATATATCTTTCTCAATGTACATAAATAAATAATCATCCATCATATGATCTCTCATTTAACAATATCATATATTCTTCATTTAGTTTTTGTATATAATAAAATGGAAATGTTTTTCCTAAAATGATTTGCTATCTTTTAGGTTAAATTCTAATGTAAGAATCTAGTAGGATGTAAAAGAAAAACTAATGTGTAAGAATATAAGATTGCAAATTGTGAAATGCATATTTATTTATAAAAAGCATAGCAGAAAGGAGTCTTTAGAATTCTTGAGCTGATCCCTGTAATTTTTATTTTTTTATTTTTATATTTTGAAAGTGCTAATCAATGTAATTAACTTGTGCACAATTGCAATTAACTCTTAGTCTCTTAGGTACCATGCAATCACCCACAAAAAACAAAGAAATAAAAAATACTCATACAATCCTAAATTATATTAGGCTAAGGGCCTAGGCATATGCTTAGCAACCAAAAAAAAAAAAAAAGTCGCATGTCTCAGTTTTTTTTCCTGGGCATTTCATTGTATTAATAAAGCCTTCCTTTGAATGGGCAACGGCAAGGGATTCTTTTTTTTTTTTTTTTTTCCTATGCCAACTGGCAAGCACTTACATGACTAAGGGTGCTTTCCAATGTTATTGAAACGGAGCGTTTTCTTTTGTAAAAAATCAAGAGTTGTCCTTTTCTCTTCTCTCTTTTTCTTCTACCTTTCTTTGACCTAATCTCCTAACGCTAGAAATTTTTGTCCCTTGTGAATCCTAATTCTATTGAAGGTAAGGAAAATTTTGAGAGGTGAGAGGGGCATTTGACCCCTCTCAACCCGCCTCCCTCCGCTTGTTGAGGGTGGGCATCAGGATATCTAAGAAAAATTTACTGGGGGTAAGGAAATTTTTTGGGGGGTTGAGAGAGGGCATATGTCCCCTCTCGACCCCCACCTTCATCCACCCTTGAATGTCCTCTCTCGACCCCCCTCCTTCATCCACCTTTGAACACAATTGATCTCTCCAGCCTAATGGTGAGAAATATGATCTCTAGTGGAAGATCCACATATCCATATAGACAAACTAGTCATCGTCAGACAGTTAAGCTATTAATGGTGAGGATTTTAGAACCTAATTTTAAATTAGTCATCGTCAATCATTTTAGAATGAATGAATGATTCAAATCCAATCCACACATAGGAAAGAGATAAAAGTAATGCACAAGGGTGGCCAAACCGCTCTATACAAATTAATCTCAATCTTAATTTGAACCGTATATTTAAAATAAATTATCTAAATAAAAGATATTACACCGAATTTCAATCTGATTTGACCCCAATGGCCACCCGGTGCACGCCACCCATGTGATTTGCTTTTTTTCTCTTTTATTTATTGTTTTAATTTAAGCCATTCATTTAAAATAAACGGTCCAAATAAAAGATATTGAGGTGTAATAACGTAATTATTGCACCATATATACATCACCTTAATTCGACTTGGCCTGCCACTGATAGAAAATGATATTATAACATTAAAACCACTGTCGATCGGACAATTTTCTTTTAAGGTTAATGACTTGGTCTTGGCTTTCTACAGCCACAACTAATAAAGCCGACAAAACTTTATCCTGCTAGCACTCCAAAACATCTGTTAAAAAGAACATGTCAAAGAAAAGGAAACTTGGAGTGTCAAAATAGGCTTGCTATAGTATTCTAATCAACCTTAATTATCATCTTAATTTGGAGGTGCTCGTAGAATAGAGAGGTAGACAATGACGGAGGGAGGGACTGGGGACCGGGGTGGCCATGGTCGCCCCCCAAAAATAAGGAAAAAAAAAAAAAAAAAGTAAAAAGAATAAAAAAATGTAAAGTTTGGTTCTAATTTTTTAGGCCCCTTCCAAAAATTTTTTGGCCCTATTTTTAAATTTTATGGTCATATCTAATAATTTTTTTTGGCCCTATTCTTAATTTTTTGGGCTATACCTATTAAGTTTTTATTTTTATTTTTGGCCCCTCCCAAAAAAATTTTGGCCTTATTTTTAAATTTTATGGCCATATCTAATAAATTTTTTTTGGCCCTATTCTTAATTTTTTGGGCTATACCTATTAAGTTTTTATTTTTATTTTTTGCCTATACTTTCAAATGCTCACTTTTTTAGTCCATAGGTAGTCTTTAGTTTAAAAAACAACAATTTTTTTTTTTTTAATAAAAAAAATTCTAAAGAGCCAAAAAAAAATTTTGGCTGCCTCCTCCCATAAAATTTTTTGGCTTCGTCCCTGGAGGTAGATACGTCATTTATGAGCTACTCGAGTTATTATAAAGCAGCACACTTTTTTTTCCTTTATGATGAGAAAAAGGGTAGTCAGAGATTAATTATGGTTATACTTATCCTAATCATAGTAACATTTAAGATTAATTATGGTTATCCTAATCATAGTAACATTTATCTGCTAAGACTGTACATGAAGGACCTAAATAGTAAAAATTATAAGCACTTTCTCAAGTTGACTGACTGAGCCATAGCATGCTGTGTTCGACTAACGTAACTGACGAGCATCTCTTACTTGTAGTTGTAGACGCCATGGTTTTTTGTTTTTTTTTTGAGTGGAGGAGAGGCCTTGGTTTAATGTAGTGATGGGTCTAATTCTTAATGGGCTTGGAATTCGGCTAGTGCTCAGACTCAGAGAGTACTTTTCTCATGAGTCATGACAGAGAAACAACGACAAAAATTGGAAGATTAACGATTATTTATTTTCAATTATTTAAATGATTACTTATCGTGATGGGTCTAAATCTTAATGGGCTTATGGGGCCTTGGTTTAAACGATTATTTATTTTCAATTAGCGTCATTCATTGTCCCCAAGGGATAACTCAATCGATTGTAGACTACGCCTAATGAAGCAGAGGTCACAAGTTCAAATTCTCCATCCCCCTTCCCTTGTGTGAACATGTCAAAAAAAAAAAAAATTAGCGTCATTCATTAATGTTTGGCTTTAAAATTGAAAGAAACTAATTACATGTAAATTTTTGAAGTAGCAAAATTTTTACTTGAAATGTCTAAATTATACTTCAATTAAAAAATAAATAAAGGCTAAGGGAGTGATCCAACCCTCAACTCTAAGGAGTAGTTTGACCACTTCCAATTTTTTTTATTAATAATAATAATTATAAAAAAAAATGAAGAAAAACTCTCTCTAGAGTCTAGAGTGTTTCTTATTCAATAACTAGGAAAAATATCAGTCTAGCGGCTTAGTCGTCCTTATTAAGGCTTAAATAGAAGTAGAGTTGTAGCCTTAAAAATTAAATCACAAAATTACTCCATCATTATCCCAATCGAACGAACATTAAGTTTGGTTGAATGAGACAAAACATTGCATTTTCAATCGAATGAAATTTAATTGAAATATCAAGTATTAGTACTTGCGGACCTCATCTCCTTGTTGAAAGAATTTTGACTGAATACCGACACTCAAAAATTTGTATTGAGAGTCGGTCGAGTGAACTTTGCATACCGGTCAAACAAAAAACTTATTCTCTCAAATTTCTTCTAAGAAGTTATTAGCTATTTGGCCCACATCATTTGCTTCGAACTGGGGAGAATTCACCCTGAATTCACATCATTATTAGAATCAATATACATTTCATAAAAGAAAACCATCAAATATCTTAACGTGACTCAGTAGCTTCAAGAGATAATGATTACATCTTAAAGTCTGCTTTGATATAGAAATGAAACGATTGATAATTAATACATGATAAGTTAGTGTGTCCTGTGACCCCCACACAATCGAGTTAGGGCTGACAAAATATGTACTTAACACGATTTGATTATGATTCGCGGGTACCCATTACACGATTAATCAATTTAATCCATACATAGACATAATTTATTTAGCTAAACGGGTAAACAGATCTGACATATTACAACATGAAAATAATTAGATAACCCAATATGACCCGTTTAAAGTAACCGGGTCATATTGGATACACACAACCCAACACGACCTGACCCGTTCAACATAAAACTATTAAGGCTAATTTTTTATTTTTTTTTTAAAAAAAACACATGAAGCTTCTTTGGAAAGGCGCAAGAGTCCACGAAGCCATCACATATTTACAATGAACACATCATTGCATCAACACAGCAGAGTCACAGAAAATAGAGAAAAAGGTAAAGAAAACTCATGAGTTCTAAACTCGAGATAGAGAGCCCGACAGTAAAGACAATACCGGCGGTACTGCCATTATGGCGACAAAAAGGTACGGCTGACGGCAGGGAGGCGAGGGTGTGGGTTCCGGTGAGAGCCGTGAGAGTTGAGACTTGAGAGTTGAGACCGTGAGCGGCGCCGCGTGAGGGATCGGCCGATCGAGAGTGGGGACTGGGGAGTGGGGGTGGGGATTGTGGGCGACTGGGCGTGGGGTTGCGGGGGTACTAGGGTCAGGAGTCAGGGGTGGGGGTGGGGGCGCTTAGTCTTTAGATTAATTTTACGGTTTTCAGAATTTTAGTTTTAGTGTTTTTTTTTGTGGGGGTGGGGGCGCTTAGTCTTTAGATTAATTTTAGGGTTTTCAGAATTTTAGTTTTAGTGTTTTTTTTTTTTTTTTTTTTCTGAGTCTGACAAGTTGACTCGTTAAACACGAAAATTCACGGATTTTAAATGAATAGACCCAATTAAAACTTGCACATGATAAACCCAAATTCATTACCTATTTTTTCATTTCATATTTGTATCATTTTTGCGAATGGTGTAAAAATTGCCCAGCCCTAATAATAAGTAACCAATGCAAGATCTACAAATTATATTTTTATTTCATTGTTATTTATTTTATTGATATGATAATGCCAACAAGCTATGGAAATCGTTCTTCTATTTTATATATATATTACGAATTAATTGAAATACTTAAAGAGACTTTTATTATTGCAATAAACCAAAAACAGCTTACTTTCTACAAACAACGTACTCACACGCCACTCCTTTCAACTTTGCAGTACTCCAGGTACCCTATTACAAACAAACACGTACGTTTTTTTTTCTTCTTCACAGAACAATTAAGATTAAAATAAACAAATAAATAACTTGGGATTTTTTTCATCACAAATTCATTTTAATTAAATTTGTGAATAAGCTAGTTGGGCTTCCTACAGTTCAACCTAATCTCGCCGTTGGATCCAGTGAGGGGGTCTATGTCACCCATCTTGACCATTGCCGTGGCAAAGTCCTCGTTGAAGGTCTTGGCATCGTTGCTGTAGGTTTTAACAAGTGAATCGGTGGATCCACCGTTGTACAATATTTGATCGGAGTGGAGGAGACCCTTTTCCTCGATGAGGTTGTTGTAGTATTTGTTGTCAAAAGCAGTCGGCGTCTGGAGGTCTAGCGGCGCAAGATTCTTCCGGCCGCCGGTGTTCCTTGGGCATTGAGCCTGCCTCTTCTTCGCAAATGAGCTGTCAATGTTGGTCTCGTTATATATACGGTCTCTGAAAACTAAACACCTTGCTTGCCCGATTGTGTGGGATCCTGGGATATGCATGTAAAAAACGAACGTTAGAAACTATATTTTGATTTTATTACCATTATTTCTCTATATTACGTGCCATTTAATGTTCTTTTGGGGCATACCAGATAAGGCAACCATGTCCTTGGCAGAGAGACCTTTAGCACTGAATCTATTGATGAGGTTTGAAAGGGTAGAAGTGGGAGGAGGGATGACGCCACTATTAGCATCAGAAAAGCTTGCTGTTTTGGAGTCTCTTCTTCCAACTTTAACATCCCAGCTAGGCCCTCCAAGCTACAATATTTAACCATCTTTCCAATTAATTAAAACCATCATGCCGCTCTAATTTGTAGAGATTTTGAGTTTATAGACATATATATATATAAACAGATAAGACCAATAACTCACAATTACAACAGAGTCACGAGCAGTAATGGCTAAGATATCAGCACACGACACAACTCCTGGGCAAACTTTCTCCACCTTTGACTTAATGTCATCGACAACCTTGAAACCCCTTACGGATCTGTTGTTGGGAGCTGCTGTTTTCTCCCCGGTGAAAGAGGATGTGTCGTCGAGGAGAATCGACCCGTCACAGCCCTGTCAACGAGCACGACAGACAACCATTAATTTATTTTCATTCAAATTGAAGAACGTGACAATGGTTAAAAAAATAGTATTCAATGTAATTGTTGCGTCATTTTTGGATATTTTTGTAAATCAAAATATAATTTGTTAAAACTACATTTTCAGGGCATGACTATTACAAGTCGATGATAGCAGTGACAGACTGACAGGTCCGTATAGAATAGATACTGATAAAAATAAATGATTCATGTAGACATCAAATCTTTTGACTATTGCATGATTTATGTAGACATCCAGAGCAAAGCTCTCCCGTTGAGGTCTTGTCTTGTCTTAATCCTCCTCCTATATCGAGTCATCTGCAACATGCCTTTTTACTGTACACTATTCCGGATTAATATTACTCGCATACAAACAGACAAACAACTTTTTTTTTTAATACATATTTCACTCCCATTTTTTTTAATATTTCTTTTATAAGTGAGAAACTTGTGGAAGAAAGAGGGAGAGATAGAAAAATGATTAAAAAAAAATTTTGTTAGGTGAAAGTAATTAAATATAGAGAAAAGCTTACTTACTGTGTATACTATTAAAATAATTACTTTGTTGTATTAAAAAATTGTTCATAATAATCAAATTTACCTATTAAAATAATTTACCTATTTTACTAAAAACGCTCTTAAATGTTTGCCACCATTACATTTACTTTAATATATGTTTGCTGGAAAATATTAAGTGCTTTTTTAGTTTTTTTTGGTGTTCTAGTGAATATTATTTTTTTAAAAAAAATTAACTAATCAAGTGAGAAAGAGAAAGTCTTTTTTTTTTTTTTTTTTGAAAAAATACTAAATATTCTAAATTTTTGTAAATTTTTATTTTAAAAGTTAGTTATTAAATAATAAGATGATAATACTCTTCTCAAAATAATAAATTTTATAAAATAATTCATCATTTAAAAACTGAGAAATATCACATGTAAAACTAAAAAGACTAGAAAAAGCACAAACCATTCCACCTATTAAAAACGACAAAAAAACAAAAACAAAAAATATCTTATCCACACGAAATTTTAGGTTGAGCAACAGTAGTAGCACCACATGTTGTCGACCTTTTTAAACTTTTCTTTGAATACACAGTTTACATATTGGAACTTTAATAATTGAAGACTGTAAAAAAAAAGAAAAAGTACATGCTTAATAATATAGGACTTATAAATATATTACATACAAACCAGTGGATAGAGACGAGAGAAGAAGAATTTACATTGACGAAACAGTCGTGGAAGTGCAGGCGAAGGAGAGAAGCGCCCAACCTTTTCTCTTGTGCAATCGCAGAGCGAACAGCTGATTCCACAGTGGAAAACACCTTCGGGCAAGTTTTAGAGTAAAAACCTGTGGAGAGCTGAGCAGAGGAGCTCCCCGTGAAAGCCACAAGAACAACAGCCAATGCGACGATGGCTGCTGCAGAGAAGGAAGAAGAAGAAGAAGAAGAAGCCATTTCCTTTGTTTAAAGCGAAGAAGATCTGGTTGTGGCGTGTGCTTGAGAAAAAAAGGTGGTGTAGATGTGGTTATATATATAGAGTGGGGAAATCAGCAATGGTAAATGTTTTCAGAGTGGCAGGTGACCGACCTTTTCTTTATGTAGACAAGTACTTGCATGGCAGGGTCTACATCTAGAAACGGTAAACAACAAGGATTTGATCGATTAATACGTAATAATGATAATCGAGAAAAAAAAGGTTTACGTGGGTTGAACTGGTAAAGCATGCATTAAATCAGTGGGGTACGCCCATTAATAATTCGACTGCGTTTGGTGGTCAAGGCGCCAAGCACGTTTTAATTATTAGACAAATTCAAAACTTTACAACCCATCTTGACATTTCAACCGGCCTCCATTTTTTGATCCCGTCAGCTTCCTTAACTACTTCATTTTCTTATTTTATATATATTTATATATATTTTCACACACTTACTTCAAATAAAAACAAAAAAATTCTGGAAAAGGGGTTAATTACGAGCGAGAAGGCGTATGCAATAATATGCATGCTCTTTTGTCTATAGAGTACTTTCGCTTTTTTAGTAGAAATTAAACCTAAAAAGTGTCGGGACCGAATACTCCAGATCAGATAATTACACTCAGCCACTCAGGGAACAACGACATATATAATAGTTGTTAGTCTGATAGATACTTTAGTGGGTCGGAAGGAGATAATCACAACTCAATAACACAGTCAATAAATTAGAAAAACAAAAAAAACACAGTCAATAGAAGGGCGGCCTTTCTCATTAATTGCTTGTCAATTATCAACCAAATGCATATTTACTTTTATTGAAAAGAAAATATTCATGTATTTTTTGAACTTTTTTTTTTTTATTGTTATCTTTCATAAAATAGAAAAAAACACACACACACACGCATTTGAATATCCTTTTTATTGATCATTCAATGAAGTAAATTGTAAGGCAGCTGGTTCCTAATTCAAGAAAGGTACGTGGGTAGTTAATTTAATTAGTAGGTGGGCTTAGAAAAGTCACAGCGACGACGTTAATGTAAAGAAAATTTGGCAATTCTTATGTTTTAGAAAATATATATATATATATATATGATTTGCTAAGGGTTCTCCCTTTATATTCTCTTAACGTTTTTTCAGTCTTACGTATAACAAGATTTAAGAAAAAATAAAATTGTAGTACCTTTTTTGCTAACAGATTAATTTTTATGAGTTAATATTTATGTTCTAATGCTTTAAAACTTGTTTTTTTATTCAAAACTAAAACCTAAGGGTGAAAGGTTAACCATTTAGGGATGATATCATATAAAATGGATTTGATCATCTTAAATTTAGTGTTAATGCCTCAATTTTGGTACTAATACCTCAAATTTGGTTCTAATGTTTAAAAAAAGGGGTGGTGAAGGCCATTATAATTTTATTTTTTCTTAAATCATGTTTTACTTAAGACTGAAAAAACGATAGGAGAACACTAAGAAGAGAACCCCTAGCATTTTCCATATATATATATATATCACATTAAAGCTACATGCAGGACCATTAAAAGATACAATCATATTCACAAATCACATTATCCTTTTGAGCAAAGCTACAAGATCCTTAAATGATACTGCGTTGGCCGGGTGTGTGCACAAGCAAAGAAGATGCTCTCTTGTGAGACAAACTAGTCATCGTCAAGCAGTTTAAGCTATTAATTATGGAGAGGATTTTGGGTGTGTAGTGCACAAGCTAAGAAGATGCTCTCTTGTGAGCCAAACTAGTCATCGTCAAGCAGTTTAAGCTATTAATTATGGAGAGGATTTTGGGTGTGCAGTGCACAAGCTAAGAAGCTGCTCTCTTGTGAGCCAAACTAGTCATCGTCAAGCAGTTTAAGCTATTAATTATGGAGAGGATTTTAGAACCCCATTTTATATTTAGCTATTATTGTCAAATTGAAAAATATTTTTAATTGACTAGGAAAGTCTTTTTTAATTTTTGTAAAATTGTTTTTTAACTTCTTTTTAAAATTATAGATTATTTTTCGAGTTTAAGACTCATTCTTCTTCTTCTTCTTCTATACACTTTCTCTCTCAATTCATTTTCCCATAAATCGTCCACTATTTTTCGTATAACCCAAAAAAAAAAAAAAAAAATCATTAAAAAAAAAAAACCATCTTAAAGATATTTTTCATCAAAAGAACATTTTAAATCTAAACCAACACAACCTAACAACTAGTAGAATCATATATATATAGTACGTTGTTGCAAAGTCATTGTTCAGCAGGTTGTTTTAATTAGCATTGTGGTCTGACACATTTAATTCATTAATATGCAGGCATACATGCACCATAATGGGGATTGAGATGGTGCATCGGTTGCAATGACTTTTATCTTATAGTTTTTTTTTAAAAAAAAATAAATTATTGAAATTTAGATAACACATAGGAAATTAAGAGATAAAAGTAATCCACATGGTGCAAAGTTATGTGAGAGCAGGCATAGGGGCGTCCGTCTTTACAAAATTTTTGAAAAAAAAAAAATTACGGGTCATTTTTAAAAAAAATTTAGGCCATAGCCGTTACTCCTCTCTTCCTCATCCTCCTACTTTTACTTCCCGTGACAGGGCTAGCATGCAAGTTAAGGACAAGTATTTTTTGGGGGGTGGTCAAACAATTTCTTTGAAGGGTTCGGGTGGTTCGATCACCAAATTGGTCATTAGGGTGGCCAACCGTACTACTCCAAAATTCAATGGTCATTTTGGTGTTATTTAATTTGGTCCCCTTTTTTTTTAAAAAAAAATGAATTATCCAAATAAGAAGTATATATTGTACTAAATTTCATTCTAATAACGTAAGGTGATGTCGGACTCGGATTAGCATGAAGTCCACAAACAGAAGGTGATGTCGGACCTACTATAGTTAAATCATTGATATCGTTGTCGGACAGAATTTCTTGTCACAGTCCTTGAGGTTTGAGTTGAGCACCCGCCGGCTTGGTCTACTGCTTAATTTCAGCCACAACTAATAAGCGAACAAAATGGACCGTTATCTATCCCATGCACTTGCTTTTTCGCATGTTCCTCTAATAAAAGCAAAGATTTTGTTTGTTAAATCTTTTTTTTTTCTTTTACTAAATTTCAAAATAAAATTAAAATATTATTAAGCAACTAAAAAAAAAACACACACATTTTTTTCAAAATATATATATAAAAAAAAATTCCTAAAATTAGAATGATGCCCGGTAAAGAAACCTTAATTAGTGGCTGGAGAGATTAATGATATAGACAACACAAAAGTCAGATATGTTCTAAAGTTGTCGTCTTTGCTAGCTGTAACCGGAGTTTGGTTTGCATACGTCTTCTAAGTGAAGACAAAAGCCGTTGGATTTGGAGTATTTTAGTCATGTCAAAGAGATGGAAACTTTATTGAAGGGTCAAATTCAAAATAGGCTTGCTATAGTACTTTAATCAACCTAACTTATAATTATCTTATTGGGGGGGGGGGGGGGNTAATAATTTGATTTTGGAAATTATAGGGGGTGGATAAATCATTTATGAGCTAGCTACTCGACTAAAGTTTGACTGGTCATATTCACTCATTTCATTTTTATAACGAACCTAACTCATTTCATTTTTAAACTGAATATGATTGGTCATACTCGGCTAAGCTAAGCATTATTTGTGGACATGTGGTTCATCATGAGACATATATAGTCTCCCTCGGATAAGTATTCTCTTCGCTCATTGAAAATCACCGCCAATGACAGTGGTTCTGTGGTTTGAAGACAAACTTTATGTGTTAGGTAACACTGAACAAGCTAGAGTTAGCCCTCCCCAGCAATGATAATTTGCCTTTCTTTCTTTTTTTTGGTAGTGGATATCATATAAAACTCTCGTATGGTCCCGAGTTTGTCTTCTCCTTTCTTTTAAATAATTGTTACCATTAAAAGAAGTATTGATTATCAGGATTATATAATAGGTAAGGACACGTGAATTATATCTACTCTTATTTAAAAGAATAAAAAGGTTGATTGCTTCAGCCCCCAAAGTCAAGAGCATGTATTAAAAGGGTGAATCATGATAGATCTTGATATCAAACAAAGGCCTGGTTGCTTTAATGCTAGTTGTAGAAAACGTGGCCATAATTTAAAGAGGTTGGTCCAATATCTTTCAAAAGCTTTAGCAACTACGCCTATGGACTTGCAAAAAATAAAATATAACAAAAAAGGGAAAAGTAGGCCTCTGGTGGAAATATATATATATATATATATATATATATATATAAATAAAAGAACAGTTAGGGCAGTTGAATAAAATTATCGATTAATTCATGCTCAAGTTAGCATTTGACACGACTCAATCCAGCGGGAACGGGTCTTAGTGTCTTACCAAAGCCCAAACTCACGGATTAAGATCCTGTTTAAATATTAATTGTACTGGGTGTAACTAGCTTGGGGCAGTCTAATATCCCTTAATTTTTTTAGCCATTAAGATAATTTGGCCTCTCACAAACTAACCATTAGGATGAAGATGGAGAGGACAAAAAGCAACAAGATGATTCAATTCGGTAAGCCCCTAAACCAGCCGTTGAAAAGAGGGGCGGGTGTATAAAGTTTTCTTTAAAATTAGATTGAATGAACTTATCTAATGAAGTATAATTGTTATATATCCCTTAGCATGTCAAACTATCTTCTTCTTTTTTTCTTTTTCTTTTTCTTTTTTTTTTTTTGGTGAGATTAAGTGAGAAACACAGTTTTTTAATGAAATTTTCATCAACTCTTTTAATGCAATTAAAAAATGGGGTTTGCTATGAGTTATTCTCGTAGTGTTTTTTTGGTGTTCTCACAGTTTTACATAAAACATGATTTAAAAAAAAATAAAATTGTAATACTTTTTTCTGTCAACAGATTAATTTTTATGAGTTAATATTTAGGTTCTAATGCTTTAAAACTTGTTTTTGGATTCAGAACTAAAACCTAAGGGTGGAAGGTTAATCCTTCAGGGATGGTATCACCCAAAATGAATTTGATCATCTTAAATTTCGTGCTAATGTTTCAAATTTTGTACTAATGCCTAAAAAAATCGGTGTTAGAGGCCACTACAATTTTATTTTTTCTTAAATCATATTTTACGTAAAACTAAGAGAACACCAGGAGAACACTACAGGGAGAACCCCTAGTATTTTCCTTAAAAAATATATGCACTTTTAATATATTTAAAAAATAATTTTTTACCCGCTTAAACTTTTAATTGACAATTTTAAATATATACCCCACTCGTTCTTTTTTTTTTTGTCTTGTTCATTGTCTGCAAATGATAATTTAATTGATTGTAATCACGTTTTATAAAATAAAGATTACTAGTTTGAATTATATTTTTTTTAATGCAGACATGATTAAAAATAAAAAATAAATAAATAATTTTTATTTTTTTTTATAAAAAAAAAAAAAGAAAAAAGAAAGACAAATTTACAAGTTCATGAACTATCGGAGCCGCCAACCACTCATATGGTCCAAAGAAATATTTAATTCCATAAAACCCTAAATGAGCAATTAGTCACCTCCATGCCAGCAAATGGGTCGTACAATCATTAATGAACATTGGAAAGAGACATTGCCACGATGGTTCATGAACATTAAACAAGACAAGAGCACTTTTTCATTTGTTTGAAAGCCACATCCAGTTGCTTCTTTTTTCTTTTTTTTTTTTAATAGAAATTAAGGGCTGCTTTTTTGTTCTCCACTAAGGCACTAACACGTTTCTTTGCTTTTTGTGGCATTTAATTAGTAACGTTATTTATTTTATTTTCTCTCTTCCTCGCTCTTTAACAACTGTCCTTAAGCTTTGGACCACCCCGATGAAAATATTTTTAATGATTGTCCCTTCCTTTATTCCCTGCCTGCCCTATCCCTTTCTAGAAGAACGATCCCTCCAAACCCCTTTGAATCTGGAAAAAGGATCCTTTTACATTTTTTTAGGGTAATATTGTTTTTATTTTTGGGGGGTTAATTATTTGAACAATATTATTCTTTTAAATATATTAAATGAATATTTTTTTTATTTTAAATCTGTTTTCTTTGAATATAGACAGGGATCCTTTCCAATCCAAATGGACGGGGGAGAACTGGTTCTCTTTAGCATAGGTGCAAAATTATTCAAATAGGTTTTCTTCAAATTATTTTTGTTTGTTAAATTATTTATCTCAAGAGTAGAGCCAATAAAAAATAATTTTAATTAATATTTTAACACGAGCAAAGCTCACATCACACGGCCCGCCTTGTTTGTTTCAATCAAATCATTTAACTTGGCCTGTACTTTTCTTTAACCCCCATTCACACAATAAAACAAGAAAAAGAGTACTGGGGGTGTACTTGAGGCCCCCATTTCAAAGGGATCGCTGTTTCTTTGGAGGAAAAATCTTTGCCAATGAAAAACGTGTAGAGATCTTTTACTGGAATATTGTTTCTTAACTTGCACGGCTCTAAGGCAGCTCAAAGTTTCTTCCATCTGCATTACATATTATTGGGACATTCAATGTGTGTGCATGAATGTGTAAGAGTTTATTGTTCAAAGGGCAGGCTAATTAATGTGACATAATTTTAATATTATATTACAAGTTATCTTTTTGAACGAGATATCATAGCAAGTTGTCTACAATGTCTTCTTTTTTTTTCTTCTTCAAATTAATGAATTATTTTTGTTGACATATCTTGCTTCTCGAGATAAATGAGGGTTTTCCTCTTGTTGGTCTTTATCCCAAACTTAGTACTCTCACCCTAAAGATAGTTAATGGGCGGGTTTAATTCCGACCACCTGACCGTAAGGGGTCAATTATCACACGCATCCAAATCGTTCACAGTCGACTAATCGTGATTGTGAATGGGACATGGGCTAGTGGGCCAAATGGTGTTTGACATTTAGAACCGAGCGTAGATTAGCTTCTAAGTATTCAAAATTGGATAAAAATAAGTGAGTCAGTAAAGAGTATAGCTAGAATTTTAAGTTTAGATGACAATTATATATATATATATGGGGGAGTAAAAAGTTAATTTTATAAGAATTAGCATAATTTTGTTTAGAACAACGGGATTCCGCCCCTTCTATAGGTATGTGCACGGGGCGAAACAAAGAAGAAAAGTAGGCGATAGCTGGAGTAGATCTTCTTCGCTAGAGTACAACGATAAGAAGAATGGGCGGTGCACTACATAGTGAATTGGATGATTCGATTGAACCATGTTTGATCCATGTTTTCACCAAAATGATGGATAAGAATCTTTATTTGAAATTGGTAATATATATTAAAACATGGTTAAATACCCTAGCTTTAAATCATCCCAAAATGGCCACAAATAAAAGATGGTTAATGCACAAGTTTTGTGAAAAAAAATCCCTAGTTCTTGTCGTTTTTCAAGATGTAGAATTCACGGCCTTTCATGAAAAGGTCCCACATTTCACATGTCAATACAAATCAAATGTACGTACCTAACACGATGATAAAGTAATTAAACTCCATTTTATAATCCCACATGCAAGAAGATTGTTATAATTTCTTTACTGCAAATTTGCAATAATCCAAACACAGCTTAAGACTTCTAGAAAATAAGTCACACTACCGACTTTTCGATAAAAGTAGCTTATCACAAACATGAAACATCCACATCGAGATTGAAGTTTTTTTATTTCAATAGAAACAGAAATAATGTTGACTAATTCATTTATAAATTAATCTTTTGCTGGAATCATCTATCACCATTATTTTTATTTTTGGTGGGTGTGATGTGATCTCCTTTAACTAATTAATCACCCGACAGTTCTTCCTAATCTCACCCTTCGTTCCAGTGAGGGGCTTGATGTCTCCCATTTTGATCATGGCGGTGATGAAGTCACAGCTGAAGGCTTCAGCGTCGGTGCTGTAGGTTTCAACCAATGAATCGGTGGACCCGCCGTCATATAACTGTTGGTCGGAGTGGAGAAGACCCTTCCGCTTGACGAGATTCTTGAAGTAGCTGTTGTCAAAAGCAGTAGGAGTTTGGAGGTCTAGAGGCGCAAGATTGTCGTCCCCTGAGCCAGTTTTTCTCGGACATTTTTCCTGTCTGATCTTCGCAAATGAACTGTCAATGTCGGTGTCGTTGTATATGTGATCTCTGAAACTTATACACCTCGCTAGTCCAATTGTGTGAGCTCCTATTATCAATCATTTAAAATCGCAATTTAGTATTTAAAATTAAACATCTTTTATCGTTTGTAATTTTAAAAGCTGGGGTTTTTTTTCAAATAATACGTTCTTTTAGTTTTGTCCGCAAATCAGAAAACATTAACGAGATGTGGGGGACATACCAGACAAGGCAACCAAGTCTTTGGCAGAGAGACCTAAAGCTCGGTATCTATTGATGAGGTTTTGAAGGGTAGAACTGGGAGGAGGGATGACGCCACTATTGGCAGCAGAAAAGCTTGCTGTTCTGGAGTCTCTCCTTCCAAGTTTAACATCCCAATTAGGCCCTCCGAGCTGCACAATTTTCTCAAGATTAGTATGGAGTTAACTAGAATTTTGTCAGACAAAAAAATTTAATTTGTTAAAAAGTAAAGTAGAAACGAAGTTTTCAACTCAAAATAGCATGACAATTTATCACCGATCTCTAAATTCCAAGATAATATAATATTTTGAAGAGTGCATATATACTTTCTTTCTTTTTTAATGACATGGGACCCTTGTAAGGAATGAAGGGCCATTGCTGACTCATCTATACGAAAAAGCCTAATTATACAATCTCAGCCAAAAAAACCGTGCATTGATCCAACGGTGAAAATTCGAAGATAATATTAGTTAAATGAGTCGGACCATTCAAACCGACACTTGAGGGCTAAGTGCATTTTTTTGTGCGTGTTCTATTTCGTAAACATAGGAAGAAGTACTTACAATTACAACAGAATCACGAGAAGCAATGGCCAAGATATCAGCACACGACACCACTCCTGGGCATTCTTTCTCCACTGCAGACTTTATCTTATCAACAACCTCAAAACCTCTGAGGGATCTATTGTTGGGACCTGCTGTCTTCTCCCCTGTGAAAGAGGAAGTGTCATCCAAGAGCACCGACCCGTCACAACCCTGTGGAGAAGCATGAGACAAAAACACAATGAAAATTAACTATGCAGTCATTTGTGTCGCTTCACATACTTTTTAAACAGTATTAGACTTAATTTGGGTGACTAATTATTGGGATTTGATGGGATAAAGCCCACCAAATTAATCATGTTGACAATACTGCCAAACAAGCCCCTATGTCTTTTATGACTTTTCCCCAGCCACTCACACTCAGTGACTGGACTTTTGCATGCCATGCATGTGCTCAACCTTAATTTGTGCACAAGACTTGCTTCATATCAATAATACATGTACTTTTTTGGATTTTCATTTTGAGATTTGCAAAATTTTAAAATTAAGTAGATAGAAATAAATTATTTAATTATATTCTAACAATTTGAAATTGAAAAAAGTTAAACAACGTGATTTCAAAGTTCAAACGGTTAAAATGCAACTTTTTTTAATTTATTATAGACCGAAAATTAACTCTAATTCCATCCAAACTAATACAAGTAAGAGTTGCTATCTCGCAAGCTAAACGGTGTGTTCTTAAAACAAAAAATATGAATAGTGTTATGTTTAAAAGTATGTTTGAAAAGATAATTGTTTAAGAAAACGTAATTTCTTTCACATTTTAAAGGTCGAAGTACAATTTTACTTATTTTTATAAGTAACATGTTTTGAAACTACTAAATCAAACCGGGTAGATAGAGACAAAGAAAAGTTTACGTTGACAAAACAATCATGAAAGAAAAGGCGGAGCAGAGAAGCGCCGAGGCGGCGTTCTTTCAAAATCGCATTTTGAACCACTGATTTGACGGTGCCAAACGCCTTGGGACAACTTTTAGAATAAAAACCTTCATAGAGCCGAACAGGATCAGCAGAGGAGGTCCCTGTGAAAACCACAAGAACAGCCACTGCGACGATGATTACTCTTGAAGAAAAGGAAGAATATTGAGAAGTGGAAAGGGCCATCTTCTTTGTTGAAAGAAGAAGCTAGATAGTTTGGAGTGTGCGGAGAACATGGTGGTGGAATCAGGGTTATTTATAGGGAACACAAAATTAATAGTCATTTCGTTAATTATATATATAAAGTATTTCATGGAGAAAAGATAAGAACCACGTATTTGATTGATTGATTGATATTTTTTTTTTTACATAAAACTAACATTTACGTGAATTGAACCTTTAAAGCATGCATAAAGTTGTCATTATTGTGGGGTCTGCTAAATTATGTACCTATTAATTTCGGCTTTTTTGCAGAGGACGGTGGAAGGTATAAATAAGGATTAGTCAATTCCCGCAACTTGAATTTGAGCTGGAAATATCTCGTTAGTTGTATTTTAAAGATTTTATTTTTTATTTTTTATATTTTAAGAGAATAAAAATACACATAATATAATTAATTGAATATTCTTTGTAGATGATTGTAATTAATTTTTAGGCCGTTCAAAAGTTACAAGAAGCCAATATTAATGTTAAGGATAGAAGGGGTGATCAATTAATGTTTCAACAAGCCAATATTAACGTATTTGATCACGTTATATATCATCTCTCTGCATATTTTGCCACTCTTCCAAAATTTAGTCCCAGGACCCATGCTAAAAAGAAAAAAGAGATTTGTTCACGTTAAAGATCTTTATGGGTGTTTACTCAATCTCCGTTTGTTTCGATGTAATCACATAAATATAATGGAAAATCATTTTTTGCTGATTTTTTTTGGTTGTTGTTTGGCTTGTACGGAAAATTATGAATGACGGCGAAAAATTGACGACTTCTGATAACAGTTCGGTAGTGTTCCACTATTTGAGAAGGCGAATATCAAATAAGAAAAATGGTTTATATTTTTAAGAAAGCACTACAAAAAAAACAGTTCTTGTTGACATTTTTTAAGTGCCAACAAACTGGTTTTAAATGCCAAGAAAATTCATATTGGCGTTTATTACCAACATAAGATATGCGTTGGCAACCCCAGTGTCAAGAAAAATTTTTCTTGGCACATAAACTAAATGCCAATAAATTTTAATGGCACATAATATATGTNCATTTTCATAAATTAAAGAAGCTTTTCTGATTTTTGCGATTTGACTATTATTTTTCGTTGCACCAAGTACAAGAAAATACATAAAGTCTTTTTTAGAAATCAATTTACGTCAAAACAAATGGAACGTATATCTCACATTGTTTTCTAATTAATAGGTGAGATTGAACTTTATATATATAAACAATTTTAGATAGTTTGAATTGTAATTTGACTAAATCTTTTGTAATAATAACACAAATGAGTAAAAACACTTTTGTTTGGAGCGGGGAATATTCTTTTCAAGGCATTATTTGTGAGATAATTTTTTTTTTTGATGGATTGTGAGATAAATTTCAATAGCTTGGGAATGCTACTCCAACGTATACATCAGTAATGACTCTAGTCATGTGCTTTCCTTAATTAGAGCTCTTTTTATCGGTCAAATAATAGAAAAGTATTGATTACCGACAAGCTTTCATGAGCACCCCATGCCCCGTCCCCCTCCTCCCCATGAATTTTCTGAAATTCAAACAGAAAATTCAAAATAATAGGATCCAATAGAATAATTGCTCTTGTCAGAGTATGGGCAAACTTTGATTTACAACCAAAATTTTAATTTGAATGGTAGTTATTCATTCTTAGAGCTCGTTTGAAATTGTTGATAAGGGCTGAATGCTACACATTCAAGCTCCGTAAACTCGCATATGTTAATTTCTTAGTATTATTATTTGTTTGATTTTGTTTTGTTTTCGTATTTCAAGATTTTATATGAAAGATGTGAGAATTCTAGTAAAAATTGGGCTTAAAAGATAATTTTGATGCACTTTGGAGACTTGGGATCGAGCGCAGTCACACTTGGGCTCGAGCGCACAATTAGCTAAGCTTGAGCGCACATGCGCTTGAGTGCACTCGGGCGTCCAACACATGTCATAACTCATTTTTCACCTTGGATTGGGTTTTCAATCTTTTACTTAGACTAGGAGATTGACCTACAATTTTTCTAGGGTTTCTAGGGCTTTTAGGGTTCTCCTACTCGGCCCCTAACTCTTGAAGAAAACACATTGTTACCTAGAGCTAAAATTCAGTAAATACTTTTTGAAGACTTGAAGAGTAGAAGAGGAGGAGTAGATCATGGCAGGAAGCCGTCTTAGCAGCGTTATGAGCGACTAAAACCCTTCGTAGGAGTATTGATGTAACCCTATCCAAGCACAATTGTTTAATTGTATCTTAATTTAAAGATTTTCAGTTTGTGCATGTTGGTTTTATAATCTAGAGGATTGGTATATTTGATATTGTTCTTAATCTTTAAATGGAATTGTTCTTAATCTTTAAATGGAATTGTTCTTAATTTCAAACTCAATATTGGTAAAATTTTATCTTGTCGTAGAAAGCTTTTACCCTTGTTGAACTCAAATCATTATTGTTTTCTATGATTATGGGAATGATGATTATATAACGGTTTTAATTAACATATGATCAAAAGGGTTAGATAGGTCATGCATAGAGAAGACGGATCGTACTACACCATAATTTAGTACTATTTTCAAAAGTGTAATTTGACATATTTTTTAGAGCAAAAAAGTTAAAGATTTTTTTTTTTTTTTTTTTTTTTTTACATAATCTTTAATATAATAAAAATATATTTAAGATGCTTAACACAATTCCAAACAACTGTTAAAGAATAAGTTCAAAGGAGTTAATCAAATCACATATTATCATTGACCTTTAACTAAAACGGGCAGTTGGGATGTTTAATCCACTAATTAATGATTCACCAAAATGGCCATGACCAGAAGATGATTGGGCACCCAGTTAATTAGACCATTTCTTGGCACAAGTCGGTTATAGCTAGATTAATTCAGCTGCAACCAAGTGAACTGATTTTAAAGTTTGACCATTTTAACCCATCCATATATTCGCAGATTAATCACTTTTTCTCACTTTCCTTTTCTCTTATCAAAATAAAAAAAAAAAATATTAACAAACAAATATAAAATATAAAATATTTAAATTTAAAATATAAAATATAAAAACCTTATCCTCTTATGTATATATATATATATATCTTCCGGCAAAGGCGGGCCCGTTAATCGGCTGTTCAAAGGTCACCGTCAAGGAGTTGGGAAATAACTCTAAGAGACAAATAGGCTGCTGCATGTGATCACTAATCACCAACCAGCAATTATGGGGTTTAGATAAATCATATACGAGTTTGTTCTTTCTTTTTTTAGATTTTGTCACAAAAATTCTCTAAATGACTAAGCAAACTTCAATGATCTTTAGCTCTTACGAGCAAGGTGCATGTATATTATCATCCTTTTGGCAGAACTATTATATGAGAAATTAAGAAGACGAGAACCATAATTATCATTCGGAAAAATAGATAATTGACTGTCAAGAGTGTTCAAAGGAAAATTATTGATCTTGATATGAAACAATGGCCATGCTAGTTTAGAGATACAATATTGGATCACACAGAAATAAGGTCATAGATTTTAGAATATTGGGTGTTTTTCGATGTAGTTTATGTGTATAATAAGCATGGGATTCTTTGAAATTTTCCTTTATCAAATTTTAAAAGTTCAAGCGGCAAATAATAGAGGGAACTCCGGTTTCTATTGTACTCCGATAGGTCGTCGGATAAGTCAAAATACGAGACATATACTTGTCTAGTCGACACCTCGAGACCAGAGATCCATTTCTCGCTTTTTGTCCGAATTTCTTAAAATTTGGGTAAATTTTTTCAAGAGAGATACTTAATTATCCTAGTCTTTCAAGTACCAAACCCAAAAATCATAGAAGAGAGTAGTTAAACTGTTCTTCCATCATGCAGATTGCAGTGAGCAGTGGCATATGGAAAAAGAAAAAATAGTGCATAGTTTGGTTGAAAGAGATATTGGTTTAGGCATAAAGACGAGTTGGGTCGCTGAGTCGGTCCCCATTCAACAACATCTAGTGTTGCATTATTGTACGAAGGTCTTAAATGGTCATGGACTTTCTTCTCCAATTAATCAGCCACTAACATCTTTTTTCTTTCGTTCTAGTGACAATGAGACACTACAAAAAAAAATGGATTAGTGACGTTTAAATAGTAAGGATTTTATGAAATGCCACCCTTAGTATGGTGACGTGCGAGTTTTGCATGTCACTCTTGGAGTGACGTGTGGCAATTTGCATGTTACTAATTTATTTTCTAGTCACCTGGTTTGCTGTCATGCGGCTCCACGTCACTAAGAGCATGTCACTACACTAAGGGTGACATTTTTTCCCCTTCTGCACGTCACAAATAGCAAGTCACTAATTCATTGTTTTTTCGTTCTAAATAACTTAAAGGGAAAAATCTAATTAAATTTTTAATTTTTTTTATGAATCTTCTTTTGTTTTAAATAGGCTTTCTGTCAACAATTAATTAATTGAAAAAAAAAAAACTTTAAGAGAAGGAGAAAAATAACATAAACCTAAAACCAAAATGTTGGCGGTTTTGGAGGGGATTGCGGCCACCCCGAACCCACTAAGGGCCACCCCTACCATGGGTGGGTGGGGTGGCTGAACTAACTTGATTTAAAATATATATATATATATATATATATTGCAAATAATTATATAGGGTAAAATTAGTTTTTTACCAGTCAAAACGATCATGAAGCAGACCGATCAGTGGCTAGCCGCGACTCATGCTATCAACACCGCTGTCAAGGTCCGATTCGGTATCTCCTTGTATTCTTTTTTTGCTTTTTGCGATATTAATTTTTCTGTAGTTAAATATGTTTTTATTCCTATTTTTTTATTACATGCTTAACTTTTTCTTTTTCTTTTTGATTCAATGGAGTAGAATAGATCTCTAATTTGTTCCAATCGGCTGGGACCACCCCTAATGAAGTGGAGGTCACTAGTTCGAATCCTCCCTCCCCCTTCTTGTGCGGACATGTCAAAAAAAAAAGATCTCTAATTTGGTATTATTTAATTAAATAATTTAGATTTTTCCGATCAGAATAAGGTATAATAAATTAAGAATTTTATTTTTTTTAAAAGGGTAAAGTCCATATTCTCCCTTCAAACTACCACCCAATTGACAATATCTTCCTTAAACTTTCAATTGTGATAATGTCATCCCTAAACTACCAAAATATTGTCAATGTCCCCCCTAAGGCTAACAAAAAGATTAAAATACCTCTATATATTTCTCAATAAGACAAAAATACCCCTATAAACTCAAAAAAAAAAAAAAAACGAAAAAATTATTTTAAAAACAACGATTTTTTTTTAAAAAAATTTTAAAAGGAAATTTTTATTTAAAATATTTTTTTTTCATTTTTTTTAGAAAACGAAAATTTTTATTTTCTTACACGGAAATTGTTATTTTTTTTTTAAAAACAGAAATTTTTATTTAAAAAATTTATAAAAAAAAATTTAAATTTTTTCATTTTTTTTCTTATACAAAGGATTTGTTTTTTTAATTTTTTTTTTAGTTTATTTTTTTTTTAGAAGGTTTAGTATTTTTTTTGTTGAGGGTATTTTCGTCATTGGGGAAAACATTGACAATGTTTTGGTAGTTTAGGGGGAACATTGTTACAATTAAAAGTTTAGGGGGGACATTGTCAATTTGGTTGTAGTTTGAGGAGGGTTTGTAGACTTTCCCCTTTTAAAAATGTTCCTACAAACTATCATATCAATCATTAAAATGGAAATTGTGAAGTGACACTGTGGCAGTCTAAATAATAATTAACATGTTTATAATTTTGAAATATGCTATAGTGTAATAAAAAAATAATTTTTAGCCTATAAAAGTTCTAGGTGGCAAGAGGCCACAGGTTCATCAGTGGGTAGGGCCACAACAAGTTAACTACGGATGGGGCATGTGGCCTCTTACCACCTAAGACTTTTATGGGTCAAAAATAATTTTTTTATTCCACTATAGCATTTCTCTATAATTTTATGGGACAGTACACGTGATATTTATCTCGTCAATTACCAAAAGTGGGGGTTGGCAATACATATGAGATTGTAGCAACGGTGAGTTTGTAAGGAGTTGTAATAAAAGTTGTAGCACATAATTGAACATTTTTCTTACTAAATTAAAAGATATTTGTTTCTTTATGTGTTTATATTGATTTTTGGTGGTGAGTTTGATTTTGTGATAGGAAATTGGAGACTTTGAGAATTGGATGAAGACCATGGAGTTTGATTGCAAAAGCATCAACGCTGCAATCCACAATATTCACCAATCATGATCTAAACACACCAAAGTTATTTCTAATTTGTGAAAGCCCCTTTTCTTTTTATATGTTCTCTTAATTAACTTTGTAGTTTAATCTTAAATCCCTGCTTCAGAAAATCACATGTTCTATAGTTGGTTGATTGGGGTTAATATGAACACAGATCTTTCTGTTTTCTGGATGATATTACCCTTTCTGGCTCAAAGCCTTTGTTTATTACTCTATTTCTAACTTGAATTATCTCCTCTAACAACTAAACACTCCAAAACCCATATGGCTTTCTGCCTTCAGTCGTGGTGACTGCAAGTTTTAGAAGAGAAATAAGATAGCAAGTTATACAATCTATAGCTTCTTGAAGATAAACCAGTATTTACTTTTGAACTATTGTGACATACTATGTAAATATGTAAATAATAAAGTATTTTTCGGTTTATGTTTTAAACATGTCCTTAATGTTTCACGACTAAATGGTGAAGGGTTAAAATTGAAGAATTTCGCTTAATTAATTAAATGGGGTATGTTAAGTTGACTTATATAATCTTATATTCACAACTCGATATGATTTGAACTTATTATACAAACACGAATTGTCATAATCATGAATATCTTTAAGGTTCATTAATATATGAGAAATGCTGTCCAACATTCTTAAGTATCATTCTGTGTCTTTTTGTTTTTCTTTTTTAAAAGCAAGTGAATGTGAAAAAAAAAAAAACAGAAGAAGCTAAAAGTGCCAAATTTGCAATTCCTGCAGGAGGAGTTGGGGTGTCACTTGTCAGAGTTAGGGGGGAAGTTTTTCTCCGCTTGATGGCAAGTTGACTTGATGGATAGAGCTAGAATTGGTCTTTGCACGTGAAGTTGACAGCTTTAACACAAAAATGTTGCTCTTCTTCATTGACTCAAAGAGTATGACTTCTTCCTACCTTTTCTCAGTTTTCTGCCTCTGCTTTGGTCGGTCCAATTTGGGGACGGGGACATGTCACCCCGTTTTCATTTCGGAGCAGGGCGGCCGCTTTGGGCCGGCCCGGTTTATACTCAAATTATATAGCTTATGATTTTCATATGGAAGAATGGAATATCCTCTTCCCTGTTTCTGTTAAGCAATTTCTTTTGGATTATATTCTCAAAAATCTTAGGAATAAACCAAATTTAATGGGGAATATAAAACAAGAACAACCAGATTGCAGTTGCACATAGGCTCAACAACAGACACAACGTGACCGACCGGGCCCTATTGATGAATGAAAGGGATTGCTTTATGGGCTCTGGCCCTGTAAGCCCACACCGCTACAAAAGAGGGCCTCGTCTTTTGTTCCTATTGGAAATAATATATCTTCTTCTTTAGCGTACAAAATGGTTGGCCGAAACGCAAAACAAAGTCAAAATCGGAATCCGAATCTTAAAAGATCCAGCGCATACTAGGACGAGCGTTATCGGTACTGGTGACAATGGGAATATATATATACAATTGAGTTGACCTCGAAGTGCTTATCTGGATTAGCCATGGTTCCTACCTGCCGAGCTGCAACTTGATTAGATTATAATTAAGCTGTCACATTATTATTGACTTTTTAAGTATATCGATAACCATTGCTTAACAATAATCCTAAAAACTTACGGCAGCTAGTAACGACCATCACATCTGACTTAGTCCAGAAACACAAAATCTCCATCTACTAGTCAGTCACTAATCACCCCATCAAACCAATTCTTAATCAAATAAAATTCTAAAACTATATTTCTGCATAACTCTATGACTGGGTCAATGATATTGAATGTTAATTAATCCCATGATTTCCTGAAAAAATATATATGTATATATATATACAGAGTGCAGTACTGATCATATATGCCGGCCTTTAGGAATGCGCGCGCAAGTCCCTTCGACTAAAATATATAATCAAAAATCAAACTTTTCTTTACTGGTTAAGAACTAAAATATTGTTAAAATGATGGGAACGGCAAACTCTCGTCTATATAAACTCAGAGCTCCCAGCTTTGTTTGCAGAGCAGTTTTGGTTTAGAAACGTGAGCTACAGTAATCATGGCTGCTTTCCAGTCGTTTGTAGTGTGTTTTATAGTTGCTTTTGCTGTTATTGTGAGCCCTACATGTGCGGCACTCACCCGTAATTTCTATGACAAAGTTTGCCCTCATGCACTCCCTACCATCAAAGCAGTTGTCAAGAATGCTATTATTCGTGAGCCCCGCATCGGCGCATCACTTCTTCGCCTGCATTTCCATGACTGCTTTGTCAATGTAAGTTTCATTACATGTCTGATAAAACATTAATTGTTGGGATCAAGTTCAATATAGGATGCATGCATGCATGCTCTGAAACTCATCATGTATATATATATGTCGGTAATCTATGAATTATAATGCTCATGCAAGCATGGTTGCATGGAATGATCACAGGGTTGCGATGGATCAGTTCTGCTGGATGACACAGCCAACTTCACCGGAGAGAAGACGGCCTTACCAAATCTCAACTCACTCAGGGGTTTCGATGTGGTTGATGAAATAAAAACTGCTGTCAACAAAGTTTGCCGTCGCAGTGTGGTCTCATGTGCAGATATCTTGGCTGTTGCTGCTCGTGACTCTGTCGATATTGTGAGCGTCAATCAATCTTCAACTTATTTACTTCCTAATTGAAATATTCTTACTAATTTTTTTGTTAATTTGTATATCTATGTGTGTATTTTAGTTGGGAGGTCCTTCCTATCGCTACAAAGTTTTGCTAGGCAGAAGAGATGCAAGAAATGCAAGCAAGAATGACGCAAATAACGATCTTCCTCCCCCGTTTCTCAACCTCACTCAACTTCTCTCTAACTTCCAATCTCATGGACTCAACTTGAAAGACCTTGTCGTCCTCTCCGGCGGCCACACAATCGGACTCTCTCGGTGCATCGCCTTCCGGGCAAGGATCTATAACGATACCAATATTAACCCAGGCTTTGCAGCCTCCCTGAAGCAAGAATGCCCTTTAACTGGAGGAGACAACAACACGCAGCCACTTGATGCAACTACGACGAGATTTGATACAGTTTACTTCAAATCCTTGCTGAAATCAAAGGGTCTCCTCCATTCCGATCAGCAGCTTTTCAAGGGTGATGGCAGTACAAGTGATAAGCTGGTGCGCCACTACAGTAACCACTACCTTGATTTCGCCAAAGACTTTGGTGTTTCCATGATCAAGATGGGTAACATGAAGCCTCTCACTGGTACTCGAGGAGAGGTTAGGTTGAATTGCAGGAGAATCAACTAGAAATCTTCTTCCTTTCCATAAAAGGAAAACAGGAAGTTAATTTGTTGTTCAACATTTTCGTGTCTCATTCAGTCATTTGTTTGGTTAACTTCTACACGAGGATGCGATGTTAACCGGTCAAATGTTTTTTTCTCTGTACGTGGTTGGAGCTAGCTGCTGCATATTGTTGAATTTGCTCTACTTATTCGGTGTTAATGAGAGCAAAAGTGTGATTCGATCTACTATATCTTGTTATGTATTGAATAATAATAATAGTAATGAGACAGTAGTATTTTTGTGATTCTACTTTCTGTGAAGTTTTATGGTTTATGAACGGTGCTTATAATTATTTTTCTTACAAGGCTTTTAACGGAATCTAATTGTGTATATATTGCCAACATTGTCACATTTGGTATTGTGATATTATGTACACCGGTTAATATTGTAAAATCTAATATGAATTATAAAATGATTCATCTCAATTTCAAATTAACTAAAAAAAAGAAGTTAAAAGATAATTAAGTTTATTTTAATCACCAAAAATGCAAGATCAATCAAAGGGAGAATGGGACATGTAGGTTTACGCACAATTACAAATTTTGCTCTTAATTAAAACATTACGGGGTATTTTGTGTTAGATTGAATGATTAAATTCATAATTTCTTATTTGTTGACATGGCCGGTATTAGAATTTCCAATTTAGTTAAGTATTCTAGCATAGCATTATCATTTGTTTTTCAGACTGAGATATGTTAAACCACGTACTTATCTCAAAAGCTTAAGTTGATAGAAATAGGTAAATTTAATCACTTAATCATATTACTTTAATACTCTTAATACTCTACCTTACTTGTGAGCTTAAGCTCTTTTTTAATAGGTGAGAACCAACATGTAAAACATCTAATTTAAATGAGGGAGGTGAATTGACTGAGTTAAGGTTTGATTCCATGACCGTTGAATTTGATACCATGTTAAACCATTAATTATCCCAAAAACTTAAGCTGATAAGAATAGGTAAATTTAATCATTTAATCATTATAATACTCCCCCTCACATGTGATGTGAGTTCAAACTCTATTTTAGTAAGATGCTATTGGGACATTGCTTAATCGAATAAATATGAATCGCAACGATCTAGAAAGCGAGGTTTGAATAGATTTTCATCTGATCCTTTGATAATGGAAGTAAAAAAAGAAAGGATTAATTCCCCAACAGGCAAGAATCGTATGTAAGTTAATTTTCATTCAGACTTTCCATTCAAATTCCGTGCTAATTTAGAGTTAATGATTTTGGTTTTTATTTATTTATTTATTAGCATAGAGTTTCCTTATATCCCTTAGTTAATTTCCATCTTTAGGAGATTTTCCCATCTTTAAATTGCTACCATTAATTATTTCTTATAATTAAGCTTAATTTACTATTTCCATCTTTGAGTTTCGTAATTATATCCCTTAGTTTTCCATCTTTTGATGAAATATTGAATCAGGAAGTTATTAAGCTTTATTAATTTATTTTTAATTTTGTTTTATTGTTGTTGCTTCTACTCTTTTCTTATCACGCCGCCGACTAGTAAAAAAGTGTTTGACCATATCCTGGATTACTGAGAAAGCAATAATAGGAAATGTATTGCGTCAATTACTCAATGTTTAATTCGATCCCCGGCCAGTCTATTAACCTGCCGACAGAATGATAAAAAAATACATTGCAGCCCGTAATATTTCTCTTCAACTAAAATAATCACTCTATATACATAAACAAGATTAGCTTTCTCTATTAAGAATCGTCGTGTCAACTAAAATATGATCAAAAGCTGGAAACAATCAATCTAATGGCGTAACTAATATATTAACTCTATAACAAACACGTACGTCAGAAAATTAGAAAATAAACATATATATACAATTATATATATTATAATTTGCAGAGTTTAGAAATATCTGCTGAGGTCATTTCCATGATTTTGTTGAATCATATCTGGTGTGCCGCAAAAATGTTATTAGAAGCTAATTAAGTCTTCATTAATTCCCTTGATCCTCTCTTAAGGCAGCCTTTAATGGAGAAAGCTAAAAAAAAATTACTAAAGAGAATAGGGTTTTCCATTATCAAGCTAAAACAGTTTTTTGTTCAGCAAGTACAGTATCACTGGAAAATCCATTCTCCATATCTCGACTTCATTATACTTCAAGCCCAGCTTCGCAAGAATGGTGTACAGCACCATTAGCTGATCTGAGGGCATGGTTTACCTGTCAGGACTAATGGTTGATTTTCATTGACACATTATAAAGTTGTATGATAATTATATAACAATATACTAAATAGAATTACCAAAAAAAGATTGCTAATTGCATGCACATGACACCGATCTCAAGTATAAGATGTCTTAACATGGGGAAGTGTCAATCACTTATGTAGCATAGGTATGGTAGATTGAAAAACCAAACGGTACAAGATCAACAACTCTTCCTATAGTACTCAAGAACAAAATCAAGGAATATAGGTTAAATAAGAGAAAACTCAACTTTGAATTATTTCTTATTTCAAACTGAATAAAATATGCCATAATTTGTGGCTTAAGCTATCCTTATTGAGTTTATATAAAAAATAGTCTTCATCCTAATAAAAATTTAGGGGTAGTCAGCCACTTTCAATGAGATATTGGTTCGCCACCCTCAAATTAGCTTTTAGGGTGCATGGACGAATTATTCATTTTGACTACAAGATGGTTCAATCACCCCAAAACAGTCAAATAAGTTGCAGGCCACCACCAATGAAGTTCATGAGAATGACTTCAATTGATAAAAAGAGAGGTTAAGTTTTTTTTTTTTTTACTGAAATATAGCAAAATTTAGACAGTTCATTTTAAATAAAATGACCCATAGATATTTAGGCATGTTGCACATGCACGTGACATGGCGCAATATCCTAGGTATTGCCCCCACCTTATAAGCCGACCATTAATTCAGTGCATAGACCTTGGACTTGGTAATGTCTCTTAAGGCTAAATAATAGTTAAATTATTAAATTGAATCATTTTTATTAGCTTTATATTTAGAAAAAAAAAAAAAAGTGATTTACCATCATATTAGAGCAACTAATTAAATTTATATCTCCAATCTACATTAATTCCTATTTTAATTAAAAGAATTCATGACTCGTTGAAAATTTTAGAAAAATAATTAAATAATTAAGTGTGCAAGTAAAGTTTCCATTAGCTAGCATAGACTCTCGAGGTAATTGTCATGTGGAATGGAATTAAATAATAATAATGGTAGCCAGAAATTAATGATCGAGATTGCATTGACTCTAGCTGTTTGACATCTGTGTTTGTGCTGCATATATAAATATATATATAGAGTTGCACTACAGCAAATTTCAGAACTAGGTTCAGAAGAATGAATGTATTTATGATATTACAAGCTAGGCACGTTGAACATTAAAAAACAAGAATAATCTTATATATATTGTCATAATACGTGCAGAATATATATTTATATATATATAAACCCTAGTCCTTTGGCACCAAAACAATTATTGGTAGCCATAGAAGTTTATGCCATATATATATATGCATTGCCTGCAATTATTTGACTCTGACTTTGTGCTGCCCATTCATGCTACAGCACAACAAATTAGTTTCTTTTGCAATTTTCAGAATGAATAATTTATTAAGAATTTCAATGCGCGTTGATCCACAAAAAAAGCTTATCTTGTCATAATACATCCACATGGTCATGTGTGTATATATATATATAAATATATATAAAAGAAGGTTTATCGCCAGAGAACATGTTACCCTTTTCTTCGGCATTCATGTTCGATGAACTCGAACTCTGCGTTTGGGAATAGGATATGATATGATCACTTAAACTGAGCTTAATATATAGGAAATTTGTATTTATGAGTTGAAAGAGGCCAAGCTAGCAATGGAACATTTTACTGGGTCCATTGTAGGCCCATTGGGCTTATGGGCTACACAATGGGAGATAGATCATAGAAGTACTCTCCCTTCCTTTAAAAGTTCGAACCCCTCCTCTCTCGTATAGGCTGAAATCAAATCTCAGAATTGAATATGGGAAATTGGTCGTCTTTTGAGTCTTACAAATTTTAAAAAAGGGCTTCTCTAATCTGTTAACAGGCCCAACTCAGCCCATTCTCAACAAATCCCCATAGAGCACAAAAGGAAGCTACACAATCAAATTGGATAGCCTATGAACCTCCACCTCTACTGGTTTAATCTGTAGATAACGCTGCAGATGTTCCTGTCCAAATCCGAGAATGAATGTCGATAATCTGCTGTTCAAGATGATGTTTTACATAAACAGAATGTTGAGAAGATAGCTCAAGTACTACAAACTCTCAATCAAATTCAAATTCAAACTCAAGATCATAAGGATGACACTAGAGAAAGAGATAACAGAGACTTTGTATTATTTTTTATTTGATCTGTAAATTCAAATATTGTAAACCACAAGCGTACAACTTTATATTATGTTTCAATCAAACACGTGTTGATGATCATATTGATCAAACCCGGCCCCAATTCTTAAATCTACTTTCACAAAACACAGGAATTGAAATACTACTAATAAGGTTCAATTAATTTTCTTGCAATCAGTACGAATTTGGCCACTGGTTCCTGTGAGAGGGCTAAGGTTGCCCATTTTGACCATGGCGCTGGCAAAATCAGAAGCGAAAGTTGAAGAGTTGGTGCTGTAGGTGGTGACCAGAGTGTCTGTGGAGCCGCCATTGAAGAGCTGTTGGTCCGAATGGAGGAGGCCCTTTTTATTCACCAAGTCCTTGAAATAGCCATTGTCAAAGATTTCAGGGCTAACCGCATCAAGGTTAGCAAGGTTGTCATCGCCTCCTGAGCTTGAACAGTTTGATTTTAATGATGTTGCAAATGTTGAGTTTATGTTCGTCTCGTTATATATACGGTCCCGAAACACCACACACCTGGCTTTCCCTATTGAATGGCCTCCTATATATTTGTGCAAATTTCAGAAAAATAATAATTAAAAGTAATGCTAATTATAATATTTGACATAATTAATTATGTTAATTATTATTGGTTTACCTGAGAGGGCTACAGCATCTTTTTCTGTAAATCCTTTGTTCGAGAAGGCAGATAAAATGTCCTTAAGGTCCATTGTTGGAGATGGAAGGTCGCTATTTGCTGCTGTAAAACTTGCATTGGTCGAGTCTCTTCTGCCTAACTGAGCTGACCATGAATAGCCGCCCAACTTGTGAAAGAGACAGCACCATGTAAAAGATAGAGATCATGATTAGCAAAAAGAAATTATGTATTAAAAATAATAAATTTAATCATTTGATTAATACTTTTATTTTTTAATGATGGTACTTACTGCAACAACAGAGTCGCGAGCTGCAACGGCTAGGATATCTGCACAAGAAACAACTCCAGGGCAGAGACTCTCCATTTGAGACTTGATGGTATCAATGACATCAAACCCCCGCAATGAACCTACGTTTGGGGCAGCTGTCTTCTCCCCAGTGAAACTTGAAGTGTCATCTAATAACACAGATGCATCACATCCCTGTTTAACCCACAACCAAATCCATCAATAATTGACTGAAAAACAAATCATGATATCGATCTCTACACTTCTATCCTTAAAATTGAACATGCATGTTTGTTTGTTTATCATATAAAACATCATGGGTTAATGTGTCTGGTTAATCTTAGGTTGTATATATATATGCAGGCATTTATAAATAACTTCATGACCACATGCATGGTGCGAGAGAGAAAAAGAGAGAGAGAAAACATGCATTGACAAAGCAATCGTGGAAATGGAGACGAAGCAAAGAGGCCCCCATGCGACGATCCTTGTAAACTGCATTATTTACAGCAGTTTTAATAGTGGATAGGGCTTTTGGGCACGTTGAGGAGTAGTAATCTGTAGATAATTGCGCAAAGGCTGCTCCAAACAGAAGCAAAAATGCAGAGAAGCAGAGTATGTTTGAGTGTGGGCTGTGAAATGCCATATTTCAAAGAAGATAAAGACGACAAAGAAGTAGAGCTTGTGAGTTATTGTCTTTGGTTGGGAATAATAGATGAAACTGCATGTATATATAGAGGAAAACTTGGACTGTCTAGGTCAAACATTCTTTAAAAATTGGAAAATAAATAGGGAAGAAGGGTGTACCCATCCACCGAAATTAATGAAACCATTTTCATGACTTGATGATAATTAGAGTCAAAGTCCTGAGATCAAACTTTGGTTTCATCAAATTACTTCTATTTAAATTAAATATTTCACATATTAGACCTCACTTATTATATAAAAAGAAGTTTGAGCCCACACATAAGGAATAATGTTAAAAGTAATAATTAAGTGATTAAATTTATTTCTTCTTATAAGCTTAAGTTTTTTAGATAACTGGTGATTTAACTTATGTTTTTAAGTTCCTAACCCACCTCAATGTGGCAAATGGCTTCCCAACAACATTAATGGTCGGTTTTAGGCCTTATTAGATCATATTTTGAGGCCGGACAAAGTTTCTAGATTTACGCATGCATTTTTGATAGGATTAATAGATGTTTGTTTAAAAATGCATGTGAGAATTACATGTATTAAGGACAAATGTATGTAAGTCTAATAGACCGGTTCCAACCCAGTTTTAAGAAAAACAGTCCTTTTAAGCATACCAGAGTTTAAAAAATTTAAGACTATCTAGGATATAATTCTAATTATACAAAGTCACTTGGCCCTTATTTTGGGACAATGCATATATGGGAGACTAATTTCTATCATGGTTCTTCCACATCTAACTCTTACTATGCACGTACATGGGATCTGACTAGCTATCATACATATATTGTAGAAAACATCTCTTTGAACATACAGATTTTTGAACGATCGGACCAGATGATGGGTCATTTGCTGCAAGGCAAAAAGTAAACCACCAAAGTTGCGCCGGCCAACGGCGGTTGGCCTGCTGCATAATTAATTAAGGCAATTAACTGAAAGTGGAAAAGCCAAGGGCGTGAAGCTGCTACTTTTGACAAACTTTGTAGTAGTTGAATAGAATGCATGTGAACACATTTGGCTTAGGAATCTAATTAGTCAACCAAACCTAATTAAGGCAAATACCCAATTTACAGCTTGAAACCTTTGCAGTGGTCTTGATATGGAAGCTATTTTCTGCAAATCCCCCAAACTTTAGAACCTTCAACTACTCGTAGGAGCAAGCAGATTCAAAAGGGTCCTAATAAACAAATAACAATCTCTACAAAGTAAACGGTAACAAAGTCTGAAAGATTCATATATATTACACTTGCTAGAATGAGTTAGTGGAGGAAATTTTCTCCCTTTGAGAGGAGAAAATTTGACATTTGAGCCTTATCTAATTAAGGTCAAACCAATAAAGATAACGTCGGAGTTCTTCAACTGTCTGATGTCCTTCTGAATGGACTCGTAGCTAACTTTTCCTTAACTTTTCAATGCTGCAGTACTAAATGTAAGATGTTCACTCAAATTTTTAGTTGGGTTAATGTCCCCTTCTTACTTTACTACCAAAAATTGGTAATGTCCTTTCAAGACATAAATACCCTTAATAAATTTTTTTTTAAAAAATTATATATATATATAAAAGCAAAAAATCAAAAATCAAAACTAGATTTGGCCGAAATTATTAAGCCTTGAGAAAGAGAGTGAGAGAGAGAGTATATATGCAAAATGCTCGTTCCAAGTGCCAAGTGCGCGATTAACGTCACGCTACACTCCTTGTGTCCAAAAGACCCTAATCATACATATGCGTGTATTGGTGCATACGCTCATATTTTTCTCATTTACATGCAGGACTCTTCTTTTACAAAACTCTAAAACTCATCCCCCCTAAAAATTGTTAAAACTAATGATTACATGATTAAATTTACCTCATTATATAAGCTTAAACCTTTAAGATAATGGATGATTTAACATGATATCATTGTCTTAAGATCGAACATTGACTTCGTCAATTCAGCTTCTATTTAAATTAAATATTACACGTGTTAGGTATCATCTATTAAAAAAGAGTTTAAATCCACACGTGAGAGAGAGTGTTAAAACTAATGATTAAGGACAGGGATGGAGCCAGGAAGTTTTATGGGAGGGGACCAAAGCAATTTTTTTTTTTTTTTTTGCTACGTGTAATGAGCTTGTACTTTTTTCTTATTTTTCCAATCACTGGTACTTAAATACAATGAGGAATTGAGCTTAAAATTGTGTCATATTCTCCAATTAAATGTTTAAATTCTAACAAACAATATTCTCAATATTGAATAATCATAATATCCAAATTACAAGACCACTTAGATTAGGAATTGAGTTTAAAGTACAAACCTCAAAAAGTATGACCTGTTGAGTTATTTTGCACCTCATTGATTAACATCATATTCCCATATGTGACACCATATGTGACACGCAATTGAGGATCAAACTCCAATAAATTTTGTGCATTTTTTCTTTTGAAATAGTCAAGTATTGTATTTGACTTTCTATCATTTACAAATAAATTTACATGATCATTTTGCATCTTTAGAAAATAAAGAAAAAATATGTGTAGGTTAACAATTAACAAACTCACATGAATAACATAATCATCACATAGAGATTCTAAGTTAAACATTACATTTTAACACTATAATTATTATGCTCTTCCTATTTCATTAATTTAGCAACTTACCCCCAATTTATAACAATAATATTCACATATAATAATCAATATGATTCTAATATGACATATTAGAACTTAGACTCCATAGGCATCAATTTCCATTGAACTCATGAAAGTCTAGGGTTAATTAACACTTTAAATGTAATTAACACATCCAATTAGCAATTATAGTTTTCACACACCAAAAACCCTAATTTAATTCATACTATACAAATTAGGGTTTATATCCATACTATTAACAATAGTGAAATTGAAGCTTTCAACCTATTAATCTAACAACCCAGATCTTAAATCATGCATAGAAATCTACTATACACAAAAGCCCCAAATTAATTTTAGGAATTTAACTTCTTACTAAAATTCTCTCAAATTTAGGCCTAATAAAAAATTACTTAAATCATTATGATTTTAAAATTGAAATTCAATGGGTAGAACAAAAACTCAAAGAGAAACTAGAGATTTCTTAATGGCATTAGTTATAAAAACTCATCAAAATAACGACAAAAAAAAACACAGAAATTTTTTTTGGAAGGGACCGAGACCTATCAATTTATTTTGGGAGGACCAGTATTATAATTATTATTTTACTCATTAAAAAAACTTTTTGAGGAAATGGGGGGACCACAGCCCCAGCTGGTCCCCTCCTCCCTTCGTCTCTGATTAAGGAGGAACACTAACCTATCTCATTATGCTTTTCTTTTCTTCTCCTCTTTCTTATGCACAAACATGGTTTAGTTTCATGAAAGTATGACTATTTAATTTTATCTTATTTTACTGATGTAATACTATTAATCAACTTTATAAATCATTGTTTTCAATAATAACGAATCTAAAAGTTGATTGTAAGTCTCACACCAATACAATAAAATAAAAATATAATTTCTAACTCAAATAAAGATGGCAAGAAAGCATGATATATATCCCACGCCTTGGCATCGATCTTTTTGTATTAATCCCCCAAAGCCCTGGCAAAATGGGTCAGCAAAAATGATAATGGTAGCAACATGGCAACATGGTCAACAAAAGTGTCATGCCCCTGGTTTCCTAAGATGGTTTTGTTGTTCGTCGTGGTCAACCTACACGAAATCATGTTATTGACACCGTCAGACCAAGGTGCTATAAGGGCAGTATTTTTGAACTTTCATCATTAAAATGAGGAAAAATATTTCACTATAGAAAAATGCTTGGAATACCATAAATTTTAGAGTAGTGATTTATCCACAATCAGCGTGAGTGAACAGACATTCATGTTGGTTTAAAAAAAATTATTTATTAAAAAAATTACTGTTCACACTATTTTTATTAATATTTTATATTTTTTTAAACCGGCGTGAGTGAATTACTACTCTAAATTTTATAGTACCCTTTACAAACTCATGTGATAATCCTTTTGAGTATTGTGTGGAATCACATAAATGAAAAAAAAATAAAAAAATGAAGCAACAAAATTTGACAAATAAATTTAATTGTTTAGTGGTTGATGTAGTAAATAACATGTAAACTGCTTCGTCAATTTGTAAAAAAATCATAATAAAAATTATTACGCCCCTAGCAACACTCTTAAAATGATATGGAAATAGTTCTAGAAGTGCGTATTGCTTAACATCATTGGATGTGAGAAAAAAATTGAGAATTGTACTTATTTTCTTTGGTGGAATAGGGGTGACAATTGACAAAGAGTACTAAAAGAGTTTGGATAATGGTTGAACGGCGAGAACTTCGTTTTTGACTGCTGGATGCACCGACTAAACGGTACCACAATGCCAAGTCTAACGCGTAGTTAGATTCTGGTATCTTCTGCCTAGGCTCCAGAAGCCCTCTTATGACCATGCAGATTGCAAAGCCAACACTATACATTAATCATTGAACCTATACTTATGCTTAGCATTAGTCAACAAAGCAGAAAGAACCAATACCTACTTGCCTCTTTGCAGAGCCTAAACCTAACTACAGTCCGCAAATCCGACACAAACTTATCAAGTTAAAGTTTAAATGTATTTTAAATGAGTTAGATTATAGTTTACCTATATAGTCTTATATTCATGCCTTAATATGTCCTACGTAATTAGTATTAGACTGGCATGTCTTTAGAACATGTGAAAATCAAGTTGGCAAATATTAATTCAATAGACTGAATTGAAAGAATTTTCTTGATTGTAACTTTAAGAGCGTAGGCAAGACCTAGAAATGGACGCTGTAAGCCAATAATTTAGTCTGAGTAATCAAATAGTTAAACAAGTGATCTAAAACATACTAATAAACTCAGAAATATTCAAGATTTGCTTGGAGACGGCTGTGTCAAAATATACTACGCAGATCTATTGATTTTTCTGTGGCTATGCCGAATTTCATGTAATGCGCCATTGAAAAGTAGCTATACTGATGATTTTCATATCTAATGTCACGCCAAAAACTTGTCTTCACAACAACATAAAGATTTTCTCTCTTACTCGAAGAAAAAAGCTAGCAGATGAAGTGAGCCAATCAGGCAGCTGCTTATTGCCCCCTTCAATGTGCCGCCTAGCTAACAAAGCTATTTGCTATTTGCTATCATCGTACCACACTCAAAATACAAATTTCTCTTCCTCTGAACCTACAGAAATTGTTCTATCTCCCATTTCCCGGAGAGCATCTGCTGTTGGATCATCGATCCCCAACAGATACTGCACACGAGACAGTTTCTCTGGTGCTGGCTCACTGTTGAGGTATATAGCATATAGATCAGCTAGCTCCTCTGGCACCTCCCACGACAGCGGCTTGGAAGGTACAGCTTTGTCACAAGCCAGTAAATCATTAAGAGAGGAAACCTGCACCAGCAGAAAGAAGCCATCAATCAAACCTATCCTTCTACACAACACTATAGGATTAGCTCAAATCATTAAATGACCACCATCGAAGTATAAATATGATAAGAATTCCTTGTGAAACAAATCAATAAAAACAACAGGAATAATAAGTTCATAAAACTCCATACCACTCCTTGTCGATTTCTCTGCCTTAGCAGTGACACAGCTTGAACTAAAGAATTTGCTAATCTAGTTCGTGCAAGCTCAATAACAACACTTTTTGCCTTCTCAGCATTAATGCTGAGATCTGATGGGATTTTTTCATAGACTTCTTCCTCAGTGAACTCGCCAGTGCCAGATGAGAAAATGTCATCCACAGTTTTTTTGAAGAGGTTCTCTCGCAAGCTCTCAGATATCATGTTATCTAATTCGACACCTGCTTCCTTAAGTTCTCTTATCTGCTTTATGGTAAGCCTTCCCTGACCAACAGCTGTTTCGATGGCAGCTGCCATTTTCGTGGTGGTTATGCTCTTTATTATCTTCTGTGCATATTGTGGAGGCAAACCAACTTGCTTCTGCAACTGGTCAAGCTGCTCTACCCTGGCTTTTGTCAACTGTCCATCAGCTAAAATCACCTCAGCTTGTTGCCTAAAAGCCTGCTCAGCTAGACTCCTATGTACTTCCACTATCTCCTTAGTACTCAAACCAAGGATCCCACCAAGCTGATTTAGTAGAACAAACTCTGAATCATCCTTTTTTGTTGTGATCTGAGCACCAAATGGAATCTTTCTCACTTCACCAGTTAGACAAAAAAGCAAATATGTCTTGTAGAGGTCAGTCCTCTCTCTTTCTGGAAGGTCATCTTTGAGAGTTATCTCTGTCTGGCCAGGCTTCCCCATCTTAGCAGTAAGTTCCTTACCAGGTCTTATTTTCCTAAGCGACTGAATAGATTCCCATTCCTCATCCTCTTCAACTTGCTCTTCAACTGGCTCTTCAACTGGTTTCTCCTCCTCCTTTACAGGTTCTTCCGATGGGGTGTCAGATGATTGCCCTTTTATATCTGCCAATAACTCAGTTACAACCAAAGTGTTGAAAGCTATCATCTTCTTAAGTTCTTTTGCTGACTCAGTACGGCTCCCAGCACCCCGTGCTCGTTTTATGTAGTTGATGAAAATCTTTCGGACCTGCATAAAAGAATTTGAAGAAAAGGAGAACATGCATAAATATGGATTCAGAACTTCATCTCTAAACCTTCAATGTGAAGCTCTCAAACTGGATACTTACTGCCTTGCTCGCAATAGACATGGCAACTTCCTTAGTCAGCCTTAGGCCACGTGCTGCCTTTTGCACAGATTTCTTGACATCAGCATCATAACCATCAACACCAGCTGAAATTGCCTCCTTCACTGCCTGGAAAATAATACATAATCCAGCATATTGGTCAACAACAATACTATCAATTACATCATTTTGTGATACAAAAAAAAAAAAAAAAATTGATAGGTAGACAAACAAAATACAAAATCAAGTAATCTTTTCTCATATCAAAGCATTTATTTATTTTACTGTATTGCAATCAACAAGCCTTCGAAGAAATTAATTTATACAAAAACTGAAACCAGAAAACAGTGTCTGATCACAAACGAAATGTCCAACTAGCAAAATGCTTCCAAAAGATAAGATGTTTATTACTTTTAAACAAACTCATTCCAAAATAACTTCATTATTGGTATTGTGACCAACAATTTCCATTTACAAAGTCCGACACAAATGGTATGTCTTTCAGATGGAATCATCCCTCGAGAAATTCCCAGAACATTTGTCTCTGGTGCCAGCTATCAAGAAACAGTTGCAATGGCCGAAACATGGTGCACCATATTGATCACCATTTGGAATCACATATCGATTTAAATCCTCCATAAAATCAAAATTACAGCTTCCCTTTCTACTTACCATACTAACAGCAGCAAAAGAAAAATATAGAACTGGCTATTGATAACCAACTAATTTGATCCAGCAATGGGAAGGATGCACCGCTTGCCCACACCAATCTCTAAACCTAGGGGGCAGAAACAGAAATTTTGCATTGGAGGCCAAGTTAGGGATGGGATTGGATATACTTAAGTTTTGGGGGGGCTTTAGGAGAGCTGCTCTATGTTTTGCTAAAATTTGTCCTCAACTGAAATTTGGAGCATTTCAAGCCATAATCTGGTAATGCCCCTGCTCTAAACAACAGGCTAATAGTACTGCTTAGTGTCCTGTCATAAAAACATAAGATGTTTCCAGCAACGCCATCAACCTCTATAATTCTAACTCTCATGTAAATGTACAAGACTTGGGATGGAGGTGCACCATGGATAGGGAAACCCATGAATTCAAGTTGATATGTCATAATACAACACAGAAACAGTTGATTTGTCCCCATTGTCGATTAGTTATGATGATTTCCTTGCTCGTTTTTCTTTTTCTAGTTAGGTGATTCTTTTGTATACTCTCTGTGTACTTTGGGGCCTTATGCTTTTAATAAGATTGGTTATTACTTATAAAAAAAAAAATACAACACAGAACAGTAAAAGGGTTTCTTATGGAAACATATACTTATGATTTGACAACCAGATATGTTACATGACAAAAGAAGATAAATGAAACCAAAAAAAATGTTACCTTTTCAAACAAACTGCCACAGATATCTGAGTGGGCTGCTTCAACAATCTGCTGAGGTATACAGAGCATGACACGTAACCTCAGCAAGGCAGAAACATCATTCTCATCAAGTTCTCCATCAGCTACGCATTGCTCAAGTTTTTGCCGGTAAATTTCTTAAGACAAAACGGATATGTCAGGTACTATTGCCAAAAGAACAATAAAGACAGACATATCTAGCAATTAACGAAGCAGACAGAACATTTAACAAAATAATCAAGTTTGAATGATACATATTGCATAACTAATATGGAAACCTAGACAAAACTTTTTACAATATATATATCAATTACCTTCATGAATCTCACTGGCCTTTTGTGGATCGAAGTGCAACTCGTCACAGAGATTTTGAAGGAAGGCTGCTTTGCTATCTGCCACTTCTAAATCACCACCAGTAACAGCCTGTGCAAGTCGCTTACGGTATACCTTGGATGTAATATCTAGTGTGATGGCTTCTGCTTGCCGTTTGCCTAAACCAAATATATTCTTCAATTGATTTAACGCAGCAAGCTACATCCAAAACATATGTATGTATTAATAACAGGAGGATTGGGAATAAACCAGAATCAAGCACAAAAATAATAAAGCATTATTTTAATTGGTTATAAGAAATACCATATTATTTACACTATCATAGAAAATTATCTCTCCAACACCAAGAAATGAGATTCACTCACCAATTATAGTTTTATAAAAATTTTATTATTTATCACAGTTTGTCGCAGATAAATGTGTGTTTACTCAAATACACATATTAAATTGTTTTTATAAGTAATAACAGTTCTTCTTTTTTTTTTTTTTTTTTTGATAGGTAAGTAAAACAATTTATTTAAAGCGCAAAATGCGCAACCCAATATTAATAAGGAGATGAAATTTGATCTCACATCTATTAAGTTAGAGGATTTTTTATTAAGTCTTTATTTTTTAGCACATTGTATCTTTGGACAACTGCTTTTATTTCTCTTTTGATCATTAGTTAACATGATTTTCTTGTTCTTTTTGCTCCAAAGTTCTTGGTGATACTAAATAATATATTTTTTTTTATAAATAAGTGATTCATTGAAAAGTGCAGAGGGGCGAAACCCTAGTGCACATGAAGTATACAAAGATAAGCCCCATTAAAGGGAGAAAAAGGAACAAAAAGATAAAAATTGAGATAATAAATAATATTAATCCAAAAATTAATAATAAAATAAATAGAATGCAAGAGAATAAAATAAGAGTAAGGAAAGATCTCACAATGTTATATAATCAAGCAATAGCATTGTCCTTAAATGTTGATTTTGCCCACCCTAGAGTATTCAATCTGGTGCGATCGGGTCTCATGACACAACCTCCAAAGGTTAGACTATAGCGTCTACCTTCATTAAGGACCCACTTCCAAATATGAAGGTCAAATGAACAACCCTTTGATCTACTTGATGAAAAGCCACAAAAAGAAAATCCTAGAAATAGAAGACACTAGATGAACTTTCGATAAGTTCTATTCAGCAAGAATGAACTTCACTAAATCTATATAGAATACGTTCTATATGGCTAATTTTCTAGAATAGGACCAAACAAAACAAATATATCAAGAAGTTCTCCTTTTATAGTGCCATTTTGTAAGATGTGNAAAATTGAGATGCTAAATAATATTAATCCAAAAATTAATAATAAAATAAATAGAATGCAAGAGAATAAAATAAAGAGTAAGGAAAGATCTCACAATGTTATATAATCAAGCAATAGCATTGTCCTTAAATGTTGATTTTGTCCACCCTAGAGTATTCAATCTGGTGCGATCGGGTCTCATGACACAACCTCCAAAGGTTAGACTATAGCGTCTACCTTCATTAAGGACCCACTTCCAAATATGAAGGTCAAATGAACAACCCTTTGATCTACTTGATGAAAAGCCACAAAAAGAAAATCCTAGAAATAGAAGACACTAGATGAACTTTCAATAAGTTCTATTCAGCAAGAATGAACTTCACGAAATCTATATAGAATACGTTCTATACGGCTAATTTTCTAGAATAGGACCAAACAAAAAATATATATCTAGAAGTTCTCCTTTTATAGTGCCATTTTGTAAGTTGTGAGAATGAAGAAAAAAATATATATATATATGTATATCTTGAAAAAGTTAATACCAAACAGAGGAATGGAGCTGACTCCCCATTACAATATGATAAGAGATAAAAGACCCAAGTTGTTAGCAGCATTAGAAAGATGAATTTAAAGATCAACCTATGACTTGGCTTATTAAAAGAGAGGGAAAAAAAAGATAAAGAAAAAGGAAATAGCATCTCTATCAAGCTTCCAGCAGCATAATAAAGGATTAGGTGGGTTTCCAAATACTGGTTTAGGTAAGATTATAACATTAAGAATGTTTAAAAAATAAAATTTAGAAATTCAAGGGTTTGTTCTGAATGCTTTAAAAGGCACTATTAGCTCAAAAAAGAAAAACTGGGTTAGTCAACTAAGAAAGAGCAAGAAAACAATCTTGGCGATCACATTCTTTTGTTTTGTTTTTTTATTTTATTTTTTATTTTTATTTTGATAAGTAATCTTGGCAATCACATTCTCACAAAAATAAGTACAAAATTGCTTAAAAGAAAAGAATATTTTTATAAATTGCCCCAACAAATGTGTTCTCATTGCAACAATAATTTGACATTCAATTTCTAGTTTATAATGATTACAAGAAAATATAGTATGAACATGAGTAGAGACATAAAGAGAACTATTAGTGTTTGTTCACCTTATTTTCTTCCATGCGACCATTAGATAAAGAATCTGTAACATATGCTCTATAAAGGAGGTTCAAGTCATCCATTTTTCTGTCACCATCATAGTCACCACCTAGTCAGAGATATAAATCAATACCAGCTCATAAAATCAAAATGTCCAAGCTGATCATTCAAGCAAAAGCTCAGAGTTAGGATACCATACCTAGTAAAGAAACCGGACCAACCCCAGAGGCAAACTGGTCTGCATTTGGATGGTTCTTCAGTGAGATAAGCAAATTGTTAAAAGCTAGTACCTTGTCAAGCTCTTTCACAACTTCTGTGACACTCCTGCTGGAAACCCTATAGCAAACCAAAACCTCCAATAAGACTCAAATAAAAAGAAGCAGAAGATCCTTTACAATAAAATTCACAACAGAAAGCATGTACAGGAACAGAAGCACACTCTTAGATAAAATTATTGAATGGAGATAAAAATTGATGAGTAAATGAATCTATCAAAACAAAAAAAGGGGGGGGGTAGGTAAATATTATTATGATTTGAGTACAGAAGAAAAGACCATCCTGTTAGACAAAGTGTAGTTATATAGGATTATAACGTGTCTGATTTTGTGATATACAAAACCATCTGTAATCATTAATTATTTTAAACAGTCGTGACCATACACTGATCTTGTCCTGGACTTGAGTATACTGAGTGCTGATGAAATATTTTCCTCAACCAGTTTTCTTGTTCGCTCTCTAAACAAGTCCATGGCAAGCTGCAATGAAAAGGACATATCACATAGAGAACAATTACAAACCAGCTACATAAATCCTCTCAACAACAAAAGGATGGAGAAGATACCTCATCAGAAATTTGATATGAACGTTGTGCTTCTCTAAGGCTAACAAGCTGCTCCGCATCAATATCTAAAGCAATATATAAGCATTTCTTTGTATTTCAGAGTTTAAACCAAATATGACTGTTAAAGATTGCAAGTAGAAACCCACAAATGAAATCATTCACCAAAGTATTCAACAATATAACTATATGAAACAATAACCTAGCATGGAAAAGAAAAGTAATGAGTATATAGTCAATAGTTAATGTTCAAGAAACTGGATGTATATCAAATACAATTGGCAGCTTGCTTAAGAAAGTAATCAGTACTGTATAAACTGCTCAGTGTTAGCAATCTTGCTTAACTCAAACACCAGCTAAGACAATACAACAATCCTACTAGCCACTCACAAAGACCTTAATGCATAATGTATTTACCTCGGCCAACTGATTTTAGCTTAGAAGCATACAACCGCTGGGCATTATCGCGGATAGCAATCTCAACCTGGCAGAAAAGATTATTATAGCCCACCTGGTAAATTAATGACAGAAAAAATGGTTAAGAAATTAAAGTTAAGGATTAATGATCAATTACCTGGGAATCAGTGACCTTGAAAACACGTTTCCAAGGTAAAAGAAAAGACGATGCTTCTCCAAACACAAGAGTTGAAACATAAATGAGCTTCTGAAATGCCTGCACTGGAGAGTAATAATGGTCAAGCTCCATATCTTCAACTTTAATCCTTGAGATTAGTAGACAATAGTCAAGAAAACTAGCACATATGACCTACCCGACGTTCCTCAATACCAGCATCACGATCTCCAGTTTCAAGCCGTTGCCTAAAGATTCGCCTACCAATCTGCAAAGCCACAAGCAGCATTAACCCCAGTAATATTTGAAATCAGGTTCACACAAAACCTTAAGCATTCTCAAAATCTGAAATAAATGCCACAATAAAATGTAAGATGTACCTCCATATGCATTGCTGCAGCATCTGGGTCATCAATGCCCAATGCTTTTTTAAAGTTGATTATCGTATCAACTTCGTCGCCTTTGAGCTCTTCCCCTCCTGGAGGAAGGACGGATGACACGAACCTAAACATACAATCCAAATAGAAAATTAACCAATAAATTCACAAGATAAACCAACTAAACATATAGGAATCTAAAACCACATCTCACATACAAAATAGTCAGCATATACACAAATTTGTATACATTTCATTTCCTCATATATGTGCAGCAGCACAACTTAACTTAAAAAACAAAAAATTAATTTCGACTCACTGGCTATATATATCACAAAGCTCAGCATTGAATGCCTCATCTTGCTTGCTCACTCCATATCTGAAAATCAAATAAGGAAATCAGAACAGCTACTATGGCAAAACTACAACAAAATCAAGTCGATAAATGTGTCAGCGCTTCAATATAAATTTAATATTAGAGTTCTTGAACCAATGGAAACGAATTCACCAATACTAACAAAACTACCTCCAAAACGTCAATTACACTAATCAATTATGATAATCAACCAGATAAGAGTCTTAATCAAACTAACTTTTTAGCAATCGTTTCGATATCCTCCTTCTTCACGGCCCGCGGGTCGCTGTGGCCGGCCACGTAATTGTGCAAATCCGCGGCAGCAACATCCGGTGCGCGGGCATTAAGAGCATACCCGGCAGCTCCACCGGCTGCACCGAGCACCACGGCGCCACCGAGCGCCGCCGTCTGAGACTTGCCGAACCGAGACCCCAAGCCGTAGCCAGCAGCGATCGCCGCGCCGAGGATCAGAGCCGAGCTAGCTAATCTAATAGGCGGTGATAACGTGGCCACCAGAGGCTGAATCCCTGTGAGCTCCCTCTTGCCGCCGAAGACATTGTTGGGAGGGGGAGGTGACGTGGAGGGGGCTGATTGATCTTCGGCGGAGGAATTGATTGAGGCTCGGGAAAGGCGTCGTTTGAGGGTGAGTTTTTTGGAGTGTGCGGTGAAACGGAGGGGGAGAGGGTCGAGGAACGGGGAGTAGAGAACGGAACGGTGAGGAGTAGAGGGAGAAGCGAAGAGAGTAGAGGGGTTCATGGCTCCCTCTACGAACGGAGGTCCCGGAACGACGTCGTGGGCGGAGTGTGCTAAGGAAATGGAAGGTTTTTCTTTAGGGTTTAACGAAGACAGTGAGAGTGAAAGAAGAAGAGGATAGGGAGAAGAGTAGATAGATGAGTTAGTGCCAACGACAAAATAATCGTAGGAAACGGATAGGTTGGTATTCTTAATTTCTTATGCGTTCATCGCACAGTACTAAACAGTAGTGAAATCTTTGCCAATGCCATGGACCTATTGGTTTTTTTTTTTTAGCAATTCAGGAAAAAAGAAAAGGAACAAAATCAACAAATTAATTCAAAGAACAAATGTGGGGAGCTGTTGTGAATCATGGTATTTAGGTTTTAGGGGTACCAGCCCTACCCTGCACGGATATACTGAATCTAATTTTAGATTTGGGTTTTTTTTAAGAAACTTGGGTAGGGCGATGCGGGTATTGCAATTATAAACGGGTTTTGCCCACTCCTGTTACTCATAATGTGCACCACCTTGTGCCTTTCAATCTCCTCTCTCTCTCTCTCTCTCATTTGCCCTTTCTCATTGCCCCGAGACTGCCACAACCCCTATCTTCCAAATCCCCAACCCAAAAGCCCTCGAAGGAGAGTTCCTAAACTTTCATAAGTTGAGGGAGGAACTAGGAAACTAAAGAGTGGTGGACTCGGATTAGGGGAAGCTATTCATAGGTGGGATTTCGTGGGAGACCACGAAGGAGAAGTTAAAGGAGGGGAAAAAGGCCACTGAGCGGCCTAAATGATCCAGACTTATGGTTTTTGTAAATCTTTCCATTCTCGATAGGGTTTTCCAAGACCCCCACATCATTGATGGCAGAACAGTGAGAGAGAATACCTGCCATGCCCCCACAAAACCCGAGACCTAGTGGATACTGTTCATTATAACAAAGTATTGGATGATATTTTCAATACCTTACAAATGCGAGTCATGTATCCGAAACCTCCTAAACTTAGCCCGATTAGACCCATGCCACACTTAATGATGGGCGGCCGAACAGGCCTAACCACAACATTACTTGTAGATAATTTTGGTTGGTCAAATCACTTTTTTGACTAAGAAGTGGTTTGACCGCCTTAATGGCCAAATTTAGAATGGTTTCATCACTCTCAATGAGTTCAGTAGTGGTCAAGTTACCCCTTAGACAAAAAGGGTGTGGTTTGCCTTTGATGGCTGGTTTACCGCTCTCTTTGAGACTAAGGATGGTTTGGCTATGATAACACCTTTCTTTGGGGATCTAATCCGTACTTAAACGGTGGTCGTTTTGGGACGCCACACATCATTAGCCGCTTGGTCACCCACCCATAGGGGGCTACACACAAGCCACTTCACACCTTACCCATATTGAGACTATTGAAGATACATCCTTAAATGAGAAACATCAAAGATCAAGTTGATAACAAATCAGATAAATCAAGACAATTGTCAATCAACTAAAATCAAGGGATACAAAATATGGTTCATTGCATCTGGTCAAAGGGATACAAAATATGGTTCATTGCATCTGGTCACGTTGACAAGTCACAGCTTGCACTTTCTTTATGTAAAATATGTTGCATTACATATTGGGATATAATTAGTTAATAGGCAGATTTATTTTCCTTGTAAATATATTCTTTCCCTTTGTATTTGCTACTTGAAAACAATATATATAGAGAGCTTATGCCCAATGGATTCAATGGGCTGAATTATCACACCCTTTTGTTTTGTCATTATATGGTATCAAAGACACCAAGACTCATGCCGTTATTTTTTTTCCAATGGCTGAAACCCAATCTCAATCCTCCTCTTCCACTGTTGCCTCAAATTCCAGCCACACCTCACCTACCCATACCAATCACCATATCACTCTTAAATTGTCTCATGACAATTATATGCTCTGGCAGTATTTGATGACCTCATACCTTGAAGGACAGAATCTCTTCAGGTACATTGATGGCGCCACTCCATGTCCACCCAAATTTTTACCCTTTGCCAGTGCATCTACATCCACAACTCCTGCCTAACAAATCCCAAATCCTGAATACCAAATATGGTATCACCAAGACAAACTTATCCTAACTGTTATCATCTATACACTTTCTAAAGTCATTCTTGCCCATGTAGTTCATCTCCACACATCTCGTGATGTGTGGAACACCTTGGATAAAATGTTTTCTTCTCAGTCTAAGTCACGCATCGTCAACACTCGCTATCAACTTGCTACCCTCAAGAATGGTGCCTTATCTATAGCTGACTATTTTCAAAAGTCACAAACCTTGGCGCACACATTAGCCGCCATTGATGAGCCTCTCAAGGAGTCCGAAACTGTCTCCTACATAGTAGCAGGTTTAAGCACGGATTATGATCCCTTGGTGACGTCAATTACCACCCAGATTGATCCTATCTTTATGGGTATTTATTGGCACATGAGCATAGAATTTTTTTTTTTGAAAAGTATGAGCAGAGAATTGAAACTCACAACACTGCTCCAGACCTTTCTTCCTCAAGTGTTAACATGGCTCAACGCTTCACCTTTTCCTCCAAACACGATCCATGTGGTTCTTACAATCCACGAGGATCCTCTTCTATAGGCCGTGGCCAAGGACGTGGCAGAGAACGTTCTCCTCATTTCTCAACCTCCAATTCCAGCAATCAACATGTGTGTCAGATTTATGGTAAGCTTGGTCATTTAGCTACAAAATGTTATAGCAGATTTGATCATGCTTTTCAAGGTGAATCTCAAGGTCCAACTGCTTATTACATTGCCCCCACATGCGGCCTCTAATCCATCGTGGAACCATGATACGGGTTCTACCCATCACCTTACAAATGATGTTTCCAGTCTCAGTCATCGGGTATAGGAATACACCGGCAATGATTAGATCCAAGTTGGCAACGGACAAGGTTTGCGAATTTCTTACACTAGACTTGCTTCTCTTCCTTCCCATAATACAAATTTTTCCTTACAAAATCTATTTCAAGTCCCACAAATTCAGAAAAATCTACTCTCTATAAACAAGTTCACTCGTGACAATAATGTGTTTATTGAATTTCACCCAACATGTTTTTTTGTCAAGGATCTCAAAACACGGAAATTGCTACTCCAAGGCCCGAGAAGAGGTGGTCTCTACCCATGGCCCTCTCATGTGCCTCGCACTCGCTTTCCTCTTGCTCTTCTTGGTGAATGTGTGTCTCTCAATAAATGGCACTCCCATTTGGGCCATCCTGCACTTCGTGTCGTTCGTCATGTGGTCGCCTCTCACAAACTTCCAGTCAAATCCAATAAAGCAACCTCTATTTGTTCTTCATGTCAACAGGGCAAGCTGCACAAGTTTCACTTTCTTGTTACTTTACCTGTTTCTAAAGGTCCCTTGGACCTCCTTTTTCTTGATGTTTGAGCCCTGCCCCTCTTTTTTCGAGCAATAATAAAAGATATTTTTTATGCATCGTGGATGATTTTAGTCAATATTCATGGGTTTGTCCTCTCAATTGCAAATATGATGTTATTTCAACATTCACTCGGTTCAAACTTTTGGTAGAAAAATACTTTAATTGTGTCATTAAATCTATTCAAACCGATGGGGGAGGGGAGTTTATCCCGGTGCAAAATTTTCTTTCTTCCAATGGTATCTCTTATCGCCAAACATGTCCTCATACGCATCATCAAAATGGAAGTATGGAGAGAAAGCTTCGCAATATTGTTGATACCGGCCTTGCTCTTCTCACCCACTCCCATGTCCTTCTACAATATTAGGATGATGTGTTTGACTCCGTGATTAATATATTACCTTCATCTGTCAATCCTTCTAAATTTCCCTTTTAATTATTGTTTCACAAATCCCCTGATTTTAATCTTCTCGAGATTTTTGGCTGTGAGTGTTGGCCCTACCTTTGACCTTACAATACTCACAAAATGTCCTTCCGGTCTATCTCTTGTGTTTTTCTTGGGTATAGCAAACCTCATGTGGGTTACAAATGTTTTCACTTTCCAACTAGTCGTGTTTACATCTCTCGCCATGTTGTTTTTAACGAAGACAAATTCCCATTCTTTACCCCTCCAATTTTACCCCCTCTCCCACTACCAAACGTGTTGTGCTTCCCCCCACCCTACAGCTAGCCACGTTCCCAATTTCCCCTCCACATAATTCTAATACCACTGCTTCCTCTCCTTCAAACTCGTGTCCCACTATAACACCCAATAATTTTCATATTTCTCTCTCAGACTCATGTCCCACTGCAGCTCCACACAACTCTATTGCATCACACCCTCAACCTATAGATTCTCATCCTCAATCGCCCAACACTACTCCAACCAGCCATGCACCGTCCTCTGCACCATCACCTTCTCCATCTCGATCCTGTGTTGTCTCCTCATTCCTCTAATCCCTAAGCAAACTCTCCTGCACCCACTGCACGCACCCACTGTAACGACCTAGATTTTAAAATTCTTATTGAAATAATATTAAATAGATTAAAATGAAAATAAATAAATTAGAGTAATAATATATGAATTAACGATATTAAATAATTATTTGGTGTTAAGGGTATATATTATATTGATTGTTGATATCTTTTTAGTATCACTTTAATTCTCAAATTTAGCTTCATAAGTATGTTTATGAGCATAATTAAACACAATTTAGTGAATAAATTAGTTATATTAGTGTTTGGTGAAATCAAAAATTTATTTGAAGCTTTTTAGTTTTTTGGCTTAAAAAGCAGTGTCTTAATTTTCATACTGTCTAGTAGCGATTAAAGCTACTAAGAAACGATAGGCTAGCCACTTTGGTTGAATTCTTGAAGGCTTCTAGTAAGAATGATTATTAGAAATATCATGGGAATTTAATGAAGCAAGTGGGCAAGTGGCAAGTGTGAAGGCAAGTGTGAATGCAACTAGTTTAAAGTCTAATTTCGTGGGAAATTTTGTAAGGGCCAGAAACTGAGTCAAATGAACTCGGATGAAGTCGAACCAAAAATATAAAATGTTTGTCTCGGAGTCCTCTATCCACCCTCAAAATTTCATGTCAATCAGAGTACGTTTGGATATCGAAAAATAGATCGGAGTGCACTGCCCTCATTGTGGACGAAAATGTTAAAGTAGGCTAGGTTCATTGTTTTGGTTGAACACATCTCAACCTTTGGATTTGAAAGTATGAAAATTAATCCTAGCCATTCATTCTCTTATAGATAGAAGCTTGTATTGAACCTTTAGATCAAAAGTATTAAATTGAATCCTAGCCATTCATTTTCTTATAAATAGGAGCCTAGGTAATTCATTTTTTTCACTTAAGCTCTTTTACTTTC
>CM017324.1:40526840-40556645 GCA_006937295.1 Carpinus fangiana | reverse complement strand
TTACATAGATCATGATGCAGGAATAGAGAGTGAGGACGATGGTCCTTTTATTGGTTTTGATGGTTGATAGATCATCTATTGCGAGATTGATGCTTACTCTTTGAAGCAAGTCTCATTTATGTTAATCGTTTTTATTATATAATGTGATGTGTGCTAACTTGACAAAGAGTACTATATTGATTTAGTGTTGTCTGTGGCATATATTTGGTACACCTAGTGTGCATATATGTTGTAATGAAACCATATTTCGATTTTCATTAAATAATATATCACCTTAAGGTATTTCAGTCAGCTCAATTGTGTTGTGCAAACTATTCATAGGCCACAGAAAAAGGAAAAAATTATATACATATTCCGCTGTAAAATTATATTCCTAAAGTTGCAGCGTAATGACTTCGATATTTGCTAGTTTAAATATCGGGGCGTTACACCCACCACATGGTGACTCATGCTCAAAATAACATTCATAAACCTAAGCAATTATGTGATGGTACAATTCGCTATCCTTTGCCCAATGTCTTCTCTGCCTCTTTGATCACTGTTGATATGGACCCTACCTCCTATACACAAGCAGCAAAGAATTCTAAGTGAAAGGCTACCATGGCCGAGGAATTCAATGCCCTCATAAAGACAAGAACGTGAACTCTTGTTCCTAAAAATCCCTCTATGAACATTGTTGGTGCTAAATGGGTTTTTCGCATCAAACGTAAAGCTGATGGAAGCATTGAACGCTACAAAGCTCGTTTGGTTGCAAAAGGTTTTCATCAACAAGAAGGTGTTGACTACTTTGAGACATATAGCCCTGTTGTGAAACCCATTACTATCTGAACTGTGCTCTCCTTAGTTGGTTGGTGTATAAAGCAAGTGGATGTGAGCAATGCTTTTCTCCATGGTCATCTACAAGAGACAGTCCACATGACTCAACCCCTTGGCTTTGTCAATCCTTTGTATCCTGATGCCGTGTGCCTCTTAAAGAAAGCTTTATATGGGCTTAAACAAGCTCCCCGAGCTTGGTATCACAGGTTGAACTCTTTATCTTTTAGAGTTGGGATTCCAAGGTTTGAAGTCTGATAGCTCTCTTTTCATTTTTAAATCTACTTCAGTATCTCTTTTGTTTCTTGTGTACATGGATGATTTAATTTTCACTGGGTCAAGTCTAGAGGCTATAGATGATCTTATTCAAACACTCTCACGTCAATTTCCATTGAAGGTCTTAGGAGCACTCAATTTTTTTCTTGGTATTTCTGTTACCCTGTGTATCTGATGGTCTTCATTTGTCACAGTCTAGATATATATATTAGTGACTTGCTAGCACACACCAAAATGTCACACGCCAAACCTATCACTTCCCTCATGGCAGCAAACACGTCTCTCAACCAATTTTTAGGATCCAACTTCAGTGATGTCACACTCAACTGTAGCACAGTTGGAGCATTACAATATCTCTCTCTCACACGCCCAGACATTGCCTTTGTAGTCAATAAAGTTTCTCAGTTCATGCATGCTCCCCATGATGTTCATTGGTCTGCAGTGAAAAGGATTATGAGATACTTAAAATCCACCATTGATCATGGGCTCTTAATCAAAAAGTGTTCATCCCAACAATTATTTGCTTATTCTGATGCGGACTGGGCTGGATGTCTTAATGACCGTAAATCCACATCTAGCTATTATGTTTTCCTCGGTTCCAATATTCTTTCATGGAGCTCTAAGAAACAACCTACTATCTCCCGCTCTTCCATTGAAGTTGAATACAAAGCTGTCGCCAATGCCGCTGCTGAACTTATATGGATTCAAGCACTCTTTCGAGAACTTGTGTGTTTCTCTTCTCAGCTTCTATTTTATTTTATGACAATGTTAGGGTGACATACGTCTCATCAAACCCTACGAGTTGAACTTATATGGATTCAAGCACTCTTTCGAGAACTTGTGTGTTTCTCTCCTCAGCTCCTATTTTATTTTGTGACAATGTTGGAGTGACATACCTCTCATCAAACCCTACGTTTCATGCTCGTACTAAGCACATCGCCATTGACTACCACTTTGTACATGAACGAGTTGCTTCTAAATCTCTTGTGGTGAAATTCCTATCCAACAAAGATCAAGAGGTTGATATTTTAACAAAACCTCTGGTGCCTCATCGGTTCAATCAACTCAAGCTCAATCTCAACGCGTGGTCTCCAACGTTGTGATTGCAGGAGCGTATTGAGACTATTGAAGATACTGCCTTAAAAGAGAAATAGCAAAGATCAAGCTGATAGCAAATCAGAGAAATTAAGACAATTGTCAATCAGCTAAAATCAAGGGATACAAAATATGGTTCATTGCATCTGGTCACGTGACAAGTCACAGCTTACACTTTCCTTATTTAAAATATGCTGCATTACATATTGGGATATAATTAGTTAATTGGCCGATTTCTTTTGTTTGTAAATATATTATTTCCCTTTGTATTTGCTACTTTAAAACAATATATATAGGGAGCCATGCCCAACTGATTCAATGGGCTGAATTATCACAACCTTTTGTTTTGTCATTATAACCCAGACACGCTCGATTCAGCTCGCTCCTTCCGCATGGCCATCTCATCTCTTCGTTTCCCGCTCTCCCCATGCCTCCTCAAAAACCCACACTTATCCCCAACCCCGAACTTCAGACTTTTCAGAATCCCAATACTACCCCTACGACCACACTGTTCTTCTGCTTCCTCTTCCTCCACCCACAAATGGCAACCTTTCCGCAAAAAGAAAGTCGTCATTCGGGTCGGCTACGTCGGATCCGATTACAGAGGTCACTTCTTTTACTCTCTCTATTTTTATTTTTCTCTCTAATTTATTAATTTAATTTGTTTTTTGATTTTTTTCCTACCATGTATAAATTTCCTTCAGGTCTGCAAATGCAACGACACGATTCCTCATTATCCAGTAAGATTCTTCGTTTCTTTTCGACTCTGTAGATTATTGCTTAATTAGAAATCCTCAACGCGTTCTTTTGATTTCACTTTTGGATTTTGTTTTTTATGCTTGTTATTCAAATTATCTTTTAAACACATTGACTACATAGAATGAATACTAGTTCAATCAGCTTGCCATAGCTCGAAGCGATTTGTTAGAATGTTAATTAAATAATTAAATTCACCATTTCTTAACTGCTTAAATTTTAGGACAATTGATGATTTAGCATGGCATGAGAACAAAGGTCCTAAGGTTGAACATTATCTTCGTAATTAATCGCTCATTTCAATTAAATATTTCACGTGTTGGACATTGTTTTATCAAGGGAGAGTTTGTGCCTACATGTGAAGGAAAAGTATTGGAATATTAATTAAATGATCAAATCAGCTTAAGCTTTTAGGATTAACTGGTGATTTAACATGGTTGTTGCTAAAAGCATTACGATTTTTGATATGTAGCAATTGAAGGAGAATTGGAGGGGGCCATATTTAAGGCTGGTGGGATTAGTGATAGTAATTACGGGAATCTCTACAAAATTGCGTGGGCAAGAAGTAGCCGTACTGATAAAGGAGTAATTTTGTAAACTAGTTTTTGTGGATTATTTTTATTTTTATTTTTTGCATTATGTTTTTACTATTTATCTGCGTACAACATTAGGTTGCTGATTATTTTTCATGTTTCGTGGCGATTTATGCACTTTTTAGGTGCACTCCTTGGCAACGACGATATCATTGAAAATGGAAATCCCTGAAAATGCATGGAAAGATGACCCTTATGGCATGGCTCTTGCAAATCACATCAACTCTCATCTTCCTAAAAATATCAAAGTCTTTAGCATTTTGCCTGCACAGAAGTAAGACCCTGGATTTTTGCTGTTTTTCTTCCTAACAGAAATCCTGTGAATAATGTTGTTAAATATATAGAGGATTTCTGATATCTTGATGATGGATTAGCATCATGAAAATGTGCTCCTTTTTAACTTGACAAGTTACTCGTTTCACTTTTTGCATATATGAATTGGGGTAAGAGTTGTTAATAAATTAATCTATTGTAATTACTTCCTCAGTTGGACCGTCTTTAGGCTACTAAATCACTTGTAAACTGTCTCTGTATATGACATGATTTGGCTTGTTTTGGCTCGCTCTTCCTTTTTGTCATATCTTATTTCTGCCTCCAAATTATGATTCCTATCATGCCTTACTAAGAAGGGCAGGAATAGATATCATTTACAAAAGCAAAGAAAAGATTTTCTCAAATGTTATTATACTAAATTATTAGATGAAGGCCTCAATGTTGACTTGTGATTGTTCAGACCTTGAGGTATTTGCTTTATAGTTAGAAATTATTTTTCTCATTGTTTATGGAAAGAACCCAAAATAGGTTAACCATTTTAGTTTACCTAAGAGTCTGACATATAGAGTTACTCACGGCATGAAGTTCTTTTTCACAAATCTTCACTATTGTCCTTTTCTGTCTTCTAATCCTTTGGTTTCGGTCATCTGTCTTTATATTTTAGGAGCTTTGATCCTAGAAGGGAGTGTAATCTCCGGAAGTATTCTTATCTCCTTCCTGCAGAAATCATTGGAATCAAAAGTAACTTTAGTACAGCTGAGGTTGATTATCATGTGTCGGACTTCAATAATATATTAAATGCGTTTGAGGTGTGGTATTTGTCTTTTCTTTCTTTCTCCTTTATTAATGTTTCTCTGGTTGTGAAGTGCTGACACCTAATCGAGTTGCTTTTTTGTAATGGAATTAACAATTTTCTGTTTCAGCCTTATTAGTTGTTTTCTATGGTCTTTAAGCGCACATAACTCGTAAGCAATTAAGTTGAAAATCTGCTCTCTACAATGAATTCAGATTTTCTTGTAAGGGAATGTTTAATTTTGCATGTCATTTTACTGACACAGTCATGTGTCAGCCTCCCAAGTTATTTGCTACACTCCACGTTTTGTTTATAAGCATGCTGGCGTGCTTTTAACTTAGTTTCAGATCTCTTCATATGTTTCATCTGGTGTTCACACTTTTTGGATGGTGAAAGAAGATATGATGCATGGGAGGAAGACAATATTATTGCTCTCATATTATTAATACTGGATATTTGTTCATTTAAGAATTCTTTAAATCTTCTTTGGGGCTCTCACAGAAGCCTGGTTCCCTACAATTAGTTAAACTTTGTTGCTCTGGCCTTTATGGAGAGTAGTCTGTTGTAATTATGATCCATAGGTACTGTATATATTCCTATATGCTAGAGGTTTTTTATATTTGTGAATGCCATTTGTAGGGAGAACATCCTTTCCACAATTATACAGTACGGTCCAAGTATAGGAAACAGTTTCCTGCAAAACAATCACTTGGAAATGGTAATGTTCCTGGAAGAGCAAGATCATCCATTGAGGCATCAGCTGGTGAGTTTGAAGAAAGTGATGGAGATGAAGATTTTGTGATTGATGAAGCAATTGCACTAGATGCTAAGAGGATGAGCAAAAGTTCTTCAGAATTCAACGTTTTTCATGAACAACTAGCTGACACTTGCAATAAGCATGAAAAAGATCAGAATGCTCACACTACCAATTCAGCTGTCCTTGCAAGATGGTTACACGAACCTGATGAGAAGGACAGGATAAGTGCTTCCCACTTCAGAAAGATCGTTTGCTGTTCTTCTGGAAAGCTGGAGAAATCACTTGGATTTCCTTATGTTGAGCTTTCTATATGGGGAGAGTCTTTCATGTTACATCAAGTAAGGCTTTGCAACAGAACTGAAGGAAAATATTTTATCTTTTTTTCTATCCCGTTTTCGCACATCCCAGTTAATCTTGTTTCAGATACCACTTAATGAAATGTATACACATGGAAGTGTAGAAATAATATTTGCTCTGATTACATTTGGGTGTGACTTAAGGTGATTGTGACTTATATAGGGTGGATCTGCCTATTTCTTTCGATAAGAATTTCTCAGTAATTAATTTTAGGGCAAACGACTATTTTAGTACTAACGAAGTTCTAGTTTGGTTCTAAAAGTTTGAAAAGTTACAATCAAATCCTTGAATAGATTTTAAAAAACGCAATTCAGTCATTTCATTGATCAAATTTGATGGAAGATAGTGTCAAAGTAATTATATTGACATAACATATATCCTAGGCCAGTTATTCGCATGGTGAATTTTGTCGGGACTAAAATATGTTTTACCATTAATTTTACATGCAGTACCTCAAGTTCAAAAGCAGTTACTGAAAGCAACAATCATCATCTACTTCTTTTGGATTGCTAATCAACACCCTTCCCTTTGCATTAAACCTCACACCATATACTTCTTAGGAGATGTTAATAGGTATTTAGTTCAGTGAAGCTCTGTAGCATGTGTTATCTTTTCAACTGCTATTCTTCTGGAAATATATATGATTTAAATGCCTACTGGTGTAAATATTACTTGAAGCTGCTTCCGGACGCCCATTTAATTTGTATTGTGTTGAATCATTCTGTTCTAAAAATTACCATCTTGGACCTAAGTGATATCTCCCAGCTTACAGTAATGGGTATGGTCCTAGATGGACACCTTTTTTCATCTATTTACATATTCATGGGCCACATGATTCGATCAGATCCTTTCTCCTTTGCTCATTTTAGTCATTTGATTGTATTTTAGCTCAGACAGACTTGGAACTTCTGCTTATTCATTAGCTATTATTTGGTTGCCTTGCCTTGTTTGGTGAAGAAATTTACAATAAAGAAAGCTAATTTGATCCTGTTTTACTAATTCATTCCACATCTTTTAACATTTGTCATTATTCATTTCAATAGATCCGGAAAATGGTTGGGACTGCTGTGGCAGTAAAGCGCCGCTTACTCCCTAGAGATGTTATAACATTGTCACTTGCCAAGTTCTCACGGATCGTTGTACCCCTTGCCCCATCTGAAGTTTTGATTTTGAGGGGAAATAGTTTCTCTATCAGAAATAAACCTGGAGATGTAAAGAGGCCGGAAATGGTGACAATAGTTGAATCAGAAGAAATTTTGAAAGCAGTTGACCAGTTCTACACATCTGTAATGTTGCCTGAAGTTTCAAAGTTCTTGGACCCTTCGGGTTCTCCTTGGAAGGACTGGGTTGAAAAATTGGATGAGCATACAAGCATTCCAGATGCACAATTGGATGAAGTCAGAAATGCTTGGAAGTTGTGGAAGGAAAAGTTTCAGAGTAGTACACTGTTGCATCAGTCATAAATCAATGAGATTAAGGTAAATTGCTACTCTCTGATTCAAATGTAAAATTATTTTTCCAAGGATTGGGTTATCCGGTTCAATTCAATTAAATAATTTCTACTCTATATTTGCCGCATCACATTTTGAAGGGTGCTTTTGTTATTTGCCAAATTCAATGATCAGCAAAATGCTGATGTCCCCCCGCTATTTCGGTAAAATGACAGAAAATTTTGACACAATGAAACCTAACATCAAATTAGCAGGCTGAGTTAGTATTAATCTATATAGTTTTATACATGCCTCAATACGATTTGAATTTAACATGTGAACACAAATTGTCACTCCTAGATGAAATGCTTGTGTCAAGGTTTAAATATTATCTCTTAACAAATGAGTTTTAACACTAGAATATTAACTGTAATAGGAATAAACTATGGATTTTGGACCTTTATTCTTTTTCAAATTCTAACAGTTACAATAGAGCAATAATGTACTTGTAGGTAGTCATGTACCATGTACCAGTTTTCGACTACCTTATCATTCTCTTTTTTTGGCACCACCTTCTAATTTTCTCCTATCTTCTTATTTGATTGAAAAATGAGAAGATTGCATGATAATGTCGTGAGATGTTTTCCTGAAAATACAGCGTTAGCTGCAGGGTCAGATTGTCATCTTTTCAGCTACAGCCTAAGCTACAACCTATAGGCATCATTGCGATTTGACCAGTTGGTGGACCAGTGCTTCTATGTTCTGTATATATATATATATATATATACATAATACATACATTATGTATTTAATAAGATAACCAAAAACTATATATATCGTTTTAGAAATACTACACTTATATGCATAGGGGATGAGAAGTAATGAATAGAAATACTACACCTATTAAGATCTAGCAAGTTCCATTGGAAACGTATTTGAAGAACTCTATAAAAGTAAAACTATTTTGAAGGCAATCAACCTCAGTAAACTATTACAATCAGTTTATACTTGCAAAATATTTGAAGTAAAAACCTTATTTGTACCTAACAAATGATTTGTTTATCCAAAACTCTAGCATTTTCTTCTACAAAGTCTCCATTGCAATCTGAAACTCCTATGGCTGAAAGTTATTTTGTGTGGTTGAATGAAAATCAAGGAGAGAATAAGAATTGAATATTAATGGACATAGGGAGAACAAGTCTCTCCAATAACAAAAAACCACGGTTTCTAAGTCTAATGAAAATCGTGGCTTATGATTCCTATATAAATGGGGAGAAAATTGATGTTTTAAATGTAAGCCAATTACTAATAAAACAAGATGAGGTTGTCATGTTCGAACGAGAGTGAGTCTTGTTCGAACATAAACTCAGGTTTCACAAAGATCACATATATAGTAGTGTAATTCAATGGGGTTCGAACAAGGTTGCGATAGAGGGTTTTTGTTTTGGACTTATGGTCAGGTTCAAAAATGATAGCAATTGAGGCTTATTGTGAAAAAAATGTGATTTAACTTTGTTTGAATGAGGTACGATTACCCTTGCGATCGAGTCTTTTTGGAACTTGAAATTTTAAAGTCTTGAACATTGATATGTTCAAACGATCTTGTGATCGTGACTATGATCAAGACATTTTGGAACTTGATCTTGAATTGTCTTTATGCATTTGTTTAAATGTCATTCAAGTGTTTTCGAATGGCAACTCAATTTGCCTGTGAATCACGCTTTATGAAGCGGAGGTCACTAGTTCGAATCCTCCTCCCTCTTCCCTTATGTGGACATGCCAAAAAAAAAAACAAAAAAAGCCATTCAAAAATTCCTATACCTAAAGATCATATAAACTATGCATCTTAATTATTTTTTAAATAAGACCACCAGAATAACTTCAAAAAAAAAAAAAAAAAAAAAAAAAAAAAAAAAGGACCACCAGGTCTAGAATAACAACTCTCCAACGATCCAACCAAATGACATATTACTCTATTATTTCAAAAGCTTAAGGTAATAAAAAAATTAAGAGTAATTTAATCATTTAATTAATATTCTAACACATTCTAAATTATTCTAATTATCTTTTAAGTAGAAGTTCAAACCCCAAATTTTAACCTTGAATTAATTGATACTGAATCATGCTATAACATCTAGTCGACTAATAAGAAAACATTCATTTCTCTAGTACCATGTGGTCTAGACACCCCATTCAAGTAGAATTTGCCCCGATCGAGCATTCTAGTGCTTTCGTCATGATTTGATAAAAAACATCCGACCACCACAACATCCGACCACCACATGAAATTAAGTTTTTGGGATAATTGATTAAGGAAATCAGAAAAGGCCAGTGGAGTAACCACCAAGTTTTTTTTAACCATAATTTGTTCATGCTGTTGCTTGTCATGGCACGTGAAAACAAATTAAATTAACTCACATGTTGACAACATGATCGACATTGTATGTCTGCCGTACGTTTGGATTTCTCTGGATATTTGGATCATTGGCAATCCGCAACAGCTCACGGGAAGCATATGCAAGCAAAAGAGTAACCCTACACTACAGAATTAACTTCTGGATCATCTACCACCCAAACTGATATATCAACATATTAAGAAGATCGATCTCATTCTCATCGCTTAATTTACCACTATTTTTGCTCGCTTATCTCACTCCAGTTATGAATAGCTTGCAGAACCGCTTCTTTCACCACTTTAGCATCAATCTGATCATCATCATGTCCTCCATGCTTTTCCTGGAACATCATATCATCATCAAATAATTCATGTTCAAATGCATGAAACAACATGCTGAGAGANGGATATTTGGATCATTGGCAATCAGCAACAGCTCACGGGAAGCATATGCAAGCAAAAGAGTAACCCTACACTACAGAATTAACTTCTTGATCATCTACCACCCAAACTGATATATCAACATATTAAGAAGATCGATCTCATTCTCATCGCTTAATTTACTACTATTTTTGCTCGCTTATCTCACTCCAGTTATGAATAGCTTGCAGAACCGCTTCTTTCACCACTTTAGCATCAATCTGATCATCATCATGTCCTCCATGCTTTTCCTGGAACATCATATCATCATCAAATAATTCATGTTCAAATGCATGAAACAACATGCGCGCTGAGAGAGAGAGACAGAGACAGAGACAGAGATGTGAAAGATATATATGAGTATGCACGTGCGTGTTATATATGATCAATTCTTTCTTACTCTGACTCCGATGGCTTCTAAATGGAATCTGTCTGCGCAAGAAACCCTAGCTTGGCGAACATCAAGGCCCAGCTCTTCAAAGGCTTCCAATATGAAAACAAGCAACCCACAACAGCTCCTTTCAGCGAGCACCTCAATCAGAAAACCCTTTTCTTGGGCTTCTACTCTAAGCCGCTGAAAAAATATAGAGATATTATTTATTAAGATACATACACACACACACACACACATATATATTTATATGGCCAAGTTAACCAACAATATCCCATGAAATTAGCTAGTATTCTACCAGCGGCAACGGAGCTCGGACATCGGAAGCAATATCTTGATTCATTACATCTATCTTTCGCTTTAGATCTTCTATGTACTTTGATGCATCTAATATAATCGAGGTTTTACTGTGCTGCACAGATAGAGACACCAATAGTGTGATATATATTCAGTAGAGGAGGGATTCAAGTTTCATTTAAGAAAAAGGAGATGCCACAGATAATTCAAGATGAACTACGGACTAACATAAATATATATATATATATATATATATATAAACTGGTCTTAATTAAATGGATATGGATGATTACTATCAGAGAGTTAAAGAAAAGGGTTTAAGCTCAGGAAAAAAAAAAACTAAGGGTTTAAAGAGAAAAAGAAAGAGCCAGCGAGGATGATGACTGTGAATATGTGATCAGGACAGTGATAAATTAATTAGTTCCAAATAATTCTCCATTGAGGAGAAGATAGAATGATATATGAACATGTATATATATATCTTTCAGACAACGTTATTAGAGAATTACCCCATGAGAGTTAGTGAGGGAACGAAGCAATTCCAGCTTCTTATACAAGGTTGCTTTCTTGTGCTTCCTAGAAACCATGATTCTTTCTCTCTCTCTCTCTCTCTCTCTCTCTGAATATTATTAGGTGGCCTGACATATATAGCTGTTTAAATAGGGATGAGAACTCGGTTTTGTCGCAACAACAAAGGAGCTAGCATTATGGGATTCAATTCCTAAAATTACCAATATGCCTTGAATTCGTTTCAAAGTTACTCAAAGGAATTAATTTATTTTTTAATATTAATGAATTTGCTTTTTGGCAAGTTGCAGCCAGTCCCATCATCCAACACGTACACACTACATGTACAGTCGACCTAATTGAAAGGAAGAATTTCGACCGGCCAATCTGATCAGCATGATGATCATCTCCAAACATGTTAGCCGCGGGCATTTGTTTCCACTGGTTATTGAAGGTTAAAATTACATTCAAAGATTCTTCATTTTCTTTATTTATTGACATTAATTAACCAACAAGAGAATTACACAAACATATTATATATATATGAGGATTGAGGGGACCAAAGAGACCCGATCCAAGTACTATATGCTTCTTTTTTTTTTTAATTAACATTGAAAGGGCAAAACTCATTTTCTTAAGGTTGTAATTGAGTCCAGTCAAAATGAGCATTAAAAGTGAAAATTCTGTTTATTTTATTTTATTTTATTTTAATGAGTCAAGCTAGCTTGAGCTTTTCACTAGCTAGCTATATTATGTTTAAGTTTAGTTCATTTATTTTGAATAAATTTGGATTTGTTCATGAGATGCTTATAATTAATTAAGTTATTCTGATCGTATAAAGTTAATAGTATCACAATTTATATATATTTTTTTGTTTTTGTAAATCCATAATAAGCATTATTTATCTAATTATTTGTAAGATTATATTGTTTAGTTAATAAGATAAACAATTTTTATGAAATTATAAATTAAAATTGACACTTCACTAACTATATATTTGTAATGATTTTTAAATAACTTTTTATCATAAAATAGACTATCCTGGCATCCTGCTATATAATCTTAAATAATCCAATTTTGAGTTTATATAAATATATTTCATAATATATATATAAATTAAATACATGCACACACACATATACATTTATATCAAGATTCATAATCATAAGGATTAAGCTATATCTATTACATGCACTTGGAAGAGAATTAGTTTTTAAATATTTAAAATATTCTCATTACAAAGTTAAAAAAAATACTACAGAAATAATAAAAATGAAGTTAAACGACTTTATATAAGCTTATGGAGGCCAAGTCGAGTTTATACAAATTTGGTCAGTTCAATAAATGAGCCTATATTCATGTTTAATCTTGATTTATTGCACTCAAGTAGAGTTAATTTATTTAATTAAGTCGAGCTTGAATTCTTTATAAACAACTTTGTTCATTTACTATATACCTTAGAGTAAAATTTGTATTAATGGAGCACTCACATCTGACTCAACAAAATAGCCGAAAAACTATTTTGGCTAGCTAGCCCTGTAGCAGAGACTTTTCTAAAAGACTCTACATCCGGCCTAGCAAAATAGCTAAAAATTTGTTGCACTGCTACAGTACTCAACAATTTTGTTGCACTGTAGTTCAACAAATCCTTAACCATATATATATATATATATATATAAGCAATATTGTTCTCTTTCTTCTTTGAGAATAGGAAAAGTAGATAAAAAATTATATTTTAAATAAAAAATTAAAAGTTGAATAGGATGTAAGTGTTTTAAAAAGTGGATAATTAAAATAAAAAAAGTGATATTTTTAGTTGAACATTTGCTGGATGTTCACTACTTATATTTATAATATGTTAAATGAGGGGTTGCGATTATGATGGTATAAATGGGACAATGATCTTTTTATTTTTTTGTTTTAAATAAAATAGATGGTATTTATTTAATTTACACCATTAGATGTATATATATGCAACAATGTTAAATTCTGATCATGAAATGAGTTCCTCATTATTTAATAAGTGAAATAGAAAGAATCGTACGTGTTATCAATGTAGGCAAGGGCGTGGGAGAGGAATCAAATCTGAATTAATATCATATGAATCTCGTTCTAAGTGCAAAAACCATGGCCACACATAAAATTATATGATTGCATTGGGATATTGCTAATATGAATTATGTTGAAGAGTACATATATAAGAGAGGATATGATCGATCTCCTAGCTAGCTAGCTAGTGTGAGTTTTCATCTCAATCTGGTTAATTCTCATGCATGGGACCTATATATATATATATATATATATATATCTGTTTGTACCTCAATGTCATAAGAGTACAGAATAATGCATGATGGAGAATATGAAAGAGAAACTATATATAGAAATTGAAAATATAAATATATATAAATATATATATGAAACAGACATTTTGCATGGGAGAGTGAAGGTGATGGTGGGGTTAACGTGAGGGGAGGGAATCTACTCGTGATTGGGACACCATCGAAAGTAGCAAAGGAAGCGTCAAAGGATTATCAGTCGCTGTTTTTTTTAGAATGCTTCCAAGCCTTCCTCACGGGAGGGAATTATAACCCTCTCTCTCTCCACCCTTGGTTTCCTATCTGTCCCAGAAACAGCCACTTTGCTTCAATTTTCCCTCTAAATAATTTACAATTATTGCTAACGCTTTTTATTCCTCTAAATCAATACAGCAAATACTTTTCAGATTTGTGTCGTTTCTTTTTGTATGGTCTTTCTCACACCCCCCCACAGGACATAGCGCGCATTGAGATTTTTTTTTTTAAAAAAAAAAAACCAAAAAAAATAAAATAAAAAAAGTTCTCCAAGCAAGAGAATAAACTACCGTTTAAGCCGATAGAAAACGATAAGTTTAATGCATAGTACTTACGGTTATAAACCAACTAGGGTTAGAGGTTGATAAGAATGAAAGAGACATTAAATATAAAATATGAAATTTTTTGAATGCTTTTGTTTTGAAAACTTTGAGCCTCTTATATATTGTTTGATTTGTTTCCTTTCCTATATGTTGGCATTAAAGACAAGTACTGATGCCTGGTTTGAGGTTAGTTACACACCACAACCTTTAAAACATATATATATATATATATATGAGAGAGAGAGAGAGAGAGAGAGAGAGAGAGCTCAAAGAAAACTTGAATGCAGAAAAATTAAGCAAATAACAGCTCTGCACAGCTGGGTGGTAAAATATCCACCGCAGAGAAGCAACTTCACTGCAGGAATGTAATTGTATTTGTACGTACGTCAGAGGCCGGCCAGGGGCCAGGGCCAACAAAAATCCCCACATTATTGATGTACTTGAATTTTAAGCCATTTGGCTTTGTAGCATGCACGAACAAGAGGATTTTTATGTGCTTTTTTTAATATATATATATATATATAGGAGCTAGGAAACAGTACTACTATTGTGGGGTTAAATATTATTGTCCACATAATCCATCGGGAATCTTGCTTCGTGAAATAAATTAAGATCATTTATTCGAAACTCTCCATCGACCTGCATGCTTTCCCTTGGGCCATTTGCTGATCATATAAAAATGATCGAATCTGTGATATGTAAAGAACAAGAAGTTGGAAATTATATACCCTAATTTTGTTGATTTCTAATTATATTATACCTGAAAGGCAATTCTAAAGGTACTATACCCTTAAGCTTATACCATAAACTTTCGGCTAAAACATGAATCCTCTTATGGGAGAATACATTTCATTGGCTTTAATTTGTTTCTGTTGAAGATACACCAGAATATGTGGCTAATCACCAGCAGGCAGGCACGGGATTCTCATGCAGCCATACAAAGGAATCTGCATAAATAATGGAGAAACAATTATGGGATTAACTTTGTAATATTTCCTTTAAATTGCTGCATTGATTCGTTGTATCTTTCCTTTGTAAATATTTGTACACAACTCTATATAAATCAACACAGAACCTCACGACAATCGACTGTGTGTAAGGAAACAATATTCATGCATTATTTGGGTGTAATACCCAACGGTCCCAACATGATCATCTTACACTTCATCAAGATTCAAGAGAACGTACATATGACTTCAAAGATCTTGGGATATCTCGAAGAATATATGTAGGTTTGGATATTCTATAGTACTTACTTAATTACTGTCTGTTTTGATCTTGACTTGCTGTCAGGAATCAATATCCTCGCCCACTTTAGAGTGTGAGGAGTTGTATTTTTTTTTTTTCCCCTTTTTGGAGTATATATGCTTCTTTGCTTTTGCTTGGTTTTTGTTAATTTATATAATCTCTTACCTTAGTGAAATATATATATATATATTAATGTTTCCCACTAGCTCTCTTAACTAGCTAGCTAATTAACCCCATCTTTCGATCCAGATATTTAATTATAATATATATTTTCAGCTTGAATAAAGTAATCTCTGTCTTGTGGAAGCAAATATGACGTAGTACTTAGACAACTAATTGTTACTATAGTAATTAAAAAATTTATGCAATCACCCATAGCATATTCGAACAGGTTATCTTTTGTAGGGTTTTGATTAACGTACTAGTGACATTGGTACGTAGTTCAAATGACAATGAGACTAGCTAGCTGGTGGGCTTGCCTTGAAACTTGTCTGCATTCAACATGGACAAATCAGGAAGCCATCCGTTCACATGAGTGCTCATTAGGCATTGCAGCCAAACCATATTCCTGTTGGGGATTGGATGCCTACGATGTCCCATCAACATTTTCCCTGCTCCCTACTTGTCCCTTTCCAATCTTACCACATGATTACTCTTTTTCAGGGTTTTAAGTTCGAATTTCGACTCGAAAGTATGTATCATATTTTTAGTCAAAATATTTCACACGTGAGAGAACCGGTTAAAATATTAGGTAAAGGATTATATTCATAATATCTTATTGGTTTAAGCTTTTGGAATATATTAGAACTAAAAGCCGAATTTTTATCATAAACAGCAAGAATTTGATCCTTTTATGAAGGAAAATGTAATCTAATTAAGGAATTAAAACATAGCAAATAAGGAAATATAATATTGTACGTAGAGGATTCAGACATATGATATGATATGATGCAAACAAATACATACAAGAGATCTAGATTCCAACATAAAATATATGGGAATTAAATTAAGTTGGTCTCTTTGGACAACCTTTTCATCTTTGTCATTACATTCTATGCATATATCCGAAGGATTGATGATGTTACTTGGAAGTGTGGGTGAAAGTACCATATTCACCACATTTGTACAAAATAAAGAAAAGCACGTGAACTGCTATGTACAGGTAACTGTTACTGTTTCAGGCCACTGCGCGCTAGCTAGCTGCATGATTTTATTCCCGGGAGAGAAAATCCACTACACCCATGGGTGATGGGGCCTCAAATCAGTCAAGCATTTTCATTATTGTACTACTATATATAATACCAGACAAGATTTTACCATTGGATTTAATAATTAGGAATGAGATTGAAGGCATTCATATTTAGGGGGTTTATTCCAAAATTAAGTAAACTTTTGGGGGAGTAATGCTACACGTCTCTCTTGTGTTACTTTTGTGTCCCTCCAAGGATGATGTGGCTTTTAAAATGATCGTCATTGAGCTCATAATTGATCATTATTAAATTTTAATCAAATTATGATTGTAAAAACTACTTCATTTTTAGAGTGACGTACATAAAAGTGATACAAGAAGGATTTTTAGAATTACGAAAGCTTGGCTGCTAGCTCCGCCCCTGAATTAACTCAAGTTGTTGCAAAGTGCACGAGAGCTGTTTGTATAAATACTTGAGTGAAGCTTACATATATAGTTTAAATCAAACATTATTAACTGATACAACAAATCCTACTATACATCAAACTTATTGAGCTAGAAATTACCCATTAAGATTGAATTGCATAAATCTCATTGAGTTAATCCTTATCGATCCCTTTTCTGAACATGTGCGGTTGCCATCTTTGAGCTTATCTTCATCTGGCGTACGTGTTGACAATCTGATACCCGCCATGAATTCCATGCATTCTCTAATTCTAAATTAACTACAAAAATCCAACTATCAAAACCCAATTAAAAGGAAGACTTTTGTTCCTCCAAAGGTGATGTAATCTGCCCGGAAGACAGTCGAGTTGGGAGAGGTCTGAATACCCGTGAGTCATGGCCGCTACTTCTTTTCTTCTTCTTGTTTTTCAAAAAACAAAAAAGCAGTTCATTTTGTTTATTTTTCACAGCCGAATTTTGGCCGTCCAAATTGTTCACAAAATATATATATAATTATGTTTATAATGCACATAAGCTGAATCCTTAAAATTTGGGGTGCCAATTCGTATTCTCTTGTCGGGGTTCGGGTTCGGGTTGTGTCAATGCATATTTATAACACTATATAGATTAACTATAACCTAATTAACCTATTTAATTAAACAGGTCGAACCCTTAAACCTTAACCCTCTAATTTTGTATTGAGTTCATGAGTTACGTTAAAATTCTTTCATTATGTCATGTGTTCAGCTAACGTCTAGGTATAAGTATATATAAGATATATATATATCAACCCTAAACCAACTTATTTAATTAAACAACTTAAACTCACCAGCCTTAATCCTTCAATTTCGTGTTGAGTTTGTGAATCGTATCAAAAATTGCCACTTCTACTTAAAATACATTCTTATGCAAATGGGTAGATGGTTAAAAAAACAAAAAAAAGAATATGATGACATAGGGCTGTAGATATAGTGAACACACATACAGTACATCAACACACATACATAGAGAGAGAGAGAGGATCCAAAGAATTTATAGGGATAAGCTTAGCTTCAAAGACAAGAAGAAGTTTCACCAGCCAGTAACCTACCTATACAGATCCATGCAACTAGCATGGTGCATGTACGTTGTTGCCTAATTGCATCAAAGAATATTAGTTTCACCAGTACTGGCCTGCCAATACCGCAATATATACCGCCTCGATCTCCTCGATCTCTTTGGTCGATCTTCTGATTCATTTGAATTCACTTTCAAGCAGTAGTACTACTGTTAATAACTATTTTTGGAGAGTTTGTTGGGGGTATGGACTCTCTCCTTTTGTAATTTTATTTTGTTTTAATGTAATAATTAATTATGTTGCTCAAAAACAAAAATCTGTCAATCTTGGAATAATATTCACCATCTGTCCACTACTACTCTAGCAATATATTCCACTCAAATTGTATCCATCTGAATCTCTCATGAAGAGGGATACGCATCCCAAGGTTTTTGGATTCAGGTATCCCACACGTACACTCCAGTTCAGATTGCATCTTTTTCACTACACGGTAAAATGGGATTTTGAGTCTCTCTAAAACCTTTATTTTACTTAAAAAAATTATGCTAATTTAAGTATTAGAGTGCCGATCGATTGATAGACCCATTGACGATATATATTCTTTATTTTGCTAGCAGCTCATTGCTGGTCCGGCCATATAAAAATTTCCTTCAACAAATACCATAAGCATCAAAGGCATATCATGTTAGAGAAATGTTAGGGGTAGTAAATTTTTTACCAAGTGAGTCTTACCAAACTGATGTGTAACTCATTTATTGGAGAGAAACAAAACAATTAATTAAGATAAATGTAACGGAAACCAATGAATGAGTTACACGTCGATTTGGTAAAACTTTCTTGATAAAAAATTTGATACCCCTAACATTTCTCATCATGCAACAGAACTACAGACAGACAAGTATGTTAGCATCAACTCTAATGCACCCATCTCACGTTGAACTCAAAATTCTTTTTCACTAATTCTAATAAGTCTTACAATTAATCACTTGCACGTAATGTCTACCCACAGCTTTCCCAATTTAAACCTTGAATATCATGCAAGTAGCCACGAAAGCAGACAGATCTTTGTTGCGTGTCTTCTTCTTCAAGTTGTAAAATTTCAAATTATATATATACATTTATATCTTTTTCTTGCTCATCATCTGATGTTAGATTTTTTTTTTTTTTTTTAAAAAAAAAAAATTGTTGGTGTAAAGTTCCTAATTAATTTTGGAAGAATGCTTCAAGGGCGCTGATTCTCAGTCGCTTTCCTTAAAAGACAGATATTTGCAATTATTTTCCTAATTCTATTTAGTCAGTGTATACTATTTGCTATCCCTGAGGCTTATTTGCTCTGATGTTTCGTGTTAATTAAGTGCCAAATACACTATCAAGGCACCACATTGCACTACAAGCCACAAATGTCAAATACGTGTTTTGTCCCTGGTTTTCGGCCACGGTAAAATTTTAACAAAAATTTTGGATTAAGGAGGAAGGAAATCAAGTTCAAGTTCATGACCACGATATATATATACATGATACCATGTCAAATTATCACTTATTTAAAAAGATTAAGTTAGTAGAAAAGAACAAAATTAAATATTTAATTTATATTTTAACATGGGTTAGGGTCAAATTAATACTCCTTGTCAGTATTATCAACGTTGGTTGCAAATTAAGGTAATCTCTTTTAGATTTTTGTTTCTATCCGGTGTTGCTTCTGACTTCCGAGGCTCTTTCTACGTACCCTTCCTCCCATCTTAATTAAACGTTTTGTTTTGTATATTGTTTGAGATTTTCACTTCTTTTTTTTTTTTTAATTGGCTCCACATAAAATGTATTGGGCTTATTTCCAGCCCACCGTCCTTTGGGCCATTACCATTTGTGCCAGCATGGGGTTCCCCATCATGGCTGTAGTTTGCACACGTGTTATTGGGAAAGCAGAAAGTTGAGTTGGGCTTTGTCTGACTATGAGCCCTTGAAAATATTATTATTATTTTTTTGAAACTTTACTTTGACCTTCTGAACTTCTACGTAATTTTATAAACCTTTTTAAACTTTAAAATCTTTCACTTTGAACCCTTGAGCTTTCAATTACTTTCAATGTGAACCTTTGAATATTTATGAGAGTTTGGAAGGAAATGAGAAGAGAAAATAAAATGAAAGTGAGAATATATATATGGAGTCTTTAGCTAGCTCCTTATAAAGTGAAATGGAAAAGACTTGGTTTTATGGTTTAATATATAATATTATTGTTTACATATATAATAATGTATATAGATTATTAATTACGTCATTACCACGTACACGGTTACAGGGGAGGGGGATTGAAAGCAGGAGGGAGGACTTTTCTTGTGTTTTGCCAAAAAGATGATTAATGCTAATTATTAAATCTTAGGAAGAGCAAATAGTCAAAAATGGTATGTTTAGCTAATTAAAGATATGCACATTTAAGTCTGCTCGTGGCCCCCACCCCACGTATTGATTCATAGATAGTGGATGTATTAGAAATCAGAGTGAAGTGTCCTTAAGAGGTAGCTCAATTGGCTGGAACCACGTCTAATGAAGTGGATGTCACTTGTTCAAATCTCTCTCCACCTCTTGTGCAAAAATGTCAAAAAGAAAAAAGAAATCGAAACTCGTGGTTAGAAATTAGCTAGCATGCAATTGGGGCCGGACTTGATTAAACACTTGCTCACTCACAAGTAACCAAAATTGAGTGGCTCAAAATAAATACCTCAAATAATATATAGCCACTCAATAAATACCTCAAATAATATATATATATATATATGCTGCTGTAGCAATATTCTTTTTGTTAAAATGGATATTTTAATAAAAATTAACATTTTTAAGAAGGCCAGGAGAAAAAAAAAAGTGGAATCTTGAGTGTTTAAATAATGCTTGAGAAAATAAAAAATAAAAAGAGAGATGTAGAGTGTTTTTCAAAAGTTAATTAGTAATTTTATATATATAGATAAAGAGGGTTTAATTTCTTCAAAATTTTCTTCAAAATTTGAAAAATAGGAGGCATTGCCGCATTCATGCATCCACATCAAATCGTTTGAAATTTTGTGACAATAAAATAATCCATTAAATATTAGACTTTTTGTATAATTATAATTATATAATAATGAGAGTAGAAATTAAACTCGAAGGTGATGGCCGATGGGCGCTCAAGTGTGGACTGAAAAAAGGTTTCGTGGAAGACACTGGCACACAGCATGCACATGGTGATTAATTAACAAGGCGAGACTTGTTTGCCGAACACTTGTACGCCGGAGGCCACACAGAATCGAATCCGGATATTTTTTAGTTTGACGTTAACAGGCAATTAATTAAGCATGATCCAACCCACTCATCATCCTTACATCAATTAAGATAGATAACTATATACCTAGCTACTTGCTTCCTATGCATCCCCATCCACCTAATTTTATGCTCTATTAATAAACCATTACTTTCGGCTACACCATCATTTCTTCCCCCCATCCCAACTTGATTAATTAGTAAGTGCCACGTGTAACTGTATATGGTCCCACTTCAAAAGTTTTCTTGACAGTGTTAGCTAGGCATGCGGGGATTCCGTAATAAGCTAGGTGGTATAATTGGTGTTCATGTATATATGAGTCGTGATGAGATAACAAGTATAAAATTTAAACTGTTTAACTATTTATTTAGACCTCGTGACTAAAACTCTCATATATTTGAAAAAAATAAAGAAAGAGAATCTTCATTTATTTCTCATGAACTTACGCTCTTTTCGTAAATATTTTTTCATTATTCAAAATTTTTTATTTTGGTGTATCGAACTTTGATTTTATTGTAATTTTTTCATTCCGTTAAGATTTTTTGTTAAATTATAGCGAAAATGTATGAAATTACTAAAATATCTTTAATCATTTTTTTCATTTTTTAGTTTAATTTAATTGTAATATTTAACGGTGAAGAAGTATTTAAAACGAAATGAAAGTTCGATATATTAAAGTGAGAGATTTTAAACAATAAAAAATGTATGCAAAAAGTGTAAAAGTTCATTAAGTGAAGTTTAAAAAAGAAAAAATGCTTGTCTAAATTGTTTGAGGAATACCGCGGTGCTCGAATGTCATGTATGTCAGCATCATCATTCTCTTGCAAGCCAATAGTTTCCCATACAAAGGGCAATGTGCAGTAGCTAGAGGATAACCATACAAAAGGGCAACGGTCAATTCACCAATGATACTGCATTTTTATATATATATATATATCAGAATGATGTCAATTTTACATCAGAACGATGTCAATCAAAGTTATGTGAAATCAAACCTGACCATATATATTTTTTTTTTACATGTTCACAAGAGAAAGAAAATTTAAATTAATGAACTTCGCTTCATGAGACATAGTCTATAATCGATTGAACTATCTTTTGGGGACAACCATGATATCTAATACATGACAACAATTTTCACAACATTATCACCATATTGTATGCGTCAAACATCAAACAATCGGAATTCTTTACATAATTTAAGTAATGTCACAAAATAAGAAAGTGCAGGAGTTCACTTGTTTTGACGTTCAAGATATGTGGTTCACACCTGTTCTTTATGTAAAATAAAAAATGTTAAGGGTTAATAAGTTCTTCAACTCATATTCTCTTATAAATTTAATAGTTAATCTATTAAATTTGTGAGATTTACTATTGAATTATGTGGGGTCTAAATAAATTTACAAATTTAATAGTTAATTTGTAAGATGAGATAATTTGCCAAATATAGAAAAATAATACTGACTTGTAACATTTTTAATGTAAAATTGCTCGAATTGCAATTTAAATAACCAATTAAAAAAAAAAATCTTACTCGATAGAAAAAATGAATGGCAATAATTAAAAACTCTATTAATTAATAAAAGTAAAAGCATTTAATTACTCACCATATGAGCATAATCCAACGTACACTTGTCCTATACACTGATGCCTATAGCCTATAGAGTTAATTAAATCATTGTTTTTCTTCAATTCTATGGCTAGAATTAGTATATATATGTCATTGGAATTATGATTATATATATATATATATATAGATTATCTTATACTTTTCGCAAATAAAACTTTCTAGTTCTAACATAGAGAGCTAGAGCTAAAAAAGTCCCAAGAAAACAAAATGAACCCCAGATGATGAAGGTCTTCCTGTAGCATTCCATCCCCATGCACTTGCCATCTCCATTTCCTTCCTTGTGATAAAGAAGAGCTGCCAAGTAGCCAAAAACAAAGGATCCTATCGGGATATTTGCAACCACCACATTGTGATTTATGGAGAAATTTTTTGTCCCAAACAACTCGGTGGTTGTGGATACGGCTATGGAAGTAATTGCCCCACTGCACACTCCTATGACGGCAGTACTGATGTTGAGGGAAACGATGGTTTTGTTGACTAGGAAGAAGAAAGCTCCTGCTGTTGGAGCCATCAATGCCACAATTGAAGCTGGTCTTGATATCACGTGCTTGGTCCTGCATGGACAAGAATTCAAACCGACCAAACTCGAAAAAATTACCACCTTGTACATATATAAATGTTATTGGTTTTGTTATATATTGGCTCTGTTTGCTATTGTATTTTAAATGGTGTTTTTTGTTTGAAAAAAAAAATGTTCTGATAGTAGTTTTTAAGTGTTTGGTATTTAGGATTATTAATGTTTTTGTTTTGAAAAGAAAAAAAACAAGTTGGCCAAACAACTCAGACAGTCCAAATTATACCCAAAATTGTGGGCAGGAAATTCAAATTTGTCTCTTAAGCAAAAAGGGTAAAAAGGTCATTCAAGTAATTAAGTTTACACTAGATTTTATTTCAACTAACACAACTATGCACATTATTTGCAATAAATAGATTAGGCAGGTAATGCACCAAAAAATGCCCCCTAATTAATAGTAACTTGATAGAGATGAAAGAGATAGTTACCTAGAGAAGGAGTAGTCGAACAGGGAAGGCATGAGACGTCCAAAGAACCCAAATGAAGAAGACAAAGAGACCAAAGAAGATGTTCCTGGGTACCCTCGAGACTCAGATATTTGTCCCAAGTTATTCAAAAACACTATGCCTAGTGTCGCACCAAACAAATACACAAAGAAATATAACCAGAAATCCAGTCTCTTTACCATCACCTTCACTCCAATCTCCTCTTTAGTACCAACCTCACAAACTTCACCAGCTTCCTCTCTCTCTTTTACTCCATTAATAGTGATCATCTCCACTACTGCTGATCTCTCTACACCTTCACCAGCTTCCTCTCTCTCTTTCACTCCATTCTCCATTCTCTCTACTGTACTACCTTCACTCTCATCTATAGTAAAATGATACACTTTTCTTTCTGTACTTATATCCCAATATTTTCTTATCAACTCTATGATTTTTTCTGCAACTGGAATCACTAATGGGACCAATAAGAACACGCCAGTACCAATGACATGACTCCATGACGATAATTTACCTGATATCGACGCCAAACTACTGATTACAGAGTAGACTCCAGTAGCTACTGTTATCACAAACATTGCAATGAACCCAATTTTCATGTCTCCAGGCCTTCCAACATCAACTTCTCTGACAAGGGGTGCAGCTATTGCACAAATTATAATTGGTAAAACAGAGTTGAGAAGAAGATAGGCTTTAGCTCTTTCATGGGGTGAAGGAGGAAAAACAGCACCTACAATATCTGTGTAAACCTTTGCACTTAACCCTAGGTAGCTAGTTGTTAACCCCACGACAACCTGGCGATCGGACGGAAAGTTTCGTATGGCAACAACGTAAGAAACGGTGTTGATCCAACAAATACTGTTTCCTGCGATAACAGTGAGGATAAAAATATGCCCATATGACAGAAAAGAGATTTGGTTTGTTACAAAAAGATATTGCAATCCGTAACCAAACAACCCGAGAGAAGAGCCTATGAGGAGAACTAGCCAAAGGGGTAGGTAAACAGCTGCGACGCCGGAAAACCAGCCTAGGAGTTTTCCGGCATCGGAGGCGAAGGCGAGGTTGTTGAGTTGCACTTGGGAGATGGAAAGGAGGTGCTTGAGCTCGGAGGAATAAGCGGGAAAGTTTGTGTTCGTTCCGTTTATGGATTGGAGCCATATAATTCCCACAAGGCTAAGCCATTGAAGGGCTCTTGATGAAGACATGGGGGCGAGGAGGGGCTTGGTGTGCTTTGGGAAATGGTTTGAGCCGCGCGCACGGCTAAGAATTTATAAGGGTCGGTTGGGCGCCTGAGTGTTAGGAAATTGTGAAAGGGATATGCATGGAGGTGAGGGTGAGGGTGAGGGCCGGTGTGTGATAGAGGGGGATCAGAGGTGCTGGCGAAGAGAATGACACGATCGGTGTGGCTGTGGACATAAAAATGTGGTCTCTTGTCTACCACCACCTTCGCCATTAATGGTTTTTTGTGTGGGTGTGAGTGAGTAACAACGTACATATCAATGTGAGGGTTTGAAAAAGGAAGATACTAGAGAGTAATGGGGTTTAAAGTGTGGCCAAACTTAATAAATTAAAATGGATTTTGTTTAATTTCCCTCCAATCCGATCAATAAGATTACTTTTTAGCATGAAAAAAATGAGTAATACTAGAAGGAGAACTTCAGTCGTTCTCGAATCTTCTCAAATTTGATATAATTTTTAAAATTAGTCAATATTTAATTTAAGATGATCATTATTGAATTTTAATCTATTGGTAATTTTAAGAGTCATGTGCCAACTCTAGCCGGTATGCATCGTCTCCTTTACCCAAACGCTGTTGCTGCTCACTGGTTGTTTGTTTGTGTTTTTGTTTTTTAATAAGAGTTTTCTTCTCTCTAGATTTACTCTCATGAGCGATCTATGGGGTAAAGAGAATTAGATCGGTGTGAGGAATTTTCTCTCAAGACTGAAAAAATAAAGGTTGAAAAATATAGCTACCTATGTCTTAGATTTAGTCTGATCAAGAGTAGATATGTTCATTAATTGTAGTTGTACATAGATTAGCGAAAAAGTTGAGGTCATAAATAGTACGTAATTGTAAGATCTATATTGTATCTAAGACGTTGTAACCTTATATCTTTGGACTATGATTTTTCAGAGCTTTTATGCTCGGGTTCTTATTATCAATGAAATTGCAAAGATTTACAAAAAAAAAAATGCATGCTATAACTTAAAAGACATGATAATTTTATATACTAAATTAAAAGAATTTATGTAGAGGTTAGAGGATTTAATTGAATTCATAGCTTGATCATTATGACAAGCCCAGGGTAATTTGTCTTGCGTGTAAAATGGGATGGATATTTAAAGCTTACCCGGCCCCACCCCCCCTCCGGTATAGGATCCTCTCCATTTCAAATGAAATTGATAATATCCATTTAGTGTAAAATAAAAGATAATATTGTAAATTTAGTCCTTCAACTTTAATGTTAAGACAATATTACCTCCAGTATATATACAGTGAAAAAAATATCAGAACAAAGGAATCAAGTGAAAAAAATATCAGAACAAAGGAATCAAATTAAATTTCCTTTGGACTTGTTTATTATTTCCATATTTCACCATTATTATTTCTTTGTTATGTGATATCCTCCCTGATATGTTCATCCTGAAATAAGGAAAATGCCATCTCTTTGATGATGTAATTCCTTTAATATTTGGGTGTGAGAGAGAAAGAGAATCTGCTTTAATTTATTTCAATTGACATCATCCATGATATCAGGTAATTCTGATATGTCGACGCAATGGGTCCACTTTGAATTGATCATTCCCCATGAGGTCTAACTATTTGACCTTAAAATTGAAATTCATGTATCTAGCTATCTGAAATGTTCCTTAAGATTCTTAGGTGTTTGTCTTCTATATAATACTTTCTTAATTTGTTGTTTTGTTGTTTTTGTTAGAAAGCTTATTCAAAGGGATAAAAATTCAAATTTCATGAAGATTTCTAAATTTCAACATTTAGCAAGTTAAAGCGGGCCATATAAAAACCCAAGACACTCGATCGACTGAATTGGCTCATCATTAGGTTTTTTTTTTTTTTTTTTTTTTTCCACTTTTAAAAATTAAAGGTTTTGTCACATTGATTCCAGGCTCCATCAATTAAGTTGTGACAAGGTGGTTTTGTCTTTTGTTTCAAGACTATATAACCCTCTTTTAATTTAAGCCTAATAAGGGCATGCACCTTGATTACTAATTATTTTACTTTTTTAAAAAATCAATTTTTAAAAAAGAAACACTCCATGAGTGATTCTTCGAATTTTCTTGGTTTGTGAAAGAGATGTGTTTTATGTATTTATTGATTCAATGACCCACTACACCCACGCTGCATTATTATTATTATTTTTGACATGTCCGTACAAGAGGGGTGAAGGAGATTTAAACTAGTGACTTCCGTTTCATTAGACGTGGTTTCAGCCAATTGAGTTACCTCTTGGAGATACCCACACTGCATTACTAAGCATAAGCCATTGCTCCTACTCTATGGACCTTTCACCTATCCTTGCATCACTCCATGCCCTTTGGCATCGGCTATGATACCACTTGTTAAGGAGATTTACCGTTTGAAAGTCTTTGAGTGAGATCATAATATAACATGTTAGAACATTACTAAAAAAAAAAAAAAGATCTATATTATATTTACATCTCTCTTACTTCTCTCATTCTTTTGTATACTTTTTTTTTTTTTTCTTTTAATATCAGCCATTAAATTTGTATGACTCACCTAAGTGAATGTGTAGATCTTACAAATTTAATAATTTTTTTTTTAAAAAAAATAAAATAAAAAAAAACCAGAGGATCCGACTTACATGCTGTAGTAAAAGTAACGATTAAGATTAAATCTCTCAAACTTCTATTAAAAACTTTTAAAAATAAGTCAAATTTAAGATCCAATTTCAACCATTATTTTTACTACACCATACATGCACACAGCAGCATATATAATGGAAGCCTTATATATTTATCCTACACTCCGACAATTCCTTCCTAGTAGTAGTGGCTAGAGTCCTAGCTAGACATTGAACAATATTTCACGTACACCCGGTGCTCTCATTAAACGCCTCACTTTGTGGTGTAGAAATTTGCAGAAGGCCGAGACATTTGGTAGTTCGCGAAATAACTAACTCTTTTAATTAAGCAACCTATAATTAACATTCTGAGAGATATATGAAACAGTCCACCACCAAACTAAGCACGCCATAATATAATTACAGTAACATTAAAAATTATATTTTCGTTTCAACTATCAATCTTACAAGAAATGAAGGAAGAAAAAGAATAATTTTCACGTCTTTAATTAGCTCTGCTTTACTTTCTAGATAGGTAACATTAAGAGAAATTAATTCCTTTGCTATTCGAAGTCGGTAATTTCGGCATCAATTCAGTTCCAGTGTGCAGATTAAGCCTAATAAATTAATGCACAATCGATCTGAAATCTTACCTACTAAAACCAGCATTTTCACTTAACATGAAGCAAAACAAAAGCCATCCAGTGTACAATGAAAATTAGAAGGGGATTTATTTATTTGTTTACCTTTCTTTTCTTTTTCTTTTTTTTTTTTGTTGTTGCAGGTATTTCAATTCTTGCCAATACAATCTTGAATTCAATGTCTTGATGGGCCATATTGAAACCCACCAAGCATCGGTAAGCATTCTAGGAACGCTCCCTCTAGAGCTAGAAGCCTAGAAGGATACAAATTAGACCAAGGGCCCAACCATTTTAGGAATGTAGTGGCTAGTGGACTCCTATATATATAGTATTTCAGAAATTATTTTTGTAATAATTTTTTTTTCTTATCACTACAAGTCTACAAGAAATCATATCATCAGCGTCGACGCTAATAGTCAACCCAAAACATGAGTATTAGCGTCCACTCTAGAGTTGACGCTAATACACTGGTGGGAATTATAACAGAGGCGGAAAAATTATTAGGGGTGACTAAACAACTATGTCGACGCTGATAGTTTAGTACCAGTGTCGATATTTTTGGACGCTAATAGTCTTATCAAATTTTATTTTTTTTTTTTAAAAAAACTAGAAGGGTATTAGCGTCGACCTACTGTGGACGCTAATACCCTATTATCTGCGTCCACTTTGAAAGTGGATGCTGATAATAGGGTATTAGCGTCCACTTTTAGTGGACACTAATGCTCTTGTCAAAAAATAAAAAATAAAACTAGAAGGGTATTAGCGTCGACCCAATGTGGACGCTAATATCCTATTATCAGCGTCCACTTTAAGTGAACACTAATGCTCTTGTCAAAAAAAATTTTAAAAAAACTAGAAGGGTATTAGCGTCGACCCAATGTGGACGCTAATACCCTATTATCAGCGTCCACTTTGAAAGTCGACACTAATACTCTTGTCAAAAAATAAAAAAATAAAAAAAATATATCAAATCATTTACTCTTTATTACTATTTAAATAAAAAAATCATTACAAAACAGAATTTTTCGCTTTTTAATATCACTTTTTATTTTTACATGTAAATCATTATTATTAGGGAATTTATATTAGAAAGGCATGGGTCAGCAGTAAAATTTTTTTAAATATTTTAAGTTTTTTTTTTGATAAATAACTCCTTGGGTACATCGAAATGACAATAAAATTCACGCCGTCCAATTTTGTTAACTGCCGTTAGTGTGGGTCAACGTTTTGACCCATTAAAATATTATTATTTTTTTAAAAAAATTTAATTTAAAAAAATCTCCCTTTTAAAATTTAAAAAATAAAAAATAAAAGAAAAATTCAAGGGTGGCTGGCCACCCCTTAGGCAGTGGGGTGGCTTGGCTACCCCTAGATTAGCCGGTCTGGGGGTGGTCGAGCCACCCCTGTTTAAAAAAAAAAA
>CM017324.1:40303405-40526254 GCA_006937295.1 Carpinus fangiana | reverse complement strand
GCTGGTTTTTGACAGATACCTTTAATGGTTGTCTCCTTTTAAAATTTTGAATTAACTGGAGCAATTGCGATTTATGGAAGCAGCTACTTAGCATCTTGAAGTCTTCAGGAAGCAGTTTTTTTTAGTCTGAGAGCTGAGAGTGGAGGGATATTCTTTGCAAGTGCCTGAGTAGCCTAAGAGAAGAATAGGAGTTTTTGGAGATGTGATGCTTGCCATTTCATAGACTATTTATTGACTACTATTCTATATGTTTTTTCTTGCATTGAGACATATTTTTATCCTACGAATCATGGGTCAGATATTACTAACTCATGCTTGTTATGTCTTACCATTTAATCTAGTATAAGTTAAGCTCGAATACGACATTAAATACTTTCTAAAACAATTCAAAGGTTTTTGATCCTTCTGGTTGCCTTTTTGCTATTCTTTTGTCATGAATTTTTATCTACTTGTCCAAGAAATATAGCTAACGCCATATATTGTTGTCAACTTTGATAATTGTGGCCTGTTATACTCTAACAGGAGGTATTTCATGGTAAGCCAAGTCCTTGAATGGTGGGAATGGCCTATCATAAGCCACTATGCACCTAATTTTATGGTAGAAAGATGACCCTGCATAATATGGCCCAATTCTAAATTGAGTTCCTCAATTTTACATGGCAGGAAGTTCCTACTACATAGTATTGTTTTTTAAAATCCACATTTCTGCATTTTATCCTGTTGTCAAGAAGGTAGTAATGAAGATTTGTGGAATTATTTGCAGGCTGAATCTACAATAACAAAGCTGACAGAAGAGATGAGCATGACTGATGTATCTTTACAAAAACCAATTTTCTTATTCCATCCAGTTTTAAGTTTGACTTTCAAACATGGATTGCCTGCATTAAATCTTTGATATAGAATTACTAAATACCATAACCTGCCCCAGGGTGTAGTATGAAATTATCTATATTCAGTTGCATATGAGTAATTATGAGAATATAAATTATGCACTTCTACGTTGAAAACTACTTTTGGTTTTCTATATCTGCTACTTGTTTACTATTATCTCGGTATTAGCCTTATTGAATGTCAACATTAGCATGTCTCAAATAAACTGTTGTAGCATGTTTAGGATGATTATTTTGTTGTTCTGGAAATTGGAAATTCTCCATTATCTTGTGGCAGTAAGCCAGTACGTGCAGTGGGCCTTTCATAATTTTGAGGCTTCTTTTCTTCAATTGCAGGAAGATTGCTCCCACCATCTTGCTGGATGTCCCACGAGACTCTGTGATCATGAATGGGGAGATCTTTGGTCCCTTGCTTCCCATTGTCACGGTAGGGACCAAGAGAGTCGATTACATTGATATGGCTCAAGCTCCGTTGTTTCTTTAGGATGCTTTTTTATAGAAATATCTGAACATATGAACTCAATTTAAACAACTTTATCAACAATAGTTCATGTTCTTCTCACTCTGGACAAGGGTAATAGAATTGACTTTAGGTACTCTTGTAAACCAATCAATCTTTTAACATTGAAAATATAGGATAGTGTCTTCTTGGAGAGGTACTTGGAGAAAATAATTTGAAAGAGTTATCATTGATCAGTGGAAAAGCTGCTTGGTAATGTTGTTATTACATGTATCTTCGTATTTATCCTTTACAAATTAGAAAATCTTCCTTTTGGTGTTTTGTGCATGTTCTTTTGGACATTGTGAATTGTAATGGTCATATTTCTCTTATCAGCAAACTGAATTTTTATACTTGTAATCATTTCACTTTAGATTTTTCAATTTGATAAGCAATATGCATGGCTAGAAATTTTTGGTTGCCTTTTTGGTATTCTTTTGTCATGACATTTCTTTCTTCTTTTTTTTTTTCGTTAGGATCATTTATATATCTTTTGAATATGACCTCACGTTTTAAAATTGCTTTTTTTAAAAAATAAAATAAAATTATTAGGGTCTTTACCCTAATAATGTTTTATTTTATTTATTATTTTTTTTTAAGTTTGTTAGGACCATTAGTGTCCACTACAATGGACGCTAAAATAAATTCACACTCATTAGCGTCCACCTGGTTTGGACGCTAATGATTTTTTTTTTTTTTTTAAATTTTTTTAACCATCAACGTATACTTTGTCATTTTTTTTAAATTTTTTTTTTAGATTATTAGCATCGACTTTGAGTGGACTCTAATAGTGCAACTATCAGCATCCACTCAAAGTCGTCGCTACTAGTGAACCATTAGCGTCAACTTTGCCTTCAGTCCATTCAATTATTAGCGATGAAAGACAACGACTTTTAGCGTCAACTAAAAGTCGACTATTAGTGTCCACAGAAGGCCGACGCTGATGACCTCATTAGCGTCCAAAAAAAGTCGACGCTAATAGTCTTATATTCTTGTAGTGTATAAAGCATAATTGTAGAGGTAACATTTTAGGTTGTTAATGTGAGAAAGTCCATTTTTATCTTATAGTTATATCATAATGTTGATGGGATAGTCCAACTAATCCTTTGAACAAGTCATTGATAAAAAATATTAATCATCAATTAATTAAGAATAGGACTGACTCATTAATATTGTGAAATAGATATGATAAAAATATGATATATAACATTACTATTATTTATACAATTTATTGGTTAGAATAACACATCCCTTAAAAATTCTCAAGCACGTTTGTCCTGTCTCAAGTTGCTCTCATTACTCTTTAGGGGTAGACTTCCTTTTGTGACAAAAAAAGATGACTTAACTATCTCAAAGACCAAGTTGGGATGGTCAATCCACCCCTTGATATGAGCCACCCTCAAATTGGCTAAATGTTCGAACTAATCTTGCCCCGGTGACTTGACCATCTCCTATGGCCTTCCAATGTGACCTTTGGGAAGGCCAAAATATGGGTGAAAATTTAGAACTGCTAACTGCTATAACCACTAACCGCTTTTTAAATATATATAATTTTTTATTATATATATATTTCATATAATATATGATAACAAATCCTTGTAGTATAGTGGTAATTATTTGTATGTTATATTTAATTTTGTGTTTAAAATATTGGTAAATATTGCATTTTTTATAATTAATTACTTTTGGGCTCCTTCAATATGAGCTCATTTTGTAGTAATTCGGCCCAATTTGTGGTATATAGCAATTTTTTATGCTAAGATGGCCAGGAAAGGGAAGGACAAAAAAAAAAATAAATAAATAAAATGAGCCAAAAATATGATAATTCTCAAAACCGGTTAAAAATAGAAGACCCAAAAAAAGCCCAACAAAAAAGCCTAAAAAAAAGCATTAGTAAAAGAAATGGTTAGAAAAATGCAGTTAACCAAACAGTTAACTGCTCAGCGGTTATTAGAGACAGTTAGTAAAATGCCTTTTTTGCCAAACCACCCGTGACTTTGCTCGCCACCCCTTTTTTGTCTCTTCAACATGCTGCTCGTTATCAGCCGTTAATTTTAAAATCAATGGCCCAGATTGAAGGTATTCCATCGTGTGCAGTAAAGTATTTCACGCGATCACGACCCCCTTGTATATACTTGCGACCGTTCGTTTAGAAATTAGAGGGGTTTCTTAGACTGTGTGACGTGTCCTTCGCTCCAGAGCTCCAAGCACTCTACCTCGTTGCAGACCTCTGAAGTGCAGCTCTCTAAACATGACGACCGTCGGGGAAAGCTCTTGGGCTCCGCCAAAATCCGCAGACGACGTCAAGCCGGTGGTCGTCAGGGTTAAGCGCAAAGCCTCTCAGTCTCGTCTCGACGCTTTATGTGAGATAGGGTTTCCCTTCGATTTCTCAATTCCAATCCCTTCAAATTTGGTTCATAAAAATTGAAACTTGGGTTTATATATGTGGATGCTTTGTGTAATCTAGGGCTTGAAATCAGTGAGAGACCGCTGAAACGTCCGTTGTTAGATTTTGAGAATTTATCAATTTCCGATTCATCTGGGAAAGGTACTTACTTTAGTCGTTTTCCCCTCGCATTTCGATTCCTTGGACTTGATTTTTGTTTGGGATAACGAAAACTAGGGATTTGCTTAGTGCATTGTTATTGTCGAATTGAGTATTTAATAAACTATTTTGAAGCAGTGTTTCCTAACGGATTGTAAAAACTACACTATTTGGAACTTATGGGGAGAATTAGAATTTGGCAATCCTAATCAAATTAAATTTACAGTCATCCATTTTTCTTAATTCTTTTATATATTTATTTATGGGTGAAAATTTGAGTTTGTTTATTTATTTATTTATATTTGTTTTAGAGGAATTCAAGACTAAGAAGGTTTTGGTACAGCATGTGGAGACAGTAACAAGCTCTGAGACGGCCATTGATATTGTCCAGTCATTTGTGGTCAGTACGGCAGTTTATATCTTAACTAAATGATGGGTTTTATTTACTATTGTTAATCAGCGTAAGCTGAAATGAAGTCGTCATAGTTTCATCATTATAGTTTGATTTTGTTCAAGTTTTGTATATGGGTTTTTCTTTTGCTGTCTTGTCTTGATGAGACTTTGAAGTTATTGATGAGTGCTTCTATGCTGAAAGAAATGATGATTATCAGTGGAAATCTGAGGTCATATTTGTTATTCTTGTCTTCTTGCTGAGAATGTGAAACAATTGGGTTAATAAACCTTTTGTCGAGCAACTGACTCGAGTTTGTTGGAGAATAAATATTGAATAGTAGAATAGAAATTTTACATTTTGCCTTTTGTCTTGCAAGCATAACATAATTGTGCCATGTTTTTGTGCATTAGTAGCTCTTTTGTCTTGACTAATTCTTTATAAATCTCTAGTTTTTCTTTTTTCATGTGAGTGACATGTGGGCCGGGCCTAGTTCTCTTCTTCTACAATTCTGTTCATTTCATGTGCTCCACAATGTTGTGTCAAAGCATGCTGCTTGAATTGCATTCTTTTTCTCGCTTATAGGAAGTTAGTTTTTTCTTGTGCAAAAACATGTTGTGCAATTCTCATTTGTCTTAAGTTGTTAAGAATATGGATGATAGTGTCTTAATTCACTGTTGCTTTAGGAGCCCAATTCCGTTGATGCATCTGAAGGTAAAACAAATTTCGAGGAGCGAAAGCGCACTTTTAAAAAGGAAAATGTAAGCTTTCTCTCTCCCTCTCTCTCTGGGACACACAGATCACATCACATGGCTGTGTGGAACCCAAATATGATTAAAGAGTTTAATTACTTTCCTTTTAGTTTTTCCTTTATTGCAACACTTTTTCACTTCCTGTCTGTTGTTTAGCAGAGACAAGGTCAGCTGTTATCTAAAGCCAGACAAGAACAGGAGGTATTTTACATATCAGAATACGCACATGTATATTTTATTATTACTTGCATCAAGTCCATTTGTGGACGTTCAATAAAATTGAAATGGTACTTGCATCTAGGACTTTCAGTGTCATGTACATATGTACTATAAATGACATCTTTTTTCTTTCTATTCATGAGATGATGATATGTGTTAAAGTTCGTTATGAATCATGTTAACTTTGTTAGGTGATCATTTTTCAGTATTTATCAATGTCCATTTATTCGTATTTCTCATTGTCCATTTATTCTATAGTTCAATTTGATTTTTTTAATAGTAAGTATTGTTAGACGGCTCTTTAAGTTGCATGTGCCTTTCATTTTTTCTAAATAAGCAATGTTGTATATATAAAAAAAGCGCAATGCGCCTCTAGGTACACAAAGAGTATACATAGGAAAACCCGCGATAACCCACAGAAAACCATGCAATTGTAACTGCTCTAGTAGTTTCTTTGTGAGATCTTTATCAATTTGATTCATGTGACAATTTGTTCAGATTAAGAGACGTGTCTGGATTTCATAAAATAGTGGTAAGGCCCAAGGCCTATTTTGATGAGACTTCATAATAAATTTTTGTTTTGATACTGCATGCATTTGGATTATTTTTCATATCATGTTTGATTTCCTTTGGATAAATGTACAAAAATGCTTCATGTTCTATTAGCATCTTCATTCAGTGCATGAAATAAGGAGAGGAACGTGGAAGACATGCCACTCCTCAACGATGTTTGGGGTCTAGGCTACAAAGGTCTACTAAGGGATATTTATATAGACAAGTGGTAGCCATAAATTCATCTTTGTATTTGTTTATTCCGAATGTATATGGATCTGTTTTATGATTTCTTTAAATGATTCAATTTTGGTAAAATCAGTAATTTAACGTGTACTTGGTGAGACTTTTTATTTCTACATTCCTTTTCCAGACTATATTTCATCTTCTTTCTTCTTTTAGGTCTTAGCAAAAAATGCTCGGTTTGAACAAATATGGAGGAGCAGAAGAGGAAACAAAGAGGCAACACATCATAAAGCATTAGATGAAATGTGTCGGTTTTATGATGTGGTTCGAGTTGATGTTGAGGAAAGGTCCAATAAGGTGCAACAACAGGAGTAAGTTTTGTCATCACGAAATTCCTTGTTAGGTTACATTTGCAAAATTATTGTTGATAATGATCACCCCTTTAATTTTATTGCAGGGATATATCTTTGGAGGATCAGAGGCTTTTGTCTAGTTATCTGCCTCTACTAAGAGAGTTCATTCCATCTGCTGCTTCAGAGATTGAATCTGACTTGCATGTTAGCATGTCCGAACAAGGTCATTTCATCAGCAACTTTTATTTACTTTCTATATGCTTTTCTGTCTTCAGCATAAACTGATGTCAATTGAGGATGTTGTTAGCTCTTGCAGCAATTATTTATCTTCTCTTTTAAAGAGAGAACAAAATAAATATCTTTTTTTTTTTTTTTTTGGTGTCAACTTTGTTCAATTTGGTTATTCTTGAGGTCAATCCTCTTGAAGATTAATGATTATTTAAGCCTTCTTTCTCAATATTAGTACTGATCCTCACTTTTTGTTTTTGTTTTTCATTACACTTTGGTGAATCTTTCATTTGTGTTATATATTATCTACAGATGATTATGTATACGACTTTTACACTACAAGGGATGACATGGTCATAACTCATGAAGATGTTCCAATTCCTCTGTAAGTATCAAATATTCTGGACTTGTTTAGTTCCACTTATTCTTTTTCTTGCTGAAGTTAATATATATCCTTGATTCAGTGTACAAGTTGATGAGGACGATTTTTATGATGGGCCTGACGAATCAGAATATGATAGTGATGATTCAAATGGTAATTTTAGATTCTCTTCCTTCTCTTTCCTAAATTCAAAATGCCTTAAATTTTTTTTTTTGCTTATTCTTTTATGGTGGTTCTCAGCTGAAAATAATCCTCGACACGATTATCCGGACGAGATATCTGGAGATGAAGAGGAAGTGGAGAGTGAAACCTCAGAAAATGAGTCAGAAGAAAGCGAGAGTGAAAGTAATAGATCTTTGAAATCTGAGGATTTAGACCAGCATGGCATGTTAGATGATGCAGAACTCTCAGAAAATGAGTCAGAAAAGGAAAGTGAGATTGAAAATAATAGATCTTTGAAACTTGAGGATTTAGACCGGCATGACTCTGAGACTGATGATCATTTTAACTATGGCGGTGATGATTTTGACTATACTGATGATGATGATGATAATGATGGTCATGATGATGAAGAGTGGAGATAGTTTTGTGAATGAGCATTAGCTTTGACGGAAATCCAATCTTGTTCTTGCAAATATTTGTGATTTTGGCCCTTGAAAATGCTGTGATTGCTGCTCCGAAGTCTGAAAGAGTTGTTAGGAAGGTAGTCTAATGAGTTCGAGGTTTAGGAATATAAACTTGTTCAGGCTTTTGACATGGGCCTAGCAATTCAGGGTGCTTATGGACATTGCCGATTTGTTCTCTTGGATTTTCCTTGAGACAATGAATTATGGCTGCTGATGTGATTTCAGTTTTATGTGTTACTCTTCTGTGAAAAGGAGTAATGTGATTGGAGGAGTTATGTCGGTACTAGTATGATCCTCGTCAAGTTGTTGTAAGGAGAAAATTTTGTTAGAAAATAGTAGATGCATAGGGCAAGTATCATCCTCACATTTGAATTATTAGTAGCTTTGCAAGAGCTCTTTCACATTTGTTACTCGAATTACTAGTAATTTTGACAATAAAATTGTTGAGATTTCTATCATCTTTTCTTTTAGGGCTGAAGAGTTGCTCAACTAATGAAGTCGGTGTGCGTAAGTTATTTATGTAAATGGGTGGCCCGAATTAAGAAATTCAAAAATCCAGCACATGCCACTTGAATATATATAATCTTTTAAACAATCTTAGGGCAAAATTTGTGGGCATGCGGCATGCCATGTCTTTAACAAGGAATTCTATCTTCAAAGCTATGATATTTTCTTTCACGCCACTAGTAACATGTTTCCAATAAAGTTTGAGGTGGTCGATGATCCTTAGACCAACAAATAAGGGTGTTTAAAACTTTAAATCATTCAAACTAATAGAGGTGGGTGGTTACCTCAAATAGGCTTAAGAGTGGTTGATCATCTTTCAGCAATCTAGTGGCAATTGATATTTTAGTTGTACTTTTTTAAAAAAATATTGATGATGTAACATATTTCTAGGTATCTATGACATGATTTTTTTTCCCTTCCTATTCAATTCGAAAAGGTTACAACAAACAAGAGGAGCTGAATTTCCTAATAAAAAGGTTTAAACAACAAATTCCTAAGATAAAAAAAAAATCTAAATATGAGTCATAAAATAATTCTGTTCAATGTGATTGCTGATATTGCATCCTAAAAATTAGGTCTAATTAGTTGGAGAGTAACTTCAAACTATAATGTTACATTTTACACTCATTTATCGTATCAATTGTTGTGACTTGTATCTTAAAATAAAATAATTTTGTTTAAAATAAAATAATTTTGTTGTTTTTTTTTTTTAAAAAAAAAGCCATTTAAAACATTGGTGTGACACATTCTCAAAGAAGAGACAGAATCCAACCGTACGCAGACCATGACATAATCATTTATGAAATGAACTATTGGATTTGGCATATTTCAATTTTCAAACCTTCCACTATCCTAGTCATGGTCTATTTTTTATAATAAAACAAACGAAATTAAACTCTACACGTGGTGCATCAAAGATTCAAAAAATCATCGAAAGTTTAGATAGAGACAAAAGTGGCGAACCCCCGATGGCGGTAACCAACACGTGATCCCATGATCTCATCTCATCTCATCTCATCTCCTCTGATCTCATCTACATATCCGTCATACTTTCCACGTTTACCGGGAGTTCAACTCAAACACGATTCTGCTTCCTTTTTGAAAGATGCAGAGAGCAACGGTTCTGGCTATGGAGAAGATGCAGAGGATCTTCCAAAGCACACTGTCTCACAGAAATTTCTACCCGACGCCTCGCTGCCTTTCCCAGCTTGCCCATTCACATACCCAAAGCGCTCTCAAAGAGAACGATGATTTTCTCATACCCAAAATGCCCCACTTCGATTACACTCCACCACCCTATACTGGTCCATCTGCAGCTGAGATCTCGAAGAAGCGCAAGGAGTACCTCAGCCCTTCCATAGTCCACTTATTCAAGAACCCTGTAAGTTCAATTCTTTCTTCTTTTATCTCATAGAGATACATAGAAATCAAATGCAATTCTAATTCCTGGAGATGCAGACAAGTGGGTGCTCTTGGAATGCTAGTGATGTTTGGTAGTGGTAAAGTTTGTGTTTTGTTTTACGGGTCAATTTGGTAGATGGATTTAGATGTATCTAAATCAATGCAATAGTGTTTTTTTTTTTTTTTTGGACACTTAGACGAGTGGGTGATGTTGGAATGCGAGTGATGCTTGGTATTTGATAAAGTTTGTGTTTTGTTTTTACAGTTGAAGTTGGTACATAGATGTGGATACTAGAAATCAAATCGATACTACTTTCTTTCTTTTTTGGAGATTTGGACAAGTGGGTGATCTTGGAATGCTAGTGATGAAGTTTTTGTTTTGTTTTACAGTTGAATTTGGTTGATGGGAAAATGCAGTATTTGTATGACGAAAATGGCCGTAGGTATTTGGATGCCTTTGGTGGGATAGCCACTGTGTGTTGTGGGCACTGTCACCCGGATGTGGTGGCAGCAATTGTTAACCAAACAAAGCGCTTGCAGCATTCCACGGTTCTGTATCTTAATCATGCCATTGCAGACTTTGCAGAGGCTCTGGCATCTAAGCTGCCTGGAGATCTCAAGGTATGTTGCTTGGCTTCTGGCTCTAGATGATCCATTTTTGTTGTTGTTATTGTTTGCGCTGGCTTTATGAAATTGGATGACCTCTTAGGTTGTTTTCTTCACAAATTCTGGGACTGAAGCTAACGAACTGGCTTTGATGATGGCACGGTTGTATACGGGCTGCCATGATATCATTTCACTTAGAAACGGGTATCATGGAAATGCAGCTGGGACGATGGGTGCTACTGCTCAAAGTAATTACAAATTCAATACTGTTCAGGTATATTTTCACAATTGAATCAGTCTCGCTTTTTGCTGAGATGTCTCCAAGTATTTAATTTATGCATTGAAATGCTTGTTATATTGTTGTCAGAATGAACATTATAACATGCAAAAATCCAACTTCCACCAATGTTGATACTATGTTTATGGCAACAGATTGGAGTTCACCATGCCCTGAACCCGGACCAGTATCGAGGGGTCTTTGGCTCAGATGGAGTAAAATATGCTGGGGATGTTCAAGAGATAATTGACTATGGAACTTGTGGTCGTGTAGCTGGATTTATTGCAGAAGCCATACAGGTAATATTGCCAATAAACTGCAGACAAACACACGGGACACACGCACAGACTTTCTTTCTTGTGATTCTAACTCAGAGATGGTTCATTTTGTTCATTTCTAAGTGGACGCTTCATGCTTGACAGGGAGTAGGTGGGATTCTGGAGTTGGCTCCTGGTTACCTGCCAGCTGTGTATAGTAGTATTAGAAAGGCAGGGGGCCTCTGTATAGCTGATGAGGTTCAGTCAGGATTTGCTCGGACTGGCAGTCATTTCTGGGGCTTCGAGGCACATGATGTTGTGCCTGATATTGTGACTATGGCAAAGGTAGATCCTCCTGGCCGCCACTGGCATCCCTCCCTTCCTGATTATCTTAGGCCTCTATTTGCATTCCTTGCCCAATGCTTTTAGGTAGTTAACAGAAATATTCAAGCATAGCATCATTTTGAGAAATTGCCTGTGCTAGTTTATGACATAGAAAGCATTTATTAATGACCTCCTGATTAAACATGTCATGTTATGAGATAAAAATGATGTGAAAGGGAGTTGCCATTGGAAAACTGAGCTTATCTTTGGCAAATTGTACCATCCCTACTGTTCAGATGGTGAATAGAGAAGGTGCATGACTCTCTTCCCCTTAACTATTCCACCTAATTCTGCTACATTCAAACATCAAATTGTTAGATTCCACAAATGATAATCCATTAAACACGGGATGCGAGTAAATCAACCTTTGCTGGTTTGTTTCACATCATGTGCATGGTTTATTGCTTCCCCATTGCATCAGATGCATTCATACTTAATTCTTGTATGAGGCCAATTGCTTGTTTGCACAAAGTATGGAGATGGTAAATGTAGATTCAAGTAAAACCAACTTTGGCACTTCTTTCATCTACTGCGAAATATTTAAAAGTTCTGCTAGACATCCTTAGATGATCTTTAGAAGGCCCATCTGTGTTTGCCTGTGACAATTTTATGCACTTTATATGCTTGGGTATGTAATGCTTTTAGTTTCAGAAGTTGAGCTTTCTCTTTCTATGGTTTCCCCAGGGAATTGGAAATGGCATTCCCATTGGTGCAGTGGTAACAACTCCTGAGATTGCAAAGGTCTTGACTTACCGCACTTACTTTAACACCTTTGGGGGAAACCCTGTATGCACTGCTGGTGGTCTAGCTGTTCTGAGAGTAATTGAGAAGGAAAAGCTTCAGCAGAATGCATTCGTTGTCGGGTCATATCTGAAAGAGCGTCTTACTTCCCTTAAGGACAAGCACGAAAGTATGGTTCCTCTCTAATTGTTTTAAATATCACAAGATCTGAACATCATCTAAAAATTTCTTGATTGTTTCTCTTCATTGCATAAGACCTATTGTATATATATGCAGTTATTGGGGACGTGAGGGGAAGAGGTTTGATGCTTGGAATTGAACTTGTAACTGACCGTCAGCTAAAAACTCCAGCAAAGGCTGAAATTTTACATCTTATGGACCAGATGAAAGGTCTCTCTCTCTCTCTCTCTCTCTCTCTCTCTGTGTACGTACACAGTTAATTTGTATTGATAAATTTTACTCTGATATCTCAGAATTGGGAGTGCTGGTCGGGAAGGGTGGGTTTCATGGAAATGTTTTTAGGATCACACCTCCCCTCTGCTTCACCAAGGAAGATGCTGGTTGGTTTTTTCTTCTTTTGTTTTACCCTTGTTGCGATTCCTAGCAGCTGTCTATATCTTTTCTCTTTTTCCTAATCCAAGCAATTGTCTATCTCTGTGGTTGTAGATTTTCTTGTGGACGTGATGGACTACACACTTTCAAAGATGTGAAGTCTACAAGGATCAAGTGTCAAGGTCGATTATATGCATTATGATTCTCTGTTTAACCATCAATATAATGGATTGTTTTTCTATGTATCTAGGAATAAAATGCTGTGTCTTGCTGGAAGATGATGGGACACCACCTCGTTGTCTCTCTCTTCTTTTGCAGCCTGTACTTTTCTCATAATCAAGTGTCAAATTTTATTTCAGATAAAGACTAATACTCAACCTTATTTTAAATTTTCCAGTGCGTAGATCCGAAAATTGTAATGTGCGACCACAAAGTTATGTCCTTTCCATGTTTTAGGGTTTTTTTTTTTTGGTGGCAAAACAGGTGTCTTCTTTGGTATGTAATGGGGTTTTCTGATATATTTTGTGGACAAACCACAGGGAAAGCAAGCAAAATAATAATAATAATAAAAAAAAAGTCATAACAGATAATAGGGTCCGTTGACATTGTTAGATAATATGTGGGTTTGTCCCACATTGCTTATGTACTAAAGTCTCTCTTCCTTTGGCTTTTATATATCGAGGCTTCTTATGTGGCTATGTGCTATCAAACCAGTCAATAAAAGCAAGATGTAGCCAATAGAGCTTTATTGTGTAAATATAGGCTATATGCTGAACTACCTTAATATTTGTCTCTTTTTTTTTTTCATTTATTTCATATTATTTCGTATTATGAATTTCAACAGACATCAAATGGTGCAACCCAGGCTGAAATAGTGATTGCAAATCTCATAACTAAAAGACTTGAGGCTATTGTTATAATTATTCATGGAATCAAAATGCGAATATAACTAAAAGACTTGAGGCTATTGTTATAATTATTCATGGAATCAAAATGCGAATAGATTTTTTAAATGGAAATGCTATAGGGAACTCCCTTTCCAGTCACTCCAGGCTTGGAGAATGGCTTCAAAAGCTCATATGGCACAACCCCAGCTCCGCTCCTATTCTTCAAGTTCCTATTAGCATTCCTCTCATCAACAGTCCCTTCAATCTCCATCAACCTCCCGTTAAACCGTTCAAAGGCCGCCTTAATGATCGGGTCTTCGGCCCACGTAGGCTCTATTTTGTCCCCCAGATACTCCTCGTCCGGAGAATGATTTGATAGGATGTCCAAAACAGCCATCACTCTTGTCGCTTGAATTTGTGAAGGGAAGCATTGTAAGAGTGCGCCTTCGGGCTTTTTCAAGAAGTTTTTCCAAAATTCTTCGGAAGGGTCTTCGGTGGGCATATTTGTTCTGGCGACGGTCGGGCGGTTGGGAAAGTAACCTGCGTAAGTGTACTGTCCAAAGTTGACGGCAGCATGGTGGCCAGATGTCACCCATACAATGGTTGTGATGATTTGGATGAGGTCTTTTGGGGTCTTGAGAACTGGCCACCATGGTTCGTCCTTTTTGTCAGCGTGGCCTAGTGTTCGGATTTCAGTCCACCATTGTTGTAGCTCTTGATCAGACAATATGAGGCTTGGGTTCGGGTAATAGTGGTTCACATAGTCAGTCACCCATTCTTTGATTGCGTCCCAAAGGATGAGGCCATCATTGGCAAATGGGTAATCCTCAATTGTGAGCTTTAACCCATGTGGAGCACTTGGATCTTCAACAGCCATTCCCCTATATATTAAGTAGAAAATCAAGAATTTGATAAACATCAATTTACGAGAGAGAATGAGAGAAAGAGAAACTCAAACTCGAAAAATAATTTACAGTTTTATAAAATGAGAACCATTTTATGATAATTAAAGAAGGTTTTTCTGATCATCGAATATATTTTCAGTTTGATCATGATTTACCAACCACCAAAAACACGGAAAACAATTTTCTAAAAACATTTTATACTGAAACAAACGAAGCATAAGTTAAATCACCACTTATTCTCGCTAGAAACTTAAGTGGGTATAAATTGAAGAATTTTTATCATTTATGTATTAGTCCTCTAATATTGGAGAAAAAGATATTGGTTTAGTTATGAAATCACCTGTTAATTAAGTCAGCCGGTAATGCCTGCAAGTTGAATTGCCACTGCTGGTCATAAGCAGCGGAGCTCAACTCCCCAGAGTATTTGGCAGGTGCAAATGAGGTCTCAATGATCCCTCCTGCATTGATAAGTGCTTCTCGAGCGAGGGCGTTAATCTCCATAGTGTATCGAAAATGAGGGTGCAATAGTCTATAGATCGGGTGGACCACACTGAGTTGCCTATTTGTCGCAATTATGTAAGGTTCTGTGGCACAATGAGTTCTTAGCCTGCAAAGGAGATACAATAATTTTCCAGTTAATAATGTGATACAATAATCTTCATCTTTAGCCTTATATATGTATATATATTGAAAACTTCACCGAGTATAAGTGATTTTGCAATCATAATCTTGAAATTTAAAAATTTGCAATGTTAGTATGTTGTGTTTCAAGTTTCAACCCCTTTTAATTTTATCACTTTTTGTTAAAATACCCCACTCCCTCCCCCCCTTTTTTTTTTTTGTCAAAAAACAAAACAATGACGTCCAAACATATATAAAGGTCCGTATTAGAAATAAGGAAAACTATTTTAATTTAGCTATTGAGACAAATCTAAGATAAAACTCGTTCTTTAAACACCCTCTTACAAAAGGAAGATGTTAAAAATTTATATACACACGATATATTAAGATTCCATAAGTAATGTGGGACACTTACGATTGTACGTGAAAGCTATATATATATATATAGATGAACAAATTAATGGGAAACAACAAAATTGAGAAGTGGAGCTTACGTACCAATGACTAACAAGTTGGTGATAACCAGAGTCATGGGCAAGAACATGAACTTTTGCAAGCCTCCATAGCCAGATACCTGTAGCATCCCAACCAGGCGAGTGAACCTCTTTCCACTGTGGCTTTCCATCCATTGGTGGCCGAGTGAGCTCAATGGCCAATGGCCTTAAGGTGCCATCTGGGGTTAGGAAGAACAGCGTCCGTGATCCATACAAAGTTGTCCCTTTAACCTCTCTTACTTTGTTCACATATGGTAATAATAGGTCATGGTAATCTAGAATGAATAACTTCTTCTGATTTATGGCCTGCACGTATACAAATCACACTAAATTTATGTGCTACAGAGAAATTATCATGACTATTTATAAGTTACCTCATTGACCGTCATATAACCTCCGATATCTCGTTCGATCATTTCTGTAGTGATTGCTGATTCTGGGGGGCCATAGATTTTTGGATCAAGTTTACTCTTCAATGGCCATTCCTGCATAAAATTCATACATTTTTTTTTTCTGTGTTCAGGCCAAATTCTGCCTACTATATCCCCTTCCCTCCTTATTAATTGGAAGTCCAAAAATCATACCGTGACCAACTGAATGCTGCAGGGGTTGAGACCAGCAAGAGTCTGCCTACTAAATTCGGCATCCCTAAACCAAAAGAACTTGTCTCCTGCATGCATGCACGTGCAAAAAAACTACCATTTAGAGAGAAGCTAGCTAGAGGCATAAAAAGAAAAAGGAAACAAGAGATATGTTAATCTCAGTACTATCCATAGTCTCAGGGGTCTCAAAGCGCAACATGTTTTCTTCAGTATCAGTGATGGCCTTGAGTATCCTGGGCAGGAGGGTGCGGAGGAATTCTTTGTTTTGGTTTTTGAGGGGAGGCAAGTTAAGCCCCTCGTTGAAAAGTGAATCAATGGCGGTGAAGTAGGGGAATCCGAGGTCAGCGTCGATGATCGCCGTCTCTATGGATGGTACCACTGCATGCAACACCGAGTATACTGAGTTGGCGGAGAATGTTAGCTGCTTTACTTCCGCGAAGCACTCATCCCGAGGAACATACACGCTGCTGCTTCTTTTCTCCGACAATGGATCTATATATATGCATGTATATTTATATACAAATCATCATTTGTTCATTTGATCAATATAATAGGTAGGTGTTTGCTGCAATTTTGTTGCAGTTCTATTCCAGTTTCTGGAAGTGGTTTTGTACTTTTTTGTTTGTTAAATGAAGCTTATTCATTAAAAATAAATAAAATAAAATAAAAACCCTAAGCCCCTATGATATTTTATTTTGTTTGTTTATTCTTTATTTTTCTCTTAGGAAATTGGAAAACCATAGCATGTTCAGCGTGGGTGATTGGGTTGGTAGATATATATATATATATATGTCGAGTTAACTCATTCAGATAGAGCACTCACATCCGGTTTAATAAATATTTAGCTAAAAACATATATTTTTATTTATTTTATTTTATTTTTATTTTATCTATCTATTTTTTTAAATCACCTATATCCGCCTCAATATTTTAGTTATGTAATTTTTTATTTAAAATATTATTTCTTTATCTACTTTTCCTATTTTTTAGGAAGAGACAGAGCAAAATTATTTTATTATTAATATAAATAAGGTTTTGTTGAGCTATAGTGCTCAACAAATTTGCAAAGCACCATAGCAACTCAATAAATCCTTAGTCATTTTATTGAGCTGAATGTCGAGCATTTTTTGTTACATTGTTAATTAAAATATCCAAAAAGCTAATTTGTTAAGGCCAATGCCAATGCTCTCAGCGTGTTAAATAAGAGTCAGCTCTTACATGACTTGTTTCGTTAAATGGCTAAGACTCTTTTGTTCACGTGTTGGGCCTCATCTATTAAAATGGAGTTTGAGTTTACACATGAAGGATAATGTTAACGTCTTAATTAAGTGATTAATGGCCTGTTTGAGATTGCGTTTGGGGAGCCTAAAAATGTTTTTAATACTGAAAAAGTCCGTTTAAAGAAAAAAGTATCCGTTTGGTAAAAAAATTAAAAGTGCTTTTAAGGGTCTAAAAGGCCTAAAAATGGCTAAAATGCACATTTAGCAAAAGCTCAAAATGAAGAGCTAGTTTTAACTTAAAATCTCTATTTGTCAAACGTAATCCCAAACATACTCTAAATTTACTTTTTTCCTATAAGCTTAACTTTTCAGGATAACTAGTAATTTAATATCTTCAACTTAAACATGCATGATCCATTAAAATAAGTGACATAGCATGCACAACCTGTTTGATGGGTTAACCTAACTCACACAACCAGGGACGAAACCAACTTTAGATTTGAGGGGGGACCCAAGGAAAAAAAAAAATTGGAGAGGGACCAATTAGTAAAAAAATACCTTAAATAAATTTTTTCTTTTTGCCTTAATTTTTTTTTTCTTGTCATTTGGGGGGGACCATGGCCCCTACCAATGCCCAGTTCCTGCTATGCACACAACCCATTTACTAAATAGCTAAGTCATGTTGGATTGACTCAAACACGGCATATTTGACTGTTATTATAAATTTTTAATTAAGTTAATAAAATGTGGAATATATATATACTAACTTTGCACCTTTTTCAGTGCGCTGGCGTCCGGTCCTGCAACGTCGGGGATACGGGTGCTGTTTGCCGCCGAGAACTGATCTTTTAAGATTTGCACTACTATCAGGATCTCCAAGATCGTTGTACACATCGTAATCGTACACCCTCTCAAAGCTCTTGCGTTCTCCTTTGCCGTTGCCTCTCAAAATCACAAGCTCTTCTTCTCTTAGCCTCCTCAGCCCATTTGGTGTCTGAGATGGTAAGTATGACTGCTCCCCAGAGAATAAACATAAGTCTCCAAGTCGAAATTAAGAGAAAAAAGTCTTAAAAGAGACAATATTAAACTTCCCAAAATAAAATAGGACAATATATATAGTATGTCCTTTATTAGTAAAATGATGATGGTTTAAGGAAAAAAAAATAAAATTGGCTTTGAATTATTCTATAAGGAGAAATGCTAGTTGATATTCTAGTTTTCATATGAATTTAATCATGCAGATTTTTAGAGAAATAATAAAAATTATTTTTCATTCCATTTTTCACTTAGGGTCCGTTTGGGAGTGCGTTTTTAAAAAAATAATCTGCGTTTTTAAATCAAATCGCAATTTTGGAGTGTTTGGGATTGCGATTTTGAAAACGCAAATTTTAAAATCGTGGAAAAATCTGCGATTTCAATANTATCAGTGATGGCCTTGAGTATCCTGGGCAGGAGGGTGCGGAGGAATTCTTTGTTTTGGTTTTTGAGGGGAGGCAAGTTAAGCCCCTCGTTGAAAAGTGAATCAATGGCGGTAAAGTAGGGGAATCCGAGGTCAGCGTCGATGATTGCCGTCTCTATGGATGGTACCACTGCATGCAACACCGAGTATACTGAGTTGGCTGAGAATGTTAGCTGCTTTACTTCCGCGAAGCACTCATCCCGAGGAACATACACGCTGCTGCTTCTTTTCTCCGACAATGGATCTATATATATGCATGTATATTTATATACAAATCATCAATTGTTCATTGGATCAATATAATAGGTAGGTGTTTGCTGCAATTTTGTTGCAGTTCTATTCCAGTTTCTGGAAGTGTGTTTGTACTCTGTTTGTTAAATGAAGCTTATTCATTAAAAATAAATAAAATAAAATAAAAACATGAATCCCCTATGATATTTTATTTTGTTTGTTTATTCTTTATGTTCCTCTTAGGAAATTGGAAAACCATCGCATGTTAAACGTGGGTGATTGGGTTGGTATATATATGTCTAGTTAACTCGTTCACACGTACCTAAAGCACTTACATCCGGTTTAGCTAAAAATAATTTTTTATTTTACCTATTTACTTTTTCAAATCACTTATATCTAGCTTAATATTTTAGTTATTTACTTTTTTATTTAAAATATTATTTTTTTGTTTACTTTTCCTATTTCCAAGGAAGAAATAGAGCAAAGTTATTTTATTATTAATATAAATAAGGTTTTGTTGAGCTATAGTGCTCAACAAATTTGCCGACCACCATAGCAAGTCAATAAATCCTTAGTCATTTTATTGAGCTGAATGTGAAGTATTTTTTGTTATATTGTTAATTAAAATATCCAAAAAGCTAATTTGTTGAGGCCAATGTCAATGCTCTCAGCTTGTTAAATAAGAGTCAATTCTTACATGGCCCGTTTCATTAAATGGCTAAGACTCTTTTGTTCACGTGTTGGGCCCCACCTATTAAAATGGAGTTTGAGTTCACATATGAGGGGGTAGTGTTAACATATTGATTAAGTGATTAATGGCCTGTTTGAGATTGTGTTTGTGGAGCCTAAAAATGTTTTTAATACTGAAAAAGTCCGTTTAAAAAAAAAAAGTACTCGTTTGGTAAAAAAAATTAAAAGTGCTTTTAAGGGTCTAAAATGCCTAAAAATGGCTAAAATGCACCTTTAACAAAAACTTAAAAATGAAGCTTTTGCCAAAAATCTATTTTTAACTTAAAATCCCTATTTGTCAAACGCAATCCTAAACATGCTCTAAATTTACTTTTTCCTATCAGCTTAACTTTTCGGGATAACTAGTAATTTAACATCTTCAACTTAAACATGCATGATCCATTACAATAAGTGACATAGCATGCACAACCTGTTTGATGGGTTAACCCAACTCACACAATTAGGGACGGAACCAACTTTAGATTTGAGGGGGGACCTAGGGCCAAAAAAAATTTGGGGAGGGACCAATTAGCAAAAAAATATCTTAAATAAAATATTTTTTTTTCCTTATATTTTTTTTTCTTGTCATTTGGGGGGGGAGACCATGGCCCTGCCAGTGCCCCCACACAACCCATTTACTAAATAGCTAAGTCATGTTGGATTGACTCAAACACGACATATTTGACCGTCATTATAAAGTTTTAATTAAGTTAATAAAACGTGGAATATATATATTCCTACTAACTTTGCACCTTTTTCAGTGCGCTGTCGTCCGGTCCTGCAACGTCGGGGATAGGGGTGCTGTTTGCCGCCGAGTACTAATCTTTTAAGATTTGCACTACTATCTGGATCTCCAAGATCGTTGTACACATCGTAGTCGTACACCCTCTCAAAGCTCTTGCGTTCTCCTTTGCCGTTGCCTCGCAAAATCACAAGCTCTTCTTCTCTTAGCCTCCTCAACCCATTTGGTGTCTGAGATGGTAAGTATGACTGCTCCCCCACAGAATAAACATAAGTCTCCAAGTCGAAATTAAGAGAAAAAAGTCTAAAAAGAGACAATATTAAACTTCCCAAAATAAAATAGGACATGCAATATATATAGTATGTCCTTTATTAGTAAAATGATAATAGTTTAAGGAAAAAAAATAAAATTGGCTTTGAATTATTCTACAAGGGGAAATGCTAGTTGTTATTCTAGTTTTCATATGAATGTAATCATGCAGATTTTTAGATAAATAATAAAAATTATTTTTCATTCCATTTTTCACTTAATCTCCATGCATATAGTAAACAAGTGAATTTTTTTTCAAAATTTTGACCCCACATCTTCCGGTGGTGATCCAGCAAATTTTGACGATTTGAGAAAGAGAAGTTTAAACTAACAAAATGGTTTACAATTTTAGAAAATGTAAAACCATTTTATGAAAATTAAATAAGGTTTTCTTGGTCAATCGAAAATATGTTTGGTTTGACCACGCTTAAGGAAAACTCCATATATCCCCCTCAAACTACTAACAAATTGACAATGTATCCCACAAACTTTTAATTGAGACAATATCTCCCTAAACAAGCAAAAAATTGCCAATATCCCCCAAGGCAAGCAAAAAGACAAAAATGACCATAAAGTTTATTAAAAAGACAAAAAATATTTTAAGTTTCACTCCCTTTTTCTTTCTTTTTTTAGTTTTTTTAATTTTATTAAAGGTATTTTCGTCGTTAAGGGGACATTGACAATTTTTTGTAGTTTGGGGGTTATTGTCGCAATTGAAAGTTTTAGAAAAACATTGTCAATTGAATTGTATTTTGAACAGGTATGTGGACTTTCCCTTAAAATAAAAACTTATTATAAAAAAAGGGGATAGGGAATGCAAAATCAGTCATTACGATTTACTCAGATTTACAATAAACTCCATGAAATATCAAAATGTTCTAAGAGATCCTTGAGATATGTATAGATAAAATAAATAAATAAATAAATAAAAAATTACTCCCTACCATCAAAATCCCTCAAAAAAAACTTGATTTTGAATTTAATTTTTTTCCAAGAAAAGTCTTTTCAATTACCAGCTGGTCATGGAACATGACATTTACACTCGCGGACCCGCCGTCCGCCACTAATTTGAAAGGATTGACATTGGGTGCTGCTTTTTGACTTATGGGGCCTCTGATTAAGATTTTTCTTTTGATTTTGAAGGCATTTCCTGCCATTGTTTGTCAAAGGGAAAAGATATTTAAGGTCATTTCCCAAAAAGAAAAAGTTTTGTTAAAGAAGCACGTGAAGGTTAAAGCATGCCATGATACCATTAGTGTCGTTTTCATTTCCTAATCAAAGTGGCCGGTTCATAGGATAAGACCGACATAATTAAGAGGACAAAAAGTAGATGTGCATGATTATCAATTATTTTCTTCCTGAAAAAGCTTGTTGCAATAATTACAATGCTGACTGTTATGGATATTAATTTGGAATGTTAATAGTATTTCAGTGGAAAAAAGAGAAAATAAGGAGAAAAGTATATGACACACCGATCGAAGACTATGAAAATTGAAAAGTCATCGTTTGAAAAGCCAGCTCTACGGTTTATTTGGATCCAGCTGTGGAGAGACGAGCTGGCCTTTCCACGAAGAACTTTCCAAATTATAAAAGAGAGAATATAATTTTTGAAAATTTGAAGTTAAACTAGAAATTATATTTTTATTTTATAATTATCTTATAATATTAATATAATAATCTTAAAAAATTCAAAAATTAGTTAAAATTATCACATTAATATTGTACGCATACTACAATTTTTTATACAAGCACGGTTTCAGATCAAAATTTTTTTCATTTCAAGAAAGGTCAAGAGAAACTATTTTATAGTTTAGATTAATTTAATATATTTAACCGTGCATATATTACCACGTGATATATATTTACGGTATCATTAAATTTGTGTGCACCTCACATTAATCGACAAATTTAATAATAAATCAATTAATTAATGAGTAGTTGAGAGGACATATACCATTTCGTACGTAAGGGACCATTTTTTAATCTGTGATGCTAATCCAACAAAATATTGACAACTTATTTCACATGTACGATAACTACTTGACACTGCATGCACGCAAATTGATCTCTGGTGGTCCATGCATTGTTCAATAATGTGTTGTTCAGATTTTTAATATATATATATATAAAAGGATAAGACGGCCAAAAGCATGGGAAAATGTGAAATATAAAAATATTCAAATAAAATTAATTTATTTTATGACAATATTTTTATATTAATGTATTTAATTTATAATTGTGTATATAAAATTAATGTTATTATTTATTTTAAAAAATTTAAAATTATATAGACTATTAAATTGCTAACGTTAAATTTTAATCATAAAGTAGCTAGCATTTCTATTTTTTTTTAAACGAAGAAAATCATGTACCAAATCAAACGTTAAATTAAATGTGTTCAATTCAGATCTGACAACTTAAATGTCAAATTAAATGATAGACTTATCGGTATGAGTCACATCAGAACTGGTAACGATTCATCGATAGACTTATCCTCATCCACAAACATACATCTTCACCGTGCATGTATCTACCAAAACATTATGTTAAGCTGCAGAATATGTATGGGTGTTTCAAAAATGTACGTGGGTGGCAAATTTTTTTAAAAAAAATGTAAATTTTTTTAACTAAATATGTGTACGTAAGTACGTTGACGAGGATCTAAATGCTTGATAAACACTTTAGAGAGGACTAAGAGGAGATCATGCTGACCTTGTTTGAAAAGAAGACCCTCTTCTGGGGATCGTCATGCTTTGAATGAACCCATGAATTACAGTTGATGTGAACAGGGCCATTAGAGAAGCCACTGAGGATAATATCCTTGAGGAACATCTCCTTGTGGTGCTCATTCTCTACTAAAATGGCCCCAACCTCCCCAAAATCTGCTGGAACTTCAAAACTTGACTCGTATTTCACTTCCTGCTCCTCTTGGCTCGTCTTGTGTGCGTACCCTTTAATTGTCTCCTTCTCTAATCCCGTCCCTTCAAATTACACAAATATATTAGATACACTACTTTACATAAATATGACAGCGTATATCCATATTGTTCAATAATGGAGGTTCGGATCCATCATCCATACATCCATATGGTTTTTATTTTATTTTATTTTATATATATATATTTTTTTATACGAGGAGGAACAAGAACAAACAAAATCAAATCTTACCACCAAACCAGACATAGCTTCATAGTAAATTTTCGAAGGCAGAAAGTACAATCAGAAATGCTGGTGATAAGGAGATGTTTGTGTTAGGTGGTGGAGATAATGTTCTTGTATAGCTTTGATGAGTGAGTTAGTTGTAATAATATTTTCCTTTCTCAATAATTAGGCTGAGGACTCAAAAATTACATGAATTCTTCCAAGATTGAGAGATTACTTACTAGAATCAAGGTCGATGCTAACAAGCTCCAATAGGAGTGTTTTACCAAGCAAGTCTTTTATATCATCTAGGCCTCTGGCTATCCCAAGGTTTGAGAGGAGGCCACCAACACTAAGTTTCACGGTTACAATGGCTTTAACAGAAGTGGACTTCTGATCATCATCAGTAGCGGTTGCTACAGCTTTTATGCGGCTGGGGATGAAGCGGGCTTGAACACTTTTGTTCTTTTTGTGTCTTGAGATTGGAAGTAGTACTGCTGAAGCATTGCCGGCATAGATGGGGGGCTTGAGCAGCAGGACGGGGGTTCGGGTGGAGTAGTGCGAATAGTGCTGTTGAGTTAGTTGTGGTTTCATCAACATCTTTTTGAGTTAGAGAAGCTCCTATATCTGTTAGGGTTTTATATATAGGAATTATATAGATGGTGGCTATTGGGTAATTTGAGCACGTAATCTATCTAGAACAGAACTTGATAAATATGATCAGTAACTGTAAGTTGTTGATTTGCACCTGAAAAAACAATGGAAAATGAGGCTCAAATCGTCAAACTAAATTTTATGTTTTTTTACCCAAAGGATATAATATTATCTTGTACAAGTTTTGTATAAATGGATGAGATGAAACTAAAAATTGAGAGAAAGCTTCACTTACTGCACTTGATTTTTCCCTGTCCAAATTCAAATGCTTTTTTTTTTTTTTTGGTAATTTTATAAACATCTTACAGATATTTAGGAGATTTCACTCATCAAGTACTGTTTGATTTAATGTTGATCAATTATTGATGGTATAATTGAAACAAACTTAATAGTCAACCGAACCCATACAATAATGCCTACCGCATTAGCCTCTAACAAAAATTTGCAAGCATAATTAAGATTCCCCACTCATATAAATCCAATGAAAATACATAAGGGACATGACTTTTCGAGTGATGTTTGAAACAACAGCTGATGAAAGGAAAATAAAAAATAACTTTACTAGGTTCTTATTACAGTACTGACTGAAATTAATCTGCAAATAAACCAAAAATAATTTATAATTTCATATGTGATTCAATGTTTATGTTCTCACGGTAACCTAAAATGTTTGTAAAACATTCAATTGGAAACCACATCCCATAATTAAAAAAAGAAAAAAAGAAAAAAAAAGAAGAATAATATTTAAAGAAAACTACATTGGATATCATCTCATCGATCATGCAATCAACTGGGAGATCGATTTTTTTGTCTGATCCGTTTGGGTTGGATGGGTACGTACGTAGTGTGGGACTGTGGGTGTTGAATTATTGATGCTTATGCCGGTTGGTATGTATGCATTATGTCACATGATGCGTGCATGCTAATGTCCCACTTGGCGCGCAACCCAAGCTTGTAACCACGTGGGACATTATTGTGGTTGAAGGTATTGGCCGGTGGTCACAAATTGGTGGCCAAGGTTCACGGAATTGAAGCGAAAACAAACCAACCAATTGAGCCAGAGTTTATATATATATATATATATATATATAAGAGTTTAATTGGCTTGTTTAATAAACGAGTCTAAATTTCTTTTCAAGATCAGTTACTTTAATAAATAAATCGAACTTGAATCGAGTGAAGCACTAGCTATTTACAAACAACTCGATTTATTTACAATCTTACTGGTAAGTGTTAGAAAATAACGTGCAATTAATGAGTAGTCCAAGTGCACCTTTTACTGAAGAGCTCGATGGCTAGTGGGTTTCTAAGTCTATTTGTAGATATTGAATGTGCGTGCAAATGGCACTTGGCCCTTAGTCGGTGAGGTCTTTGTGCTTGCAGTCTTCCGCTGCAACTGCCTATTGTATTATTATATATATAACGACTCTGGCTTTTGGCAGAGTAAAGATATATATCCAAAAAAAAAAAAGAGTCATCGATCGTTTCTGGGCCCCTATAGTGTGGTCATAACATAAAAGATTAAAATAATTCATGAGACATTTTTAAATCTTAGAGTTCCCAAGGACCCACACCAATAAAGGTGGATTTGCATGGATAGTTTCGGGCTTTTTAAAAAAATAAAAATAAAATAAAAAATTGAAGACTTACTTTTAAAATAAAATAAATATCAAACTTTCTATATATATCTTCTTCTACTTTAGTTAAATATTATTAGTTTCTTATTTTTTAATTCTTTTTTTGTTCTTGCAGTACTATATGAGAGAGAAGGAAAATAAATATATAAGATTAAAAAATTAAATAACTTTCACTTTTTTGGACTTGGTATTTGAATAGCTTTGTTGATCAAAGTTAAATTTGAAATAGAATAGAGAACTTGTTAAATGACAATTTTTGTGAATTTTTTGTTTTTTCAAATTTGTATAAAGAAAAATCAAATTTAAAGAGCTCAATGGCTGGAGATGCACTACTAGTGTAGAAGATCAACAATATACTCAGTTTAAGAGAGGAGTAAGCCTATACATCACCCGTTCATCCTCGTCTCAACCCTCCAATCTCATGTGACGTGGTTTTCACAACCAAAACATAAATCCTCATGCACTTTTTTGGTTGTGGAGACCATTCCACATGAGATTGGGGATATGAGAGGAATTCGGATTATCTCTAATTCAAATGGAATGGAGAGAAGTTGGTTCATTCAAAAGGAGGGGTAAAATTGTCCCAAAAAAGTGAAATAACATTTTTTTTCCTTATTTTTTTAGTAGAGGCCGGTTTGGGGATGATGCAGATAGAATTACTCAATCCAGAGGAGTCAGGATCAACCTTGACACCTGTAAAATAATATAGTGGCCCAAATTAGTCAGCTTTCATTGTAAAGTTATCTTTCAAACAATCAATGATAAGTTGAAGTATAACAAAAAAGGTTGAATATTCAAGTGATGATATATATATAGATAAACAATGAATAGTTCAATAGGAATTCTATAAATCCAAGATTGAGTATGGACGGCGAGAGGCAATTAAACCAAGCTCGAAAGTCTTGTTTAAGACCGTAGATTGCCTTATTTAATTAATTTGCAAACATATTTATGAAACATAGGATCGAGGTTGTTTCATAAATATTTCTTCTTCTAGAGAGGTGTGCAAAAAGGCATTAGACATGTCTAAAGTCTAATTGTCTAAGAGGCCAATCATAGTATATAGTGCGTGCAAGAATTATATGAATCGTGGTGGCTTAATAACATGACCTAATGTCTTGGTGTAATCTAGTCCACCATGCATGTTGTTGAAATCCCTTACTGACCAATCGAGCTTTAAATTTCTTTATATATAGACCCATCAGATTTTTCTCTAAGTAACATCACGTGATATATACCCAACAACAATATTTGCCGTAATAGTTTCAGAGAGTGAGGAAATTATATATGACACTCAAGATAAGCTTATCTACGTGGAACCAGATGAATTATTCGAGATTATTGATGCAGATAAGGTAAGAGCATCAGTAGATGTGGATATGAGATTAATTAGGTAAGGACAAGTGATGGAGCCATCAACATATATATCCAAAGATTATTGTTCTTCTAGATAAGGAAACCATCAAGGCACGCCAGGCACAATTTAGAGTGATGTGATGATATGAATGAGATCGGTAATAGTTGTGATAATTGGAGCACATTACACATGTAATGGTGGAAGATGTAGTTTGAGCATAATTGGTATATCAAGTGATAGTCTTGGAGCCTGACACACTCTGTATTGGTGAAACAGCTCAAGCAATACGTTGGGTGTTGGCTTCCATTTATAAGAAGATTATATACTATCTCTTTACACTTTTTCTGCATTATATTTGAATACATTTAAATTTGAATATAAAACAAAACATATCAACACGTTTGAGACTAACTCAAAGCTATTATGTCTTATATATATCCTTTGGCTGAGGTTGTCTTTATCTGCAGATGCCATAAGAATAATCACCACAAATTTTTGTTGTTGTTGATGACATTGATATCGTATTAACAAGGTGAGATGTCTTCCTGCAGCTGGTCACATCCTAATTCCTATTATAATGATCAGTGCGATGCGGGTAAAGTTCTAACTCCACTTGAAATGGTCTGCCATTATCGATCGAGATACTCAATTACCACCAAGGCCGTAGCAATTACTACTGGTTGCCATCTGTTAACGCTTATCTTCTAACTTCCACATGCAAGATTCTAAGGTTTGACACTCAAGCCCAGCAAAGAACTCCAATGTAAATCTATAATTAATTAATTAAGTAGTTGCTTGTAGAATATCCATCAGAAAGGTGCATGCTAGTTAACTTTTAAACCCATATCCAAGAACTCCAATGTAAATGCTGTCAAATCTTTGCTCACTTTTGTCCGGCCACATAATTGCTGAAATTTAGTCAAGGTAGGTAGGGATTTAGGGAAGTAGGAAAAAAATGCTAGCTAATTAAAGAACAGTAGAAAAGAAGTTTGTAAGAAATTGTTCAAATAGAATAACCTATTTATAGCATAAATAAAGCATCGAAAAGAAAAAAAAAAATACAGTAATTACAATAGCTAATATAGTAGTGAATATTACCATAATTAATTAAACTATTAAACTCATCATTTTCTTATTTATTTAAGCTTTTAAAATAAGTGATAACTTAGCATAATATCTGTTGTGAGTGCATTTGTGAATGTTAAGTCTCACATTAAAGAAATATAAAGAAAAAATAGTAATTAATATACGTAAGTAAATCCAACCCCATTAATTTATTTTTTTGACTAGAGTGGCGTTCAAATATATTAATGTACAGTGATCAGTAAAAATTCTCAAAGTACCGTTTATCCCCTCAACAATATTAGAGTCAAAGAACCTAAATTCGAGTCAAAGGCATTGATGGCTATAGTATTACTATATAATGAGAAGCCCGGCCTGCCACTTTTCAGTCTCACCCAAGAGTACTACTCCCACATTTGCGTTAACCTACTCCATGGAAAACAACCATAACACACCCTTATTAATTAGTTGATAGGAAAGATGTTGTGCTTGTAAAACCCTCAAAACCCACACCTTCAGGTGTTCTTTCTCTTTCTAGCATAGACAACAGTCCCACCCACGAGTGTCTTTGCCAAATAGTTTATGTGTTCCGATCAAAAGTTGACACATCAAGTAGCATGAGCGGCCAAGCAGATCCAGCATGCATGATCAAAGAAGCCCTCTCCCAGGCTCTGGTTTATTACTATCCTCTGGCTGGCAAGCTATATAAATAAATGCAGTGATCATGGAAAACTTCAAATAAATTGCACTGCAGATGGAGTGCCATTCTTAGAGGCAACTGCCAATAATTCCCAACTCTCTTCTCTTCGTTATCTAGATGGCCGGGATTGATGTCGAAGTAGCCAAACAGTTTGTCTTCAAATTCCCGTCCGAAGATGACTCGGGTTATCAAGGGTGGAACTACCAAGAGGCATTTCACATTTTTACTGTTCCATTTAACTCTAAATCCTTACTGCAATTGTGAAATTAAAAGGACATGCATGAAACATGAGATACCGATACTACAAATTTTTAAACATTGACGTTATGATTACAATTTTTTTTTTTAACATGTAGTGAAGTTCCCCNATATATATAAACTCTTGTAATTCTTTTAAAACTCTAGTTTTTTCTTAATTTCGTCCTTCGAATCTAAAATCCTAATTCCGGCCCTGCAGCTTATCACCCTCCGCTCTTGCAAGTGACAAAATTTTCATGTGGGGGTTTCACAGTTGGGATGAGCTTGTCACACTCCGTATGTGATGGGTCCGGAGCGGCGCAATTCTTCCAAGCCCTGGCTGAGCTTGCAAGCGGAAAGAGCGAGCCCTCGGTGAAGCCTGTGTGGGAGAGGGAGAGGGAGAGGCTGATGGGAAGTGCACCTACAGACGAGCCTCCCCAGTTTCCTTCTTTAGCAATTTCACCATATTTGCCAACCACAGACATCTTGCATGGATGCTTTTTACGTAAGCAGTGAAAGTATAAAGACACTGAAAACGAGTTTGATTGAGGAACATTGTGGGAATGAAAGTTTCACAACTGTCGAGGTTCTTGGTGCCTATGTTTGGAGATCAAGGTTTAGAGCTCTGAAATTAAACCCAGATCAGAAAACTCTTTTCAGCATGGCTGTGGGGATAAGGAACCGATTGAATTCACCGCCTTTGCCAGATGGGTATTATGGGAATGCTTTTGTGTCCGCAACTGTTGTGTTAAATATGGGAGGGGAACTTAATGAAGAACTACTCTCGAAGGTGGCGAAATCTTATAAAAGAAAGCAAGAAAGTTGCCTCCGACAGCGAATACATAATGAAATCATTAGGCATTTATGAGAAATTCAGAGAGCACAATATAAAAATTGAAGCTAGTGGTGGATCCATGATTTTGACAAATTGAAGGCAACTGGGTTTCTTGCAGGAGGAAGAAGTTGATGTCGGAGCCAATATTGTGAACTTTGTCGCCGTGCCGGTGAACCTATTTGCGCACGTGGATTTGTGTCTGTTCTTGCCTCCTAGCAAGGTGGATCCGTCGAGGAAAGGTGGGGTTAGGGTACTTGTTTCCCTTCCTAGAGCTGCCATGGCCAAGTTCGAAGAAGAGACAGATGCTCTGTGCAAGCTTAAATGATAGCGCTCAATGCAAACTCTAATCTAAACAGTTCTGCTGGTTCCTAAAGTTATTTTTCGGTTTGTAGTTGGATGGAAGAGAAATATGTGATTACTGGGTGCTAATTTTGGTGACAATATTTGTTAGTTTTTTTGTTGGCTCAATTCGGTTCCAAAATACAGAGATTACTGTTCACGGAATCAAACACTAATATAGAGTGATCCGAATCCAATCTCCACCGTTCATAATGAGGATTCATGTGTCATGAACATGCCTGCAAAGTTTCAGCTCAATCGGACCACAAATGCTTATCGATCGGAGCTATTGATCAAGACTGGACAGCATTTCCAGAATGTGATTTCCTCCCTCTGCAGGCCATGTCCGAACATGCTACTATGGTGTCCGGACACAAATTCCAGGAAGCAGCTCCGCAAGGCCATGTCCGGACATCCAATTAACATGTCCGGACATCCCGTACCTGTAACAGTTTTAAATGATTTCAAACTGTGTCCTAGGTCTAGGGATTGTGAGGCTATTATAAATACATCTCTATAGAATTAGAGAGGCACGAATTTTCACCCCCAGAGAGTTCGTGAGAGGCTGTGCTTAAAGAGAGAATTATTGTGAGCCTTGTTGTTCCTCTTAGAGGATCTTTGTTAGTTTGTTTGTGAGCGTAATTGAGAAGTCTATCGGAAGGGTCCGGTAAAGGAGAATCACGTTGAAGAAGATTGTGAGCAAGGAGACGAGTTGGAGGCTTGTCGATCTTACAGAGCCAAGGTCTTGCAAAGGGTTGTAAGTGTTCCTAGTGTCTGTAATCTCTGGATAATCTTTTGATAGTGATTTCCTGGGTTTGGCTGCCCCGGAGAGGTTTTACTTTTAGATCTGTTTCTAAAAGGTTTCCTCTTCGTCACCAAAATCTTTGTGTTTGATTTTTCATATTTTGGTGATTGCTTGCTTAGATTTAAATATCTGTTAATTCCGCATAAACTGTGATATTTATCTGCATATCGTTTTTCAATTGGTATCAGAGCGGGTTCACTCTGTTTGGATTAATTTCCTGAGTGTGATCCTTGTTTGTTGTCTAAAATGTCTCAAACCCTTAACACTGTGCCTAACTTTGATGGATCAAATTATGGCTATTGGAAGTCCCGTATGAGATTTTTCTTAAAATCAATAGACGTTTGGTCTGTTATTGAATCTGGATTTCAAGCTCCAGATAAGCCGACAACTGAATGGTCTATTGCTGAAAACAAATCTCGTGTGGCGAATGACAAAGCTATGAATGCACTGTACTTAGCAATTTCACAAACTGAGCACTCTAGAATTTCAAATTGTGATAGTGCCAAAGATGCATGGGAGATTTTAGAAACTACTTATGAAGGAACAAATCTTGTTAAAGCTGCAAAACTTCAAATGTTAGTTTCTAAGTTTGAGAAAATTGAAATGTTAGAGGATGAGACTTTTAATGACTTCTTTGGTAAACTTAGTGAAATTAGAAACTCCATGATAAATCTAGGAAAGAAAGTTTCTGACACTAAGATAGTTAGAAAGGTTATGAGATCACTCCCTGAAAGATTCAAAATGAAGGTAACAGCCATTGAGTCATGCACTGATCTGGAAACCATGAGGATAGAAGAGTTAGTTGGTGCCTTGCAAACTTATGAGTTTTCTTTGTCTAAACCTAGGAATAATAAGGATCTTGCCCTTAGAACTCTTAGGAAGAACTCTGATGAGTTATCTGATGAGGAACCAAGTGATGAGGAACTTGCCTTGGTAGCTAGAAAGTTCTATAAGTTTAGACATCGAATTCCCAAGAGTTTTGAAAAGCCAGAAGAAAGAGACCCACGTGGTCCAAAATGTTATGAATGCTCTGGCTATGGTCATTTGCGCAAGGATTGTGCTAACCTCATGAGTAATAAGCCAAATAATAAAAAAGCCTTCAATATTACCATGAGTGATACTGATGAGGAGGTTCTTGATGATTCTCCTAATTATGTAGCATTTGTTGCTTCCTATGATTCTGATGATTCTAATCAATCAGATGTTGAGTCTGTTTATGATAATGAATCAAATAGGGTTAGTGACCTTCAAAACTCCTTTGACAATTTGAGGGAAAATTTTTCTACACTTAGAAATACTAACCTAAAAATTGTTAAGGATGTCAAGAATCTTGAACTTCAAAGGGATAATTTGCTGAAAGAATTGAGTGATTCACATGCTGTTTGCAATTCTCTGAAATCTGAAAATCATGTGTTAATTGCTAAGAATAAATCCCTCCAAAATGATCTGATTGAAACTAGAAATCACTTGAGTACTTTCTCTAGTGAAAAGCTTAATCAAATGTTGCATGCTCAGAAGCGTTCTAGTGACAGATCTGGTTTAGGATTTGATAAAACTGCATCTTGTTCTTCTAACCGTGCTCCTACTTCAAAGATTGTGTTTGTTAAACCAGTTAAAGTAGAAGAATCCCCAGGTGAAGGAAAGCCAACAGTTTCTCCGACTCGGCAAGGTAAGAAAGGTAAGAAAGGTAAGAAAAATTCTATTGTACCTCATGCATCTTTACCTAAGCCTAGAGTCATGCATCCTCCTAGGAAATTACATTCTCAAAGGTTTGTCCCTACATGCCATCATTGTGGAAAAGTGGGTCACATTCGACCTCATTGTTTTAATTTGAAACCTCATGTGCATAAGAATAAAAATTCTGTATCTAGGAAAGATTGTGAGGGTTTGGTCACGATGATGAAAGGAGTGCTATCTAGGTTAGACCAGTTTGAAAATGTCCATAAACCTAGACCTAAAATCACTCAAGTGTGGGTTAGGAAGGATGAAACCATTCACCCCTTGAGGGGGAGTGGTAATGAACTCACCTTATGTTAGGTGAGTCAATAACATGCCTAGGATTGATTTTCCTGTTTATCCTTGCATTTCCTAGAGCATGTTGTCTTTGTTTTTGTTTTGTTTTGTTTAATTTTTTTTGTGTGCATTTTTTTTGTTTTGTAAAAAAAATTTCAAAAAGACAAAAATATGGTTAGTTAGTTGTTTTTCTTTCTTCTTTTGTCTTATGCACCTAGATAGTCCATTAAATTCTCATGCTGCCTGTATGGATTTAATCCCTTGCATCTTGGAATGTTCTTAATATGCATGAGATGAACTCTTGTTCAATGGACTTGTTTTTGTGGTTACCTAAAGCCTGAGCTTATGTGGTACGTTTTGCCTATGCTTAATCTATTGTGCACATTTAAAGCTTTCCTTTTTTTTTGGGTAACCATATGAGGTTTTTGACTAGTATTTGTTTCAAATTGACCATATGCTAGTTGAACCTAGGGCTTAAAAATTTCCTGCTTTCTCATTTGTGATAAGCACCACATGTTTAAGGACACTTTCTCATAGAGAAAAAGAAACAAAATAGTGAAACAAATAAAATCAAAAGATCACATTCCAAAAGGAATTTATTTCACTGTGTCAAACTTGTGCAAAGTGTTTTACAAAGAGATTTGTATAGGATGAGAGTGGCTAGGCCCTAGTATGATAAGGTTTGACTTTTGATTTGAGATACTTGTCAAAACCTCATGGTGGTGAAACTCCATTTTTGTATGGCTTACTCACACAACACACAAGCGTGGGTTGAATGAAACATTTTTCTTTGGCTTGGGTTAAGCAATTTCAATTTTTTTTTTTCATTTCAAGTCTCATGTATATTTTGCATATTTGGAGCATGTTTGGGTTATTCATTGCTGAAATTCATGAGTCTTTGATGCCTATATCATGTGTGTTTATTTGACTTATTGAGGGGGAGAAACCTTGTTCATTTCAAGTTTCTTGTTTTTATTAAGTCATGCATTGAGGGGGAGTTTTGTTTATGTATTTTATGATCTTGCATTTTATACTTCTTGTATTTTTCTAAGTTTTGATCATGAGTATTTTTGTGTTGGTGACACTTTTATTCCTGTTCTCCATATGTTTGATGTGTTTTGTGAAGTGTTTCAGGAATCATGGAGACGTTTTGTCATTCTGTGACAAAAAGGGGGAGTAAATATGGGGAGATGATGGGATGACTCGACATATTGGTTTTGTCACCGAATTGCCAAAGGGGGAGTTTGTTAGTTTTTTTGTTGGCTCAATTCGGTTCCAAAATACAAAGGTTACTGTTCACGTGCTCAAACACTAATATAGAGTGATCCGAATCCGATCTCCACCGTTCATAATGAGGATTCATGTGTCATGAACATGCCTGCAAAGTTTCAGCTCAATCGGACCACAAACGCTTATCGATCGGAGCTGTTGATCAAGACTGGACAGCATTTCCAGAATGCGATTTTCTCCCTCTGCAGGCCATGTCCGGACATGCTACTATGGTGTCCGGACACAAATTCCAGGAAGCAGCTCCGCAAGGCCATGTCCGGACATCCAATTAACATGTCCGGACATCCCGTACCTGTAACAGTTTTAAATGATTTCAAACTGTGTCCTAGGTCTAGGGATTGTGAGGCTATTATAAATACATCTCTATAGAATTAGAGAGGCACGAATTTTCACCCCCAGAGAGTTCGTGAGAGGCTGTGCTTAAAGAGAGAATTATTGTGAGCCTTGTTGTTCCTCTTAGAGGATCTTTGTTAGTTTGTTTGTGAGCGTAATTGAGAAGTCTATCGGAAGGGTCCGGTAAAGGAGAATCACGTTGAAGAAGATTGTGAGCAAGGAGACGAGTTGGAGGCTTGTCGATCTTACAGAGCCAAGGTCTTGCAAAGGGTTGTAAGTGTTCCTAATGTCTGTAATCTCTGGATAATCTTTTGATAGTGATTTCCTGGGTTTGGCTGTCCCGGAGAGGTTTTACTTTTAGATCTGTTTCTAAAAGGTTTCCTCTTCGTCACCAAAATCTTTGTGTTTGATTTTTATATTTTGGTGATTGCTAGCTTAGATTTAAATATATGTTAATTCCGCATAAACTGTTATATTTATCTGCATAGCGTTTTTTCAATATTGATTAATTTGGTGGTGTGTATGAAGATTATAAAACATATTTAAAGTATATCCTATTCATTAATCTTATTGTACTAGTAATTACATTGAGCTTTTGATGCAAAAATAAAAATTTTAAAATTTCCCATTGTAATGGACAGGGACGGGGCCAAAAAATTTAGTGGGAAAGGGCCAATAGGTAAAAAAATAATAAAAAATAAAAATAAAAATTTACCTTAGTTTTTGTTTTCCTTGGATTAAAGGTGTTTTTTTTTTTTTTGGAAAAACTTGAAAATGTTTTATTGATCAAAAAAATCAGACGGATACAACTTGTTCCATCAAAACAATATCACGGATTGCTCCCAGAATTGAAAAATTCTTGGATTAAAGATGTTAAATGAACAAATCTAGAAAATCTAAATCTAATTAATATGTAGTAAATCTTAGAAGTAAAAAAGGCAGACTATACATGATTTGGGCCGGCCTTGATTTAAGAGATGTGCTCCTTATTTTCAAGTCGATCTATATAATAAACTCTTTGTAAGCAAAATAATTATTGTGAAATAAGAGAATTCCTTATTTTTCTAAAATCTTTCATTGTATCATAGCGATTTGGTTAACACTTTATGATCTTGATTTTTGGTGTGTGGTTTTTTTCTTTCATTGCTGAACAGCCGGCGTGGGCTATGCTCACACGGGCAATGCCTTGTCAAAGCCTTAAGCCAACATCATCCTCTTCCTCTTCTCGTAGCTTCCCTGCAACCTTTAGTCAAACACAAAGCTTCACCCCCACTACACACAAAACCCATCTCTTTCCTCTTCCCACAACACCGGCCACCCCAATTTGCAGGCCATGGCCATGTTAAACTGAAGGATATCAAATTTTTATTAATTTTTGTCAAAATGTCCAAAATACCCATATTTTTTATAAATAAAAAAAAAAATTGTGAAGATGTTGCAAAAATACTGCAAATATGATTTTTTTTATAAAATTAAATAAATGTCTGAATCTTTACAATTTTTTATAATAAAAAATATGGTATTTTGAAAATTTTGACAACATTTAACATAATTGTTTTTTTTCCTAGCCGATTTAACAGGAAATTATAATGGAATAGGGTAATCGAAAGAAATTAAAAGTTTGATACAAGGACAAAGAGTTTTTGAACTTTTTAATTATTTTCGAAGTGTGTGAAATTAAGGGGGTTTTGTGAAGTTCTCCATGTGAGTAGTATTAATGCAAAATAAATGAGTGTTTTTTTTTTTAAAGAAAAAAAAATAAAGAGACATAATTGGCGACAATATGAAGAGAAATATATACAAATTATTGAGACCAAAATAAATGAGCATAAAACATTGGAGTGCTCAAAATCTTTAACACGAGCCTCGGCGTACGAGACTAAGAGTTAGATTACAATCGGCTGAGACCTGGTTACGACATTGATACCGAGAAGACCCTTGCTAAGATATGCTCCGAAAATGTTTGTCATATTCTGAAAGGATCACTTCATTTGTAACAGAAGGACAGAATCGTCAAGCCATACTCTTGTTCCATCAGCTTCAGAAAACTAGGTTCAAAATCACGGAGTTGCTTCTCTCAGCAGTTGCAAGAGCCTGTGGAAGACTTGGTGCCCTGGAAGAAGGCAAGCAAGCTCATTGCATTGTGTTCAAACATGGGTTCAATAGAGATATGATTCTAATGACCTCACTTCTTGATATGTACGCAAAATGCAGCGACATCAAGGAAGCCCGCCGTGTGTATGATGAAATGCCCGCAAGAGATGTTGTTGTGAACAATAGCATGGTTTTTGGGTTATGTCGGTGTCACTTGACGTTGGAGGCGATCACTTTGTTTAATAATATGTTTGAGCGCGACGTGGGATCTTGGAATTCACTGATTTCAGGGCTGGCACAAAACTCTGAAGGAAGGACGGCGTTGTTTTTGTTTAAGAAAATGCGAGTGGAGGGAGCTGAAGTTGATTTTATGACCATGTCCAGTGTTCTTTCAGTTTGTGCTGATATTGCAGCTTTGCTTAATGGAAAACAAGTTCATGGGCTGGTGATTAGATATGGTTTTGAGCTACATTTACCGGTTGGAAATGCTACCATTGACATGTATGCTAAATGTGGACGCATGGATGATGCGTACCAATTTTTCAAGAACATGCCTATCAAGAACGTAGTTTCATGGACTTCTTTGATTGTGGGTTATGGAAAACATGGCCTTGGATTGGAAGCTCTTGAGGCATTCGATGCAATGGAAACAGAGGGTGTTGTACCAAACAAGATCACATTCTTGGGAGCCTTATATGCGTGTAGTCATGCAGGATTAGTTAACGAAGGGTGGATGAATTTCAACACTATGATACATAAATACTCCATCACGCCCATGATGGAGCATTATACATGCATGGTTGATTTACTTGCGCGAGCAGGGCATCTCACAGAGGCTTATAATTTCATAGAGAGGATGCCAATAAAGCCGGAGGCAAAGCTTCTGACAGCTTTTCTTAGTTCATGTTGCTCCCGCATGAATGTAGAGTTAGCAAAGACTGTTGGACAGAGATTACTTGACTTGGAACCTGAAGAAGCAGGGGCCTATATGTTGCTTTCAAACTTCTATGGACTTGTTGGGGACTTGGAAGGTGTTAAGAACGTGAGGAGATTGATGTCAAAGAAGGGAATAAGAAAAGAAAAAGCATGTACATGGATAGAGATAGATAGAAAAGTTCACAGCTTTGAATCCGGAGATAGGTCTCATCCCCTTAGCAAAGAGATAAACAATTACTTGAAAAATCTTGTTCAGAAGATGAAGAATTGTGGGTATGTTCCAAACACAAGCATGGTTATGCAAAATGTGGGTGAGCACATAAAGGAGGAGATAGTTCTTGGCCACAGTGAGAAATTGGCCATTACACTTGGGCTAATTAGCACACCCCCGGGAACCCGTATCATGATAGTTAAGAATCTTAGAGTATGTGCAGATTGCCATTTGGCGACCGCATTGATCTCAAAGATTGAAGGGAGGGAGATTGTTGCAAGAGATTCGAGCCGATTTCATCATTTCATTAACGGAGAATGCTCCTGTGGAGGTCATTGGTGAGAGGTAAGAGAGATGATCTTTGCCGCATAAATGCTTTATACTGTTCATCAGAGCAACAGTATTGAATGAATATCATATTCGTCTTTATATAACAGAATCAAAAATTCATTCAATTCTAAAAAATTGTGCTGGGAAACATGTTTATTGATACAAACAAATAATTTATTGCAGAAACTTGAAACTTCACCATTACATTTGTATATTAATCACAAATCATTTTTTTTTTTTTTTTTATAACAAAATTTCCCCGGAGGAAATTGTTCTTTATTATACTAGCATATGCCTTTAAAGCATGTTATTCCCACTTAGACTCACATACCTTTAAGAACAAATATCTTTTGTTTTTTTTTTTGACATGTCTGAACAAGAGAAGGAAAATGGGGGATTCGAACTTGTAACTTTTGTTTTATTAGGTTTAATCTACAGCCGATTGAGCTACCTTTTGAGAACGAACAAATATCAATTTAATAGACGGAGACGTAGGAAATTCCGCCAGACAGGTGACATCTAAGCCTGCCGTGCAAGAGCAGCTCATCCACTCAAAGTTTGACGCACCTTCTTCATTTATTGTCTTCACCAAATGTCTGACGGCTGGCGGCTTCTTGAAGGAATCTGGATCCACCTTGCACCATAAACCCTTCTAGCCGTAACTCTTCTGCCCAACTTTTACTATATCCCATTACCAATGGGCAATGCCACCGCCCGCCTCCATCAATTCTCTCCTTTCCTCCAAATCACCTTCCTCGCATGCTTCCCTTTTACTTTAGATAGTTTTATTTTTATTTTTCAGTGCTGTAACATTCATCTCCCTCTGAATCATCCTCTTTTGACTTTACACCTCAGGACCTTTCAAACAACGTCAATTTCAGCTAAACGCATCTGATTCTGCCCCCTTCAATGCAAAACAGGAAAAGAAACAAAACTCCCGTGACTGTTCAAAATACTTATAATTCTTATTCCTTTTATTTATTTATTTCTTCTCTCGTTTTCATCGCCACTATCCAACCAATTTACNAATATCAATTTAATAGACGGAGACGTAGGAAATTCCGCCAGACAGGTGACATCTAAGCCTGCCGTGCAAGAGCAGCTCATCCACTCAAAGTCTAACGCACCTTCTTCATTTATTGAAGGAATCTGGATCCACCTTGCACCATAAACCCTTCTGACCAATTCAATATTTCGCAGCAGCCGTAACTCTTCTGCCCAACTTTTACTATATCCCATTACCAATGGGCAATGCCACCGCCCGCCTCCATCAATTCTCTCCTTTCCTCCAAATCACCTTCCTCGCATGCTTCCCATTTACTTTAGATAGTTTTATTTTTATTTTTCAGTGCTGTAACATTCATCTCCCTCTGAATCATCCTCTTTTGACTTTACACCTCAGGACCTTTCAAACAACGTCAATTTCAGCTAAACGCATCTGATTCTGCCCCCTTCAATGCAAAACAGGAAAAGAAACAAAACTCCCGTGACTGTTCAAAATACTTATAATTCTTATTCCTTTTATTTATTTATTTCTTCTCTCGTTTTCATCGCCACTATCCAACCAATTTACGTTATTCTTTCTGTGCGTATCAATCCCCAATCTACCTATGGCCGATTCGGTTGCTGGGTACCCGGCGAACGTTCTGATCCCAGTCGATCTCTTCGTGTCCAAGAAACATCCCGGCCTTACAGGTGGCGATCTCGGGTTCGCCGACGCCTCCGGTAACATCGTTTTCAAGGTTGACCGTAAGTCTTCTAAATCCTCGGCCCATAAGCGAGTTCTCCTCCTCGACTACCAAGGAAATCCTCTGATTTCCATGCACCATCACCATGTAAGTCGCTGCGTCTGCTTTCTTCCCCTGAAAATATTTCCTGGAAACTCTTTTTTCTGAAGAAAATCATTTTTAAAAGTCTATGCATCTTGTTGCAGAATGGGTCGTGGGAAGGGTTCAAGGGGGACGAAGACCAGAAGGACTTGATATTCAGGGTGCGGAGGAAGGGTAAGGCCGAGTTGGAGGTGTTTCTTGGTGACTCGGCCTCTGAGTTGAGGTTGAAAGGTTCCACTTTCCAGAAATCATGCACCATCTATAAAGGCAATGAGATACTAGCGCAGGTATATATGTGCTAAACTCTACTGGCTTTGCAAATTACCTCACTAGAGCCTCAAAAGTGTCCAGATTTTGGTTATCTTATTCTGTATTCAGTTGGAATATGTATGCATAAGTGTGAGTGGTTAAATAACTGTATGTGATGGCATCGACAGGATTGTCAGGAGGTTTTTTTTTGGGGGGGGGAAAGGAGGAGAAATTGTAAATCCCTGGTTCCATATTGGGAAGATGAGTAGCCCACATATGGTGATTTATAAAAACACTCATGGGTGTTCTCATATTGCTTATTTATTAGGTGAAACTTGACTTTATAAGTGATTTTAGGGATGCTCCAAATTGACTAGTCATTTTGAGCAATAGCGCAAATGTGGCTAATGTTTTCCCTGGATTTTTACACAATTGACATGATCATAGGACTTGTCAATATCTAGTTTGCAAAGCACCTTTCGCTTACTAGATATGATCTTGCTTTCCAAGCATTCATTAGCTATGAGTACAGCGTCAATGATTTGCTTTCCTCTAACAAAAGCATTATGAGGCTTTGATATTGATAATCATATTGGCAATACCCCTGGATTTCTTTAGAATAAGCAATGAAAGTGGCATTAAGACTTTTTCAAACTTACCACGTTTTTAAAACTTGTGTTTTCACTAATACATGTTTTGAAATTGCTAAATCACATGGACACTAAATGATAATTGCGTACAAACCCAGAGACTTTAAATTAGTAGTAGTCAGAAGAGTAAATGATAACGGGGTCCAAGTCCAAACATAAAGATGTAAATGTTAAAGGGAGGGTGGTTTATTGACATGTTATATTAAATCTTCACTTGGGGACTTTTGCAATGTTTATGCCTCAACAAGTTTGTAGGGTTATTCTAGTCATATTCCTTTATGGATTATTACAAGGTTATGTCTTGCCAATGAAGTGATATTGGTCGATCATATTAATGAAGGTTAAGTGCATATTGGGTGCCTGATTTTTGTACTGTCTAGATGTTATGTTGATTGATAATCTTCAATGGAGATTTCCAACAGCTGCGTAAATATGATGACTGGACAAAAGCAATATGGTACTTAAACTTGGTACACCTTTTATAGCTATTCTCAACAAAGTTCTGGATAAGCTACATGATTTCTTTGTTGTTCTTCTTTACATAACTTTTAAACTAAGCTTTTTTTTCCTATGTGGCCATATTTGTCTATCTTCTTGAACCTCCCAAACTTGAACCACATTACTCTTTCTTGGAAAGTTTTATTTATATGTATGTGTTGCAGAAATGACATTAATATCAGTCTCTCTCATCTTTCAATAGATTCATCTAACTTCTCGTGCATGAATTTTGTTCTAATTAATAATTTTTAATATTTTTCTTCATGCATCTTTTCATTCCTTAACATGAAATTGCCTCCTGTAGATTGGTCATGTACCACTGGCTGCTGCAATGTTGTAGATTGGTTATATGTAGTTTTTCCCTCTTAATTTGTAGTTTGCATTTTATTTACTGTAATTTGTAATATATGATAAAGTCCGACTCTTATGGATGTGTTTTCTTGCAGACTAGTCTTATGTACAAGCTGCGGCAGCTTTTTGTAGGGAGGGATAAATTTCGACTAACTATATTTCCCGGATTTGCTGATCATGCCTTGGTTGCAGCGTTGATTGTAATATTTTTTGATTGATGAACATGGTAGATTAAAGAAAATATTTCACATGTACATTTACATTTTTCCACCATACAAATATGTTTGCTTGATTCTTTTATAGAGAGCGGTAAGCAAAGGTTCACACATATATGCCTTTGGGCTGTGTACGCCTATGTATTGGCTTTGTGTAGTATGAATTTAGTTCTTTGATCACCCCTTCTGCTTGTATTTGTAGGAGAGGCTCATTGTTATTTGAAATTTGAGCAGCAAATTGCTAGGGATCTAATCATTTTTTAGAAGCCCATTTACTGATGATGTATATGGTCTTTAAAATTAGTTTCTTCTAGATATTTTCCACATTCGGCTTCTTCAGACAATTTGTTAATGGTGTAATTATTTGTATTTCTAATTTGAGCTAGGATTGAGATTTGTGCTTTTGGCCTATGAAATTGCAGGAACATCTGTAGTCATAAACAAGGTTCATTAGTTTTACTTTTAGTCTCTCTTTTTTAACCTTTATCTCTTACACTATATTTGGGACTCTGGAGGGAGAGGAAAGGAGAAGATAAGTGGAAGAGGGGATTTGAAAAGAAGAGATAAAAGGGGATGAAATACTTCTCTTTCACTTTGTTGGGATTTTTCAATAAGGAACAGGGGAGAGGAGCATAGATGTCTCTAGCACTGCTCCTACTCCATAGTAAATTGCAAAGTAGATAGAAGACAAAATATCAAGAAAATTTACAATAAGATAAGAAAGTAATAAGATTTTGTTGGTTGGGGACTATGGAAAGTTATTAAATGGTGAAAGTAGGTTTTAAAACCCATAAGCCCAAACCCAAAGAGATCTGCCTGACCTGACTGTTTCGGTTGCAAAATGTTGTAGTGTAGATTGATTATGTAATTTTTCAGGTAATATCAAATTCTTTAGCCGTTACTCTCACGTACACTTTAATTAATTAATTAATATTTTTTTAATTCCCAACAGCTTTAATGGAAAATAAATGATATAAAATCGATTAATCTAATTCTATTTTCTTTCTCAAAATCACTTTATCTAATTCCATCAAAAAGTTATCACTAAAATTTTAAAAGTTTTCAACAAAATATTACAACATTTCTTATTTCATTAATTTGAACTTGATTTATATTTTGATGTCTAAAGAATTACGTACAATAAAAAATTAATTTCAAACGAATAATTAAATATAAATACACAAAATTCTTTTCTTTGTTTTTTTTTTTTTTTTTCAAAGAGTAATTTTAAAATTCTTTTTGATATTTCATGTGTTGAAACAATTCGCCTTAACAACTGAGATATCGTCCTAACAGGTAATTGTGATAACGAGTTCTATGTAGCCTTAATAACATCAAAGGCGGCCAGCAGAGACTAAACTAAACTAAACCTCTCGTAATTCCTTTTAGTTTTAGGAGCAGGAGAGAGCAGCCGAAACAATCAACGGCTTCCGATCACTGAAAGGTTTTCTGAACTCTTCCGCAGCTCTCACTGTAAATAGACGAAGCTTCTCTCTCTCTCTCTCTCACACTGAAACGAATTGTTTTTGAGAGCGATACAGAATGGGAAGACAGAAAGGAGAAGGAGCTAAGGGCAAGGCAAGACCTTCAAGCAGCAGGTAAATCGCTAATTTTTTTTATTTTTTTATTTATTTTTATTCTATGCATTAAAATTCGATTTATTTATTTATTATTATTCAGTTTGGCAGCGTCGCTTGTGCCGGCGGGTTCCACGGCCACCGTTGGATTCGGCGGCTATGTCGGCGGCTCCCGTCTCGATTCTTCTCTCGCTAGCGACGACTCAATCCCGTTTGTTGTACGCTTCCTCAAGTTTTATTTTTTCTAAAAGAAATTTGAAGAAAATGAAAGTTGAATCTGTAATCTTTCATGCAAAAGTTGGAGAAATTCGCGTTAAAGCGCTGTACTTTGAATTTCATGTCATGGATTAGAGTCTAATTGCGTTGTGAATTGTGGTGTCTATGTGATAATTCTGCGTTTTCTCTGTGTTTTATGTTTTCGGGTTTGCAGGACATAGATGGTGAAGTGGCACAGCACTTGAAGAGGCTTGGAAGGAAGGATCCCACTACAAAGGTAATTATTTTTTTTGTTGATTATCTACCAATTTTCGAGGCTCTGAAGTACTTTACCTCTCAAATTAAGTTTCTCCAAACACGCTTTAAGTGTAGGACGATGTTAATATTACTTTAAGATGTTATCTCTTTGATTGATTACTTTTAATTGGGGAAACTGCTGCCACCTCTTTGTTATTGACAGTTATTTAAATTTTTATGTGAATTTTTGTTATATGATAAGAAGTAAGAACTAATTGGCTTTTTCTTCTTCTTCTTCAACAGCTTAAAGCTTTGCAATCTCTATCTGTGCTGCTCAAGGAGAAGCCTGCGAGGGACATAGTACCGATTATTCCACAATGGGTATAGTTTTTCATCTCTCTCCATTAAGATTTTGGTCACATGTGTTGGTCATAGTGCACTCAAAGGGGATGATTCACATCTAACCATTCTATAGATGCGACAATCAGCATCAGTATCTCTCAGTAACGACTTGGATATTTCATTGCTAATTAACATTTTAATCGAAATCATTGGCTCTGTAGTTTGTCATGCATGATGCCTGGCTAATATTTATATAATCTGGTACTTCTGGCAATTGTTTATTTATTTTAGACTTTTGAGTACCCTGTGTTTTTTTTTGGCAGGCATTCGAATACAAGAAGCTGTTGCAGGACTATAATAGGGAGGTTCGACGAGCCACTCATGACACAATGACTAATCTTGTAGTTGCTGTCGGGTGTGAACCTATCTTGTTTTTGTTTTGTTTTGTTTTTTTCTGCTTCTTGTGATACCTGTTCGGAAATTGATTTTTGGTTATATCTTGACAAAGCCATTGTTTTTGCTTGAGCTACCATAGTGGTAGCTTTTCTGCATGTTTCAGCTTCTACATTACTAGGTTGGTGTCAATTTGTTACTAATGCAGTCTGTAACATGAGTGAATATCTCCTTATCATTTTTTTTGTGTGCTGATGGTAGTCTGATCTGATCAATGCAGCAAGTTAATAAGATCTTATATTGTTTTCAGCAAGGATCTCTTGTCTCGAATTCATGAATTTATATGTTTTTGAAGGATTTCCGTATAGTGGTAGCATATTCAAGCTTGCCATTTAATAGAATTAATTTCTGCAGCACTTTTCATCATTTTTACTTGTCTGTGATTACCCATATTTTGCCCAAGTGCATTGATAATTTGCTTGTGGAACTCTTGTTTTTGTTTCACAGGAGAGATTTAGCTCCACATCTGAAGTCTTTGATGGGGCCATGGTGGTTTTCTCAATTTGATCCCGTTTTTGAAGTCTCTCAAGCAGCAAAAAGATCATTACAGGTCCGTTTTCATAAAAATTACCATGTTTTAAATGTTAATTTTACATGTCTTGTAGTGGGATATTGCCAAAAATGATAGTCTGCCAAACTATAAAAGAAACAGTTGGATGTAATGCAATTTATTGATTTCTCAATTGTGCTTTTTGGAATAATTTATTTGGTGTATACTAGCCTTGGATGTTAAAAAAGATTGGCTACAGGTGCAGTTTGGGCCTGTTGACCTAGATTATCATTTAACATGCAGGGCCTGAATGTCTTCTACTTTGAAGTCAACCTTAAGTAATTTCCTGACATTTGTCTAGATGGTCTTTTCCAGCATTGGGCTGGGTGTGAATGGTGCTGACAGTTGCCAGTGAATTGAAATTTATAATGCAGGGTATGCTTAGAAGAGTGCGTATGATGAACTTTTAATTTGTTGAATATGAGATTTGTTCATCATAAATTTTTGTTTATTAGCTTTTTTTTACAGATGAAATTGTACATTTAAATGCTATCTATACAATTTCAATATGTCAATCTGATAATGTTGCCAAATTTTTCATAAACTTTTTCCTTCTATGCATTTCAGATCTTCTTCTTCTTCTTCTTCTTCTTCTTTCTTTTGGAGATTCAAATCTGTTTCTGTAGTGTAAATATGTTCATCTCCTTCTGTTAAGTGAACCTCTTAAGCAGCTTGTCAATGCATTTATAGAATCTGGTCAATTATTCAATTTAGCGGCCAAGTTGTATTTATGAATTCAGTTTAGGTTTTAATCTTACTTAAATTTTGAACAACAGGCAGCCTTTCAAGCACAGGAGAAGAGATTAGATGCTTTAATGCTTTGCACAAATGAGATATTTATGTATCTGGAAGAAAATTTAAAGCTCTCACCAGAAAATATGTCTGATAAAGCAGTTGCTTCGGACGAGTTGAAAGAGATGCATCAGCAGGTAAACATTTGCTTGAGCAAAAGATACCCCCCTTACTACTATTATTTTATTGTGAAGGTGAAAACTCAAAAGAAAGGAAAAAAAAAGAAGAAGATATAACATGTGTAACTAAATGGTTCCTAACATAGAAAAAAAGGGGAAGAATAGTAAATTCCTTCTCATTCAGCTTCCAACATATCCTCGAGTGTTACTCTTCCAACTCTATTCCTTGGTAACCCCCCTCCCATCTCTCTCACTGCTCGGATCACAAAAAGAGAAAGATAGGGTAAAATACTCCAACCTCTCTCAGGTTTTATTATAACCACACGGGCTTCCTCGCACTTCTAGAAGTTTCTTGGATCTCCCTTTAGTTACTATACATGACATGCACTTTAGCCCCTTTTGTCTTTAGAATTAACAGCTCAATCAAAAACCTCAGGAAATTTGTTTTGACAAGTGATCGTAAATTTTATTAAAAGCAAAAGCCGCCCATATGTACACAGGTAATATAGAACTGAAAATAGCTAACTAGAATGTGCAAAAAAAAAAAACCCGAACACCCCAACACCAAACTGCCAAAGACCCACAAAACACCTAAAGCCCTAAACCCACAAACACCTTAAGCCCACATGAAGCGCTCAACGCTAAAAAATGTGAGCCTTTCCTTTACTACAACCAGAAGACACGCCTACAGCTTCATAGTTATTGAAGCATTCTAAATTTGATGGGTTTCTCATAGTATGGTCATTCTTCTTATTGGTCAAAAGGAAAATTGACAGCAAAGTCCAAATGAATCAAAGCTTGCAGGCTGCAAGTGAAGGTTGTGGACCATGAGGCTGAAAACACCAGACATTTTATGTACTTTTGCACTCCATCGGCCAACACTCCCAAGTCTTGAACCTATCAAAGTTTCTGAATCATGCACCACTCTTTTTTTAGAACCCCAAAGCTTCATTTCCTTGAGAAGTTGCCAACTAGATTACCACTTTATGCATTGAAATCCCGTTGTGGATTTCTGATTCAGTCTCCATACTAGGAAGTTTAGGTGTTTAACCAAAAAGTATCCAGTTGTTGCTTTCAATCTGGGCCACACAATTGAAGGGTTCTTCTTTGGTCATGGGCTTGGTGAAGTTTGATTCGGATGAAATTGATGCCACATTGTTTACGGTTGATTCATGAGAGTTTTTTGTATGAAGCTTTGCTCCTTGGTTGAAAGAGTGTAGCCTCTGTGGTATATTGGTTAGAACAGTTCTCTTTGAACATTTCTGTTTCAGAGAGAAGAAGGTTGAGGTTTCATTCATGCTAGAGAAAGAGTAATTGTTGCCTAATGATAGACAAGTTGGGTGCGGGTAGGAATACATTTCTAACCGTGTACAAGTGTCATTATATCTCTATATGTTCAATATTTACTCTATTATTTTTTGATAAGGTGGTTTGCCATTATATTGTGTCTCTGAATTTCGGCTCTTATATTCTTGAATTGCAGGTGATATCTGGATCGTTACTGGCACTGGCCACACTACTCGATGTGTTGGTTAGCATGCAGTTAGAAAGACCTGGTTCTGAAAATGTAGCTCCCGAACCAAAACATGCTTCAAAGGCTAGGGAAATTGCTATTTTGTTTGCTGAAAAGTTGTTTAACGCTCATAAATATTTTGTTGACTTTTTGAAGTCTCAAAGCTCTTCTATCCGGTCAGCTGCATTTTCTGTGTTAAGGAGTTTTATAAAAAACATTCCTCATACTTTTAATGAAGGAAATATAAAAACTCTTTCTGGCACAATACTTGGTGCTTTCCAGGAGAAGGATCCTGCTTGTCATTCATCAATGTGGGATGCAGTGTTACTATTTTCTAAAAGATTCCCTGACAGTTGGACTTCCTTGAATGTTCAGAAAATTGTTCTCAATCGGTTTTGGCATTTTCTCAAGAATGGTTGCTTTGGATCTCAGCAGGTTTCTTACCCAGCTTTGGTTCTATTCTTAGACACTCTGCCGCCTAAAGCAATAGTGGGAGAGAAATTTTTTCTTGAATTTTTCCAGAGCCTATGGGCAGGAAGGAATCCGTCCCATTCCTCAAATGCCAATAGACTAGCATTCTTCCAGGCATTTAAAGAATGTTTTCTTTGGGGATTACGTAATGCATCAAGGTTCGCTTTTCTTTCTTATATTTCTTGTGGCATCCTATATTTTGTAGATCTAGTTGCATGTGGATTCAGTGGAGCTTGAGTTTATTTTTGTTATTATCATATTCTTCTTTTGCGGTCAGGTTTATTCTGTTTTTTTTTTTCCTTGCTTTTGTGATTGTGGTCTTCTGTTTGATAGCAGATACTGTGAGGGAGTGGATTCCATCTGTCATTTTCAGGTCACTCTGATTGACAATATCCTTGTAAAGCTTTTGTGGCAAGACTACATGTTTTTTGTCGGCTTAAATAACCAGGACAAAGTCTTCTCCAGAATATCAGCAGATTCATCTGAGAACAATGATTCACCTTCTAATGAGAAGAAAGTGGAAACATCGACTATGAAGTATCCAATGAGCTATTTTCGAGACTTGGGAGAGTGTATTATTGAAATTCTTTCAGGCATAAGTTTAGTGGAACATGATCTGCTCTCGGCTTTCGCTGTTGAATTTCAGGAAGCTTGCCTGGTTATGCTACAGCAAACAGAGGACAAAGAAAGAGCTACTGAACGTTTAGAACGGGTCGCTCATTTTATCTCATTAATGGAGCAACATGCAGTTCATAGAGGTGAAAATTGGCTTTTGGTTGATTTGGTGGGACCAATGTTGGTGAAGTCTTTCCCGTTGATAAGATCAATAGTAAGTTACTACTGTGCAAACTCTTCTGATTGGAGTAAGATTGAAAATATTGTTGATTTATTCTACTTTTGTGGGATTTTTTTGTTAAAGATATCTCACTTTTCTACGTCATTGACGCAAAAAGGCACATGAGAAATGCACACTGTACCACTTGTGTGCTCATTGTTTGCCAATTGAGTTCCATGCTGAGTCTTATTTCATCAAATGGGGGCCGTCTGTGAGTATTGTCCGTGCTACCAGTTGTGTATTAGAAAACTAATCCTCATGGCATCTTTAGCTAATGGGGACCAGAGGGGACAGTTTTCCCGGTGTCTGCATCAGAATGATTCATGTGATACTCAGGTGGCCCACCAGGCCATCAACCAAAAAAAAAAAGAAAAAAGAAAAAAAGATAAGGGAAATGAAAATCCATGTCATGTGAAATGAAAAGAAGCTGGTGTTTATGAGAACATTGAAGTTTTTGCATTCTAATGTATTATTTTACTTTATGAAGGTTTTGAGAAATATAAAGGTGTACTCCTCTAAAAAAAATGAAATATAAAGGAGCAATAGCATTTGATTTTGGGGAAGGCCTTAAAACAGTGATTTCTTAATCTCTATATACACTATAGTTTGAGCAATTCTACATGACATACAACTATGCAAGGAAAACTAATTTCTGTGAGGAACTTATTTCTTTTAGTTATCCATTAATTACTAAAAAGTTGTCTTTTTATGGAGTTCAATTAGTAATTGAGATTTCAGAGGTCTTATACATTGAGTATTCTTGTTAGAATCCATGATGTGATTTTTATATGTTCTCTTTATTTATGTATTCACTCTTGAATTCTATTTTTTTGATGTCAGGACTCACCAGAGAGTGTGAGACTTCTATCAGTTGCTGTTTCTGTATTTGGACCACGCAAGATACTCCAAGAACTTTTTGTTCACGATAAAGGTCACTCCTCTAGGTATCTGTCTGATGGCAGGGATAAACAATTGAAGGAAGAGCAGTTTATACAAATGTTCAGTGAAATTTTTGTTCCTTGGTGTTTGCATGGAGATGATTGCTCTACCAGTGCTCGACTAGATCTATTGCTTTCCTTGCTTGATGATGAATGTTTCTCTGAGCAGTGGGCTTCTGTTATAACATATGCAATTGACTTAGACCATTCTGGAGCTGTGCCTGACTACCGAGTCTCTGACCAAATAGCGGTGTTGGCAGTGCTGTTAGAGAAAGCAAGAGATAAAATTACAATGAGGAAAGCAGGAGAAGATTTTTGTTCTCGAAAAGGTGCCAAACCAGATCACTGGCATCATGAGCATTTAGAACTGGCTGCTCTTGCTATTGCCCGTTCACTTCCTCCCTTCAGAAGTTCTGATGCTCAGTTTCTGTGGTATGTGAATCAAGACTTTTGTAATGATTGGGTTTCGATCATGTCTGCCTCTTAATCTGGAATCGACATCATGGCTTATGACGAAATAAATGAACTGTAAATATTTAATTTGATATTATACTTCAACCATAAGCATAGCACACAAAATTATGCAAGAATCATATATAGACTTTTTGTAATACATCATATTCATAACTTGCTGTACTGCGATACTTTGGTAGTTCACTCATTTTGAGGTTTCCATATATGAAGTAACTCTTTTACTTGCACATTCTGCATTTAACTTAATCTCTTATTGTTCACCAATATGATGCTCCTATCATGGTCTGTTACTTCCCTATCAGCCCTTTAGTTGAATTTTATATAATGACACAAACACTACTTTTAGGCATTGCTTCCAAAAGAATCCCCTAGCCAAAGAATGGATACTATCTGGCTCCTCTTCATAATTGTTTTTTACCAAAATTGCTTCTCTGTTTAGTAGTCACCCTTACCTTGGAGTTGACTATGTGGAAAGCTTTGATTATCTTGCATTTGACTGGGTATTTGAATGAATTTTGATTCTTTCAACGGTGATTGTCTTGCATTTGAGTTCTTGGTGCTTATACGAGAAAAGATTGAAATTGATGACTTGAGTGTTTGATTCTGATTATTACATATCGCGACCTTAAGCATCTTCCTTTCCTGCAGTGCTGTTCTTGGTAAAGAAGGGGATGAAACTTCCTTTGTGTCCAGAAATACATTGATCATGATATTTGAGGAGGTTTTCAGAAAGTTACTCTCTTTTGTTCTGGAGTCATCTTTGAGTTGGGTTAGGGATGCAGGTTCTATGTTAGCTGCTGGGGCAAAGAGTTATGGGGTGGAACTGAAAAGCTCTTTCAATGTGTGTGAGATGGCTCAGTTTGCTCTTGAAGTACTTGATGGTAGCTTTTTTTGCTTAAAGACGCTTGGAGAGGAAAATGGGCTACTTCCACGTATTTCAGCTGCAATATTTTTTATGGACTGGGAGTTTAGCATTGGGACAGCTATAGATGATGCCATTGATGATGACTCCAAAGAAATAATCAAGGCCAGGTTGAATATTGGTGAATCACTGCATGGGTTTTATTGTAAGATAAGTAATCAATTCTGGAAAAGCATCAGTATACACAATAGAAGGAGATTAGGTAGTATTTTGATTCAGTCTATTCGTTCTGCCATCTTCAGTGAAGATAGACTAAATGCCGATAAAATCACCTCTTTGTGCTGTTTGTGGATGCTTGAGGTTCTTGAATTTCTTTGCCAAGATCAAGATGAGGAACAAAATCTTTTAGATCAGCTTCTGAGCAAGAGTGATACGTGGCCATTGTGGATCAACCCTGATCTTAACACCCCCAAGGTAGCAGCTGCATTGGATGTTGAAAATGCACCCATTGATATTCATGTGAGTGGAATTTTGAAGAACTTTTTCTGCTTGATCTGATTAGGACAGTGATGTGTTATTGATGCCTTTTTGTTGTTTTTGTTTTGTTTTATTTATTTTACATGAAGAATATTATGCAACATGCTTCATCTTCAGTGCACATACCCCTTGCCCCACATATTGACCTGAATTCCCAACCTATCCTAGGTGATATAACAAGCCCTCAGATGCCTTTTGGCATTATCAATTTGTTCTTGAAAGTGCCTCTCTGATAGTCTTCTGCTTTTGGTTCTTGGTCCGTCAGTTGGAGCATGGTTGCATGCTTAGAGCAATTGGACTTATCTCTTTTTTACCACTGTGGTATGCAGTTCACACTTTGCGTGATAAATGTAAACGCTCTACTTTTCTTTCGTATTTCTTCCAGAAAATGTTAATTCACAAGTATGATCATAGTTCTTTACTATTTCTAAGGGTAATCCTGATGCATGGACTCTATGGCCTATGTAGAATCCATCTCAGTAGATTGTTGGACAAACAGGTAGTGAAAGCCCATTTATGCCTCTAGCACAGATATCATTCTTATTGCTATTTCTATTACTCTAGTTATTAGTTATGCCCACTAGCACTAATAGAATTTAATGTGGCCCCATCTAGTATGTGTTCAAATCTTTTGAGCTAGCACTATCTCGTTGAAAGGTTCTATACATCTGCCCTTTCCCAAGGCATTTCTTTAGACAAAGTTCTTCAAAAATATGCCTCTGTTGCAGGCCTTTGTCCAGCGCTGACACATAACTCAGCACAAATTTTGGCTCTTCACACATCCAGAGGCCCTCCTGATTTAAAATAGACTACTTGGTAGAAATATGTTAGCTAGTTGCCTGACTTGATATGCCACCATTGCTATGCCCATTTTAAACAATCGTCCATTTTTGTAGCTTAAATAATATACATGTGTGTAGTTGGTATTGAATTCCTCCTTTTACTTGCCAAATAATATGCATTGCCTGGGCTAGCCAATAGTTGCCAGTAAGCACTATAGATATTTTTTTATTTATCAGCTTGATTCATAAGAGGGATTGTCAACCCAATAAGGAAATGGTTGCTTTAGGTTATACTTCTCATAATTTTTCTGATAACTGCCCCTGTACCAATTGAAAAGGGGTTTGATATTAGGCTAAGCTTCAAAGTTTTCTTAATACCAGCCCCTGGCACCATGAAAAAAGAGTAGTTGATTTTGTTAAAATTCACTTTTTTAGTTGTGTAAATTGTGTGAAATCTTTCAATCAGATATAAGAACTGTATGACCAACAAATTGCAATATATGCCAACTGCAGGCTTCTGGGAGTAACAAGTTTGTTTCTTTTATCAACAAACTTATCTTGGAAATTGGAGTAGATAGAGTTTTTGGTTTGGTTGAACACATTCCATCTTCACCCGAGGAAGCAACTAAGGAAGAGGTTACTTCTAAAGCCTGGCTCGCTGCTGAAATACTGTGCACATGGAAATGGCCAGGAGGCAGTGCTGTAGCTTCTTTCTTGCCTTTACTGAGTTCATATGCCAAGTGTAGAAGTAATTGTTTCCAGGAAAGCTTGTTGGATTCCATTTTCAACATATTACTTGGTGGTGCTCTTGTTTGTGGAGGAAGAAGTGCACATAGTTTTTCATACGTTTGGCCTGCTTCAGGTGATGAAGTCAAGGATATTGAAGAACCCTTCTTGAGAGCTCTTGTATCTTTTCTTTTTACTTTGTTCACAGATGGTATATGGGAAACAGAGAAAGCTATGACACTGTTTGAATTTCTTGTAAATAAACTTTTTATTGGTGAAGAAATAAACAGAAACTGTTTGAGAATTCTTCCTCCTCTTGTGAACATTCTTGTACGAACATCATGTCGAAGAGACATTGGATCTGGTGAATCTGCTACAGACGCTAAACTTGATTCGTCTGAGGAAAATCATATGCAGGATACTATTGAAGGCTGGCTCCAAAGAACACTATTGTTCCCACCTTTGGTTTTGTGGCAACCAGGAGATGGTAAATGCATGTTTCTTTTTAATCAATAAATATAAGTTTTCATTGAAAGGGCAGGGGCGGAGAGGTAATATGGATCATTGAAAGGGTTCATAGAATATATGATGTTCTAAGACCTTTTGATTCATGGCAAATGTCCTACTTAGGAGTTGGGACCATCAAGTGGCAGGTCCCACCTTCCTCATGTTCTCTATGCAATGAAGGGCCATTTAGTTGTGCCAACAGTTCATTTTGGTGATGTTTATAGTATTTGCTTGTTAATTCTACCAATCTTTGTTTTGTTGTAGATATGGAAGATTGGTTTCAGTTGGTTTTATCCTGTTATCCTTTTAGTGCAATGGAGGGTATGCAAGCGCTAAAGCAGGAGAGAAACGCCAGTGCTGTGGAGCAAACTTTTTTGCTTGAATTATTTAGGAAGCAGAGACATGGCGCTGGTGCATCAGCTGCAGTTAATAAGCTGCCAGAGGTGCAGATGTTGCTATCAGAGCTAATGGTAATTTCAGTTGGTTACTGCTGGAAGGAGTTTAATGAGGAAGATTGGGAGTTTTTGTTGTCTCATTTAAGGCGTTGGATTCAATCAGCAGTCATAATGATGGAGGAAATAGCTGAAAATGTGAACAACGCTATCATTAACGTGTCTACTTCTGATAACTTGGATGTTATTTTTGAAAAACTTGAGCAAATTGTTTTGGTTTCGGATCCTTTTCCTATAGATATTGCTACAAGTGCCCTCTTATCATTTTCTCTGTTTTCTGGGCCTCTTGTTTTTCAACAAGCAGAGAGAACAGAAAGATTGGACCCCATTAAAGACCGGATTGTTGAAGGTATTCTTCGCATATTTTTTTGCACAGGAATTGCTGAGGCTATTGCGAGTTCCTGTTGTCATGAGGCTGCATCTATTGTAGCGTCTTACCGGCTTCAACATCCCTACTTCTGGGAGTTAATAGCTTCAAGTGTTGTTAGTTCTTCATCACATGTTAGAGATAAAGCAGTGAAATCGGTTGAGTTTTGGGGACTAAGCAAAGGGCCTATTAGCTCTTTGTATGCCATTCTTTTTTCCTCCAGACCAGTTCATTTGTTGCAGTTTGCTGCTTATGTTATGCTTTCAACTGAACCTGTTTTAAACTTGGCTATCATTGGAGAAGACACTGCATGTTACCTGGATAGCGATACTACTGGTGACCAGGATTCGAGCCGCCTGGATTTGTCATCAAAACAAGATATCCATTTGAATGAAGAAATATCTTGCATGATTGAGAAGTTACCTTATGAGGTTCTTGAAATGGATTTGGTGGCACAACAACGGGTAAGTTTGCTTGATTGCATACCATATATAATCCCTGCTGTCTTTTCACCAATCTCATTTTTCATAGGACTAATGTCAGCGTTTGATGATATTTTCAGGTAAATGTCTTCCTTGCTTGGTCTTTGTTGCTCTCACATTTATGGTCATTACCACCATCGTCAAATGCAAGGGATAGACTGGTCCAGTATATACAAGATTCCGTGAATTCAGTGATTTTAGATTGCCTCTTCCAGCACATTCCTGTAGAACTGTATATGGTACATAGCCTGAAGAAGAAAGACATGGAGCTTCCTGCTGAGATATCAGAAGTTGCAAGTGCAGCAACACGTGCCATTTCAACAGGCTCATTGTTGTGCTTTGTGGAATCCCTTTGGCCTGTTGAAGAAGTGAAAATAGCTTCGCTTGCTGGAGCTATATTTGGTCTGATGCTTCGTCTTCTTCCTGCTTATGTTCGAGGGTGGTTTAGTGATTTACGTGATCGTTCTACATCATCTGCAATTGAATCCTTTACAAGAGCGTGGTGCAGCCCCCCTCTCATTGCAAATGAACTATCCCAGGTGTGTTTGTTTGACACTTGTTTTTATTTGTAGGAAATGACATTAGCACTGATTTTCAAGTAAATCTCTTTATTTTGGTGGGCTCTATTTACCTGGACATGATGGAAAGTGATTGTTTAACTCCATTTAATAAATGTTAAAGTTACACTGGCTCCCAATTATTGTTCTATTATAAGGGGGGGCTACCTGGACATGATGGAAAGTTATTGTTTAACTTCATTTAATAAATGTTAAAGTTACATTGGCTCCCAATTATTGTTCTATTTTAAGGGGCTACCCTGATTTGAATGTTTACAGCTCTCTGATATTGAAAATAACTTTCCATTGTGGTTTTTAATTATTAGAGAACCACTGGATAGCTCTGACATTTTTGCTTTTCAATGCAGATTAAGAAAGCGAAATTTGCTAATGAGAATTTTTCGGTTAGCGTAAGTAAATCAGCAAATGAAGTTGTTGCAACCTATACAAAGGATGAAACAGGAATGGATCTAGTCATCCTTCTTCCTGCATCTTACCCTTTACGCCCTGTGGATGTTGATTGTACGAGGAGCCTAGGGATTAGTGAAGTGAAGCAGAGGAAATGGTTAATGTCTATGATGTCATTTGTCCGTAATCAGGTACCTGTTAGGCATATTGGTTCACCTTTCATAATTTCTGATCTTATTTCTGTCTACTGATAGAGGGTTCAAGACATGTAATTGTTCTTTATGCTATTGGTGGACATGATTTGATCAGTGGAGTCATCTGACTATATATGGACCCTAGCAGTGGATATGAAGTTGGGCAGCTTGATCAGATGCATGAAGCGTTGCCTGCCATTGGATACTCTATAGTTCCTATGGAAGGGAAAGAAATGGGGGGTTAGGCTGCCTGCAGACAAGAAGGGACAAAATGAGACAATAAGATAAACCAGGGTTCCATTAAAATGGACAGCTGTGAGAGGAAGCTAATAATAACATGAAAAGGATTAGTAGGAGGCATAGTGGATAATATGCTTCATTTTTTTATTTTTTTATTTTTTTAATATGCTTTGCTTCTTTGATGCAGAACGGAGCTTTAGCAGAAGCCATCGGAATATGGAAGTGCAACTTTGACAAAGAATTCGAAGGCGTTGAGGAGTGCCCTATCTGTTACAGTGTCATTCACACTGTCAACCACAGCCTTCCTCGCCTTGCTTGCAAGACCTGCAAACACAAGTTCCATTCAGCCTGTCTCTACAAGTGGTTCTCAACTTCTCACAAATCAACTTGCCCCCTGTGCCAGTCTCTATTCTGATCTAGACATCAGCCTGGAGTCGCAAGCTTTAAAATAATTACTTGTCTATATCACGTGGAGAAAAGAAGTGGTTGAGCGTAGAGTTGAAGAGTAGACGTGTGCATCTAGAGAAAAAGAATCAAATTTTTGTGCAAAAGAAGTAGAAAAAAGGGGGAAGCATAGTATAGAATGCAAAATTGTGAGCTCTCTCTCTCTCTTGCTTTCAAATTGGAATATTTTAGTGCTCCAGGTATTGATGATTATGGTTTTTGTCTTGCTCTGTGCCGGTAACTAAAGCTTCCTTCAAGAGCATAGATAAGATACATTGATCTGTCTCTTCTGCATGAACCAAATCAAAATGGTAATTTCTAGTTTTGCAGGATGTTGTTATCTGGGCAATATAAAAATCCCTTTGAAAGTGGTTGGACTTATTACCTGCATATGCATTTCAGCTTTTGTCAACTCTTACCGAGTTCAGATGAAGTTGGATGTTGTCTCCCAGTAACTGTAACTACATACTTTTATTGAGGTTTTGAATGTCAGCTCTGAGCCCCGATCTCAGATACAGAGAAAAATCCCAGATTTTTTGACACTCTTTTAATTACATAGATCAAGTCTGTGAAGCTAATGGAAGCCAAATGTGTTTTCCTTTTAGAATCCCAGCAATCTTGAAAGTTTGAAATAATTACACCACCATCATCTGAATTGTTTATTTTATAATCATATGCTCAGCCTTAAAAGTATATTCGAGTGTTCCTTTGCTAAATGCTCATTCTATATTCCCTCCAATTTAGCTTGTAATTGCTTGTGCCTCAATTCTGAGATAGGAAAAGGGTAAACAGTAGAGACAATTTATACAAGTAAATAAAGAAGGAAAATTCACAACAGATTAAATTTTCCATGTGCGCTTATGCCGTAGTTTATCATTGATACCTGCTTTGTTGATTCGGAGATAACTGAGTTTGTTTATTAACACTTTTTCATTCTTTCTTTCTATTTTCTCTTTTCAAAACAAAAACATTAACAATCAAATACTCAAAAACTACTTTCACCTTTATGTCAAATCATAACACTTCAAACAAAAAACAAAATACACCTTTTGAAAAGCATTTACAAGTTGTTACATCATATGTTTGGTTGGTTCTATTATCAATACTTTGACATTCATATTAATCTGTGCAGATTAGCGTGGACACATACTGGATCAATCCATGGTCATCAGAGTTTTGATCTCTTCCCCCTGCTTCTTGTTCTCCTTTATTACTTGTAATGATATTACACATTTAGAAGATGATAGTGCTAGATAAGAAAGTCCTTGCAAGTATTGTTAAAAGTTCAACAGATCAATAGAAAGTAAATTATAGGGTTCCTAGATATTCTCTTCTCTATCATTTGTGAGAAGCACAAAGGAATGTTAGTGCTTTGTAGAATTTAACCACTAATCCTGACAACTTGGTCCTTGTTCTGTATCTGTCTTTTTAATTTAATTTCTATCAAATGAGGAAATGCTCATAATGTCTTGGAAGATTACGTAACTTTGGCATTGATTCACACCATGCGAAGATTACATAAAATTCTCAGACCTCCCATGTTACAACCTAAAAGACCTAACAATAAACAACCTATTTCACTCACGTGGAATTTTATACTTCTACCACGAGAAGATGAATGTTCATATTCATAAAGGTTAGAAGGATAAGAGCTCCACCAGCCTCCCCAGCTGAGGACTAGGTCTTATTTTTTTTTTGTTGCACCACCAAAACAGAAGTTTCACTAATAACATCTGACGAGGTGAGCAAGTCTCCGATAATCCCCAACTCTTGAAATTCACTCCATTCTGCAAGCCCCGATGTCTGTGGAGAGACTACATTATGCCGCCTACCAACAATAATAAGGTCATATTCTTTCACCATAGACCGAACTATCGATGTTGTTTGAGCCCCATCTTTCACTATCTCTTTTATAAATATCACATATTCATCAACCACACCGTTAAGTTTAAGATCATCTAGTATCTCATAGTCAAGCAATTTGTCCCAATGGGTATTACCATCATTGCTAGTGGCAACAAAGTGAAACACGGTCAAGATAATTTTCGAGTTATTGACCATGCGTTTGGCAAAAGTCAATGCCTCTCGATCATCACTACCTCCTAAGAAGATCATGGCAACAGAACAAGATGACTCTAATGAAACCATTGGGCGGCCTAAATGACCACGATCAACTAGGATCCCAACAGAACATGGAGCTAGTTCAAGCACATTGCAATTTAAGGTCCTTGTGGTACTGTCCTCTGATTCAACAGAACCATCAATAGACCATTTTCGGTGGAAGGGTAATACTATGAGGGATGTGAGTTTGTCCATTCCAAGGATGCACATGTCGTCATGCATGTGCTTGAATGGAGAAATTTTTGTGAAGATGTCTACTGATACAGCACCCTGATTGTCTTGTTCAAAGTGATTGAAGGCAAGGATGACATTCTCCGAATAGGAACTGTTGAAAACAATCTTTTTCTGCATTTGGTGGGAAATAAAAATAGGAGATGCCCGACCAATTAATTCAATAAGGTGAAGCACATAAATAAAAAGAGGTCTTTCTCTATATGAGCACAAGAGTTCAAGTAGTTTGCTTATAGCAGCAATGTTATCTGGCTTGTGAATGCATACTAGAATTTGAAGCTCTGTGTTGCCTACGCAATGCATAATATTCCTTTTTTGGTAACTTGCATATTGTCTTGTATGATTGTATAAGAACTTCACCAGGAGTGGCACGAAAATTGCAATCAATAATATGTCAACAGATAACAAAGTGTACACCTGGTCCGTTAAGATCTGCAATCAAGTAAAAAATATTGGAGAACACCATCAAGTGACCTTGTTCAAGAAAATAATACTACTAAATATTATGTGCTAGAAAATGTATTTTGCAATATAGTATGATGTTTCCAGAAGATCAATACTTTATTTCATTCTTGATTCTAGGGCTTATGCTTAAAATACTTCTAACCATGAAATACCAACTCATCAACTTGGTAAAAAAGATAATTTACTGTAACGCTCTGTTCCTTTTTTTTACATCTGCATGTTGATTTTTCTTCACGGTAAGTATTGGAAAGAAAAATCCAATAGGCAATTTTATTTTTCTCCCCCTATCCTGCCAGTGTGAAAGGAATGAACTGTAGGAATGAATTAAAAAGGATATATGTTCACTCCATACAAAAATTAAGCATTCATTATAATGCATATAAGAGGCACCCATCATGGAGCCATAAAGACAAGGCAATTTCGCTTTTTAGGAAAAAATAGGGAGAAAAGATAGTCACCTCGGTATCTCTAAAGTATGTATAGATACAAAGTTGGACTACACCTTTGCAACTCAATACGAGAGTGAGTGTCATAGCATCATTTAAGGGCATTTTGGAGTACAAGGAAGGGGCCAAACAAGCCCCCATTTTGGCCACAAAAGTCAAAATAATAAGGATTCCGTTGATTGTCATGAAACTGCAATCGAATTTGATTAAACGCAGATCTGTTCTCATCCCACAACCACAAGTAGTCACGAAGATTGGCAGAAACACATCCCAAATAAAGAACTCGAGCTTGTTGACAATAGCTGATCCAAACCGAGAAAGAAAGGTCCAAAGAGTAGAGTTTGACCAAGCGCATGAGAAAGCAAACCGGAGCCAAGGACCATTAACATGATGATATGAACGTACGTGTTTTCGACATGCCTGCCTTTCGGTATCTGCCTGATTACCCAAAGCATTGCCGGTCGGATTGCAAATACAATGACGATAAGATAGACGATGATTGCTCCTAAATCTATAGCGGGGAGCATACTCCCTTCGTTCTGGCTAATTCTAGTCAAGGTGAAAGTGACGGTAAGAAACACGCTTAACACATCGTTTACCAATGCAGCAGATACTAGATAGGCCTAATCGACCCAGTTCGGAATTCAGAATGTCAAGGTCCTCAAGAAGCCAAGCAACGTACGACTGGAAATGGAGTTATGCAATGCCCTATTGTTATAAATGAAAGCACATCTGCTTCTTCTTTCTTTAGCCAAGATCTTCCAAGTTTCACTTGGACTGAGAACCCAATTAGGAAAGGCGACAATATGCATGCAACACCGGTAAAAAAAGGTTTTTTTCCCGGTTCTTTTTATCATTCCCACATCCATTTTTACCGTATTCACAAAGTTAAAAGAGCATGTAACTCATAAGAGAGCATGCCTAGTATTTCTTGACCTTTTATCGAGAATAGAATATTGTTGAATATACTGAAGCGACCCAGAAGAGACGGACCAAGGATTATTCCAACCTGGTTCACATGGAATCGACACAATTAATTTGTGATCAGTTACAATAAAGAGAAACAAATAAAGAGAGATAGATAGATAGCATGCATGCACGTACAAGAAGTTGTGTGGGGAAGCGGGGAACTCCATAACGCTTAGGAACGTAATGGGAAGCTTGGGTGAGGGTGAAAATGAGAGCCATCTGCAGATGAAGCAGTGGCAACGTGTACGTACGGCATAGTCCCAGAATGAATGTAGTAGCTCCACAACCACAAGCCTTCTGAGTGGACCATCGGAGGTAGCTCTGTACATCTGGAGATCGTGCGGCTTGTAATATTTGACGAAACCTGTCCTACTTCCATGCCTGTGTCTGCCTCTTTTAGTGTTTTCACACAAAGAAGTTTGATATTGTAATAGAGAAAGAAAGAAACAAGGAAAGACCAAGCAAGTTGGGGGTCTTTTCTGGCGAAAAATTTTGTCCTTTAATGCATGAACTCATAATTGCCTAATTTGTTCACTGATATCTATTCTCAGAACATGGGCGGTTAAATAAGTTCATATATTGCATGTAGAAAATCATCTTATGGTTGTAATCTGGTTATTTATGTGGTTAACATTCACCTTCTAATAATGGGTTAATTCACTTAATTAGTATAAAAATTCTGCAAGGAGGCCAGGCAGATCGGAAAAGGGAAGTCATGATGCATAAGGGTTTTGAGCTGGCTTAACCATACAAACAAAATCGTACGTACGCAACGGTGTTGATCGAAGATGATCATACCTCTCTAAAGCCATTGCTTTTTATATAGATTTATTGTTTTACAGCTGCAATAATGTTAATTTCTTAAATTCTTAATCGTTGGGGTCAATGCTTTCTGGGCTTGTTAGAAAACATTGCAGGTTTGGGCCATTCGTTATAAAAAAATAAAATAGTATATATATATAAAATTTGTTAGTTGTTGGTTACAATCTTGGGCTATTTTAGCCTTAGGAGCAAGGATACCCACAATGGACTCACCTGCCTGGGTAGCCTGGGGTGTACGACCCAACTGTTCAAGATCGGTGGGCTTCACATATAGTCCCTTTTATATGAGGCTGTTCAAATTGCACATAATCCTAACAACCAAGTGTAAGGTCCTTCTAAGAAATAACTCAATCGGTTGTAGACCACGCTTAATGAAACGGAAGTCATTAATTCAAATTCTCTTCTCTTTTCCTTTGTGTGGACATGTCAAAAAAAATATATATATATATTGTAGGGTCTTGAAAACTCTTACTCGTGTAGGGTCCTCCTAAGAAGTAGCTCAATCGGTTGTAGACCACGTCTAATGAAATGAAAGTCACTAGTTCAAATTCTCTTCCCCCTTCCCTTGTGTGGACACGTCCAAAAAAAAATAAAATTGTAGGGTCCTGAAAACTCTACTCGCAATTTGCAATGCCCATGATAAATGAATGCTAAAAGAAAATGGGAATAAGGAAATAATAGATAAAATAATACATTAGAGATATATTTTGATGGAAATACATTTGAGCTCGTTAGGCTTGTAGGAATAATCAAAGCATCGGAAAATTTCTTAGTTAAAAAGCTCAAAATATTCATGTCAAGGAAGTCGCATTCAAACGTGTTCAAACATGTTGGGACTGTGCTCAAATGGGAGGAAGCTAAAAACGTGTTAAGACAAATGCTATGTTCAAACGAAATGGCATCTTTTAATTTTTAATTTTTTTTTATTTTCTAAGCAAATAAGGAAAGTGATACATCAAGGTTGGGAATGCTTCTTCGAATACCTCCGGAGAAGCGGCCCATCAACTACATGTACACAAAAAAGTGCACTACAAAGGCAATAAAACAAAAGAACAGATTACACTTCTTGAGAAGCAGCACAGCCTTTACCGAAGGTAGCAGCAGAGGAAAGGCACTCGATGGTAGCATGAAAAATTTTACTGTTAGCAGAACTAATAACCACAACTGCAAAGGAGAACCGGCTCAAGACCACCATAGCAACGAACAGTAGCAAATCAAGAAAATACATCGAGAAAACAAACAGAAGCAGAACACAACAGATTGACGATCGACAGACAGAAAAGGGAAACAAAGATACAGAATTAAAAAACAACCTAAAAAACAGAAGAAAAGATCCAAAAAACAGCAACGATGGAATCGGAAAAGACCAAAACCTGGAAGGGGAACCTGAAGACCAGCATAGAAGACGAATGGTGGTGGAACGGCGAAAGAGGTGACTCACGCACCCGCGAGTAAGATCTACTCGCAGGCACGTGTTGATCACGCATCATCGCGTGAAGACCAGATGGGTGGATCGGTGATGGCAGAGGATGACACTGACGGCCAGGAACCCCTTGGGACAGCTTGTGTTCTTGGAACGACTGAGGATGATGGTGGTCGAAGGATGTGCAGAGGATGGTGCGTTGCCATTTTTGGACGTGGATAAGGCCTCCAAGGAGGCAGATAGGATCTCTAAAGAGATATGATTGGCCTCTGAAGAGGCGAGAAAGGGATGAGGAAGAAGGAAAATGGAAAAAGAAAGGAAAAAGGAGGAGGAGGAAACCATCGGCTTCCTCCTCCTTGGCTGCCAAAGAAAAAGTAGGGAGATTTTAGAGGAGAGAGAAGAGAGCGTTGCGGTAAGTCGTGAGCAGCAATAAATTGAAGATTTTGGCATCTTTTAATTAATTGACATAAGCCCATATTTATAATAGTTTCACATTATATTATATTCAATTGAATTTCATGATTAGTAGAAAGAAAGACAAGACTCCACAAAGGATGTCAAGCTTAGCTTTCAACATCAGTTTGAAGATGAAAGTTCACGTCCAATTTAAAATTGAAAACTTAAGTTCAGTTTTAGATGAAGAGTTTTAAACAGTTTTTAAGAAATAATTTTAAGCAGTTTAAGAAAGGAAAGTTAAAAGAGAGTTAAGGAGGTGGATACCTTTAACAATATTATGCATTGAGGGTTAAAAGGGTGGGTACCTATAAATTGTATCGAGGGACAAAAGGGTGGATACCTTAAGTTGTTATAACAAGAAGGATTAAGGGATTGATATCTATAAAATAACACTGAAGGTCCGAGGATACCTTTGTCAATCCACTGAGGGTCAAGGGGGTAGATACCTTTAATAACCTGAAAGTCGATCGGAGTCATGGGATCAGCACCAAGCCTAAGAACAAGACTGGTACACCTAAATAATAAGTATTTCAATTTCAATGTTTTAGTGTAAATTATGCATTCAAGTTTAATGAAGATAGTTTTACATGAAATGTTTACAAAGCTTTAGTAGTTGTTAGAGATTAAAATGCTATGTAGTATGTACTTCAAACAGTATTGCCAGTTTTGCGACTGCCAACCAGCCTTGTTACAAATATCTTAATAAGTGAAAGCAATTTCTATAAAGATAAAGTTTTGCTCGAAAATGGGTTAGAAGACTTCTATTAAATTGACATGTCCAAAAAACATGTGACTTTTTCATGTATTTTTTTTTTTTTTTTTAAAAAAAAAATACATATAAAGATCATGTGCTCTAAAGACACGTCAATTTAAAATACAGAATCAAAAGAAAATTTCTTTAACACCATTTAGAAGAAAACTTTGTTATTTCATGGCCTCTAGACTGTGATAGAAAGATAGAAAGACAAATAGGTGAGCCAAAAAACTGGCTCAACAAAAAAGAAAATTCGTACAACAAGATCAACTTCCAAGACCAAACTACAAAATGCGAACTGATCCATATATGGTACATTGTCTTTGGGCACTGATCCATGGGCAAGGAAAGATGATCCTGGCCAAACAAGTCATGGGGTAATGGAAATTCCTATCTCACTGGCAGCATTAGAGCAAAAATCCAATGATGGCAGTATTGCATAAATTTTCGTTAAGAAGATCAAAAAACCAGTGGCAATGAGAGCAAAATGAGCACCTCTGCTAATGCACATCAATTAAGCAAAAAAAAAAAAGTGAAAAGAGAAGTTATCTTATGCTGATGACTGCATGAAAGGAACCAACCCCCTCATCTCTGCTCCATTTCCATTGGTCAAGTAGTATAACTTCTTCCAGTTTTCTTCCGAGAATACTTCATGACCTACTAATCTTTGCCTACCAGAGATAACAATAAACAAAGCTGAGAATCTGAACATGGGCCCAGAAGAAAAGCATTTTGGAAGCATTTTACTGTTTAGGTAGTATAATAAGGCCAGAAAGAAGTATTCTGCTTTCTCAACAAAGTTTATACAATATCATTTTCCTTTATTTTTTGAACAGCGTTTTTTCCCAAACAATGAGTGAAACATACTGAACCCAGTTAATTTGAGGAAAAAAAAAAGAAGAAGAAGAAAAGGAAAGTCAGGATCTTGAAGGAACTGTGATATATTTTTAGATATCCAAAAATAGCCATATGACAAAGAAAGGTTGCAGCTTGAACACAACAAAATACAGTCACCTATCATGGTCAACTTTGCTGAAGTAGAAAATTAAACATAAAACTATTAGCAACAGAACAATCCTAGCAAGCATATCGATATCTTTAGCATACCTAAGGTAATAATGGCAAACAGTTGCTGCTTCGTCTAAGGTGTAGCGAGGAACATAAAGCCGAGCATTCTCAGGAACATCTGGCAAGTCCTGACGTAGCTTTCCAACTGCTGTTGAATGCGAGAAAGCACCAACCATCATGTCATCATGCATCATAGATCTAAAAGCATTCACCTGCAAATTGCAGAGGAATTTTCTCACAAAATGCACATATCTCTGACAGTGAGTTGAAGTATCAGTAAGGGAGATTAGCACGTATATAAGATGGTCAAGCCAAAAGGGATTAAATTTTGAGAATCAAATGCCAGCTCCTTCATATCTGAGACTAAGATCAATACCAACCACTTACCCAACTTTCATTTGCATGATGAAGGATATGACCAACATTCTTAGGAGAAAGGAGTGAGTTCGCTACAAATGGTAAACCATAATGCATGTGCTAGGTCCACCAGAAAGAGTCAAAATAACCATAAAGCCAAATGTAAAACAAAAAAAATAAATAAAGGAATCGCTTAAAATTTGCACACTAATCTATTTACAGATGAGACACAATATATCTGAACGAAACAGTTGGCACTAACCATTGCAAGTTCTCTAGCATGTACTGGTCGGCGAGAACGAAGAGTGACCGCTTCCTCATACTCACTGAATGTAAACCAGCTGTTATACTGGAGACAAGTAACAGCAACATATAGTTTAAACGATATACAGAAGTAATAAAAAAAACCCCAAGAACTGAAAACTATACATCATTTGAAGTTGATGCAAGAAAGTGTGTCTCACCTGATCAATTGCTATAAGCACAGGGATTCTTTTCACAAGTGATAACTCTCTCCTCAAACGAACTACCACAGCAACAGCTGCTTGTGAGTACTTGATTCCTGTGTTAACCAGGTCATACAGCGTTGAACCTTCAGGCATTGCCATGCTATCAGCATCTTTCAACCGTCCAACACCAGCACCCTCACTCAATGGAATCGGATCACTGATTTGGCAAGGTAATTGTTTTAAGTGGGATTCATTCCATTTCAGAAAATCCTGGAAAGAAATAACTCATAAGGAATTTACAGACTCACTGCATGGCACAGTTAAAAAATCATCTAAGAAACAAATCACAAGAACAACTAACATATTCTAAGGGTACCATTGTGGAAGAAATATCAGGAACAGGAACTTTTTTCCCTTTGGGGGGGGGCGGGGGCGGGTTAAGAACATTTTCCAAATGTTTTCTTAATGGTATTTAATCAAGAATCTATAATCCAAAAAACCAGTTTCATGGTTAACATAACCATAATAAGTGAGTATAAAAATCAATGAACTAATGAACCAAGGTCCATATGCCACATTGCATCATGCATCTTCAACGAACTTTACAACTAAAATTTAGAGTGTATCATTGATGTTGAAAACATAAGAAACGGAACAGGGATCTTTATATTTATATTAATTCTCCCCAACAAAGAATAAGTTCAAGAGATTGACATATACCTATGTATCACTAAATGAGACGAGAAAAAAGAAGGGGCCGGGGGATGTAATCTTGCCTTGAGAACATTTGTAGCTTGAAGAGGTGTGTCCCAAAGACCTGTATCTGGGTTCTTATAGAAAAATCCTCCATGAGTCCACTCTCGGCCCCTGGGGACATAAAAAACCAGCCAACCTTCATCACGAGCACAATGAACAAGCATCGCAAGTGCAATACTCTTCCCACTGCTAGCAGGACCATCCAAGACAATCTGCTTTCTACCTTTGGGACCTAAACAAATTATTTACCAGCATAAGTGGGTCTCGTGAATGTGACCTATCATATATTTCACATGCCCATATCTTCATCTTATGATTCACATGCAAGCGAGAATAAAATCAATATTTGGAGCTTATGAGAATAAATTTCAAAGGGAAGAAAGGTAAAATAAAAAAAAATAAAAAATGACACATAATATCTTCTTGAAGTAACTATATTTTCCATTTACTAAATCACACTAGATTATTAATTTATACCACAAAAGAGTTGGATAGTTTCAATACTCAACTATGCATAAGTTTATTTTAAGTGCAGATGAAATAATGTACTCCTAGTAGTTATGGAAACAACTAATTACTGGTTCAAACATGGTTTGGAAAGAAAAAAGTACACACCACCACCTTTTTCATCAATCAGTGCATAATTACACATCCCTAACACATAATCTTATAATTTTTTATATCAAAAAGACTAATAAAGAGACATGACAACTCAAACAAATACACTTTTCTTCGACGGCCAATGTATACAACTGGTGAGAAGTTCAGAAGAAATTAATTTCCATGAATCCTGATTCATGGTAGCTCAGCTTAACTGTTGAGAAAAGGAACCCACACATACAACAAATCCAACCTTCAAAAGTTTCTAATGAGGATCAGAATTCTCCAATGGCACATCCACAGCAGTGGAGTTCTTAAAATCCCGAGTATTATTTTTAATTGAACAATTCAGATTTTGCCATCTCAGCAGAAAACTTGGTGACATAAAATGAATTAAGGAAAATTACTGATCCTCTACATGTTGTAAACATTAACATGGAAAAACCTAAACAAATTAATTAAGGGTCCGTTTGGGATTAAGATTTCAAAAAGTGCGTTTTAAAAACAAAGATTTTAAACATGCAATTTGAAATCATGATTTATATAAACGAAGTTAAGCATTTAGTAAAATTGCAGTTTAACCTTTGAAATTATATATATTTTTTAAAATGCACCCCTTGACTGCGATTTGAAAATGCAAATCTTTTTACGTTTTCAAATAACAATTTTTAAAAAATGCAACCAAACAATACATTTTTTGTAATTTGGTTTAAAATCTCACTTCTATAGCATTCTAATCATCACAATTATGTCATTTCCGGTTCTTCAAATTGAAATCCCAAATTGTGCACAAAAGCATCAGTTCAAAATTCACACATAATTTGAAATTTGTCATTGCATTTGAATTTAAAAAGAAAAATTGCTAACAAACTTAATAAATCATCTAAAATTGAAACTCAAAACCCTTACACACCTTTCTCATAAAATTCCCGACAAACTAGGCGCCGAAGAAAATTATCGCGAAGATCCAAAAAACTCTGCCGAACGAGAAGCGCCGGTCGCAACGAGTCCTCGAACTCCCTCACCATCCCCTCCGGCAACCCCTCTGGCAACACCGCGTTCAATCCCTGCATACTACACAACCAATTTCCCAATCACACACACACACACACACACATACACTCAAAAAAGCCTATAAATACAAAGGATTATACAGATACGCGTAGTTTTATACGCATTAAAGTATTCATTGTCGTATACCTGAACTTGAAGTAGGAGCAGACGTTGAAACGGTGGAGGCCCCCGAGGGAGGAGGTGGAGGCGAAGAGGGGCTGACCGTTGGGGCCGACGTCGAGCGAGGAGTTCTTCTCGTCTGCGGCGAGTTGACGCGCGCGGGCCTGCGCGTCGGACAGCGCCTTGTCGACTTCTTTTCCGGCGGCGGACGAGGAGTGCTCGTCAGCGCCAGATCTTTTGGCGTCGCCCTTGGACTTAGTCTGCTTGCCCTTGGTGACATTTGTATTCGTGTTCTTGGAAGAGTAATTATGAGCCCACGAAAAAGAACATGGAATTGGCCAGGGCTTGATCGAGCTCGTGCCCGACGCTGAGGTTCTCAGAATAGACCGCAACATCTCTCTTTGTTTTTGTTGGAGTGTGGTTTTGGGGGGGTTTTGGTGAAAATGGGAAGGAATAGAAGTGAGCGCCACCACCAGTAGTCCACCACTGTAATAGGGTAGATTTTGATGATTTTGAGGGTATTATTGGTATTGGCTACATTTGGGTGAGAGAGTTTAATGACGAATTCGGCCCATTTTGTGTGGGCTGAGGGCCCGTAAAACTAGTTTAGAATTGTAATAGGAAAAGTGGAAAACCAAAAGGATCCTCTCTATTTCCTTTGAAATTGAGAGGAACTGAGATTAGGCAAATTAATATAACAAAAATGGTCTTAAAAAATTGAAAATATCATTTCACCCTCCTATATTGTACTAACCGGTTTCATGCTTGAAGGAATACAATTTTTATTACAATTACTTTATAAATTAACATGAGAATTTAGGTACACTATCATATTAATCAGAATTAAATTTAATTATTTAATAGCTGATTGACATGGTAAACTAACATGGCAGTCTAATGACACTGTCACGTCAATTTCAATTAAATTTAATTGTTTAATGATTGACGTGATAAGCGTCATGTAACAAAACTATAGTAAAAGTTATAATATCTCTAACACCACATTATAATATGAATTTTTGTGTCACTAAATAAATATCAAGATTGATTAATTGGATAGTTATAAGTAAATAAATATATATAAGTAAAACAAGGGGTTAATGTAATATTGTTAGGCTTTATAGGTTAATGTAAAATCAAGATTGTAGGTTTCATATTTACTTATCTTTGCAACAAGTAGCATCAGAATCAATAGTTTTCCAATATCAAGATTGATTGGGTAGTTATAATGTTATATAGTGGAGTTTTATGGAGCCTTTTTTTTTTAAAAAAAAATGTTTGAACCTATGATATAGTAGTGTGATTAAGAGCATGTAGCTTGTATATATAGTTGTATGGCTTAAACTTTTACATTAAATTTCTGTTTCTAAAACGCTATAGCTAGTTTGGCTTGAGTTTAGTTTTAATTGGGAGTGAACGGATGAAATTGGAACACGTACATTCTATAACAGAACATAAAGAATGTTTATTTTCAGTTGAAACATGACCTAAACCGAATCTATAAACGTTATATTAAAGACCTATTGGGATTAGGACGATCTTGTTTCATAACAAAACACAAAAAACACGTGTTCTAATCCCAACTTGACCTAGACAGAATCTCTAATTAATTAACGTTAAGCTGGCCTAACTAAAACATAATTGTGTATGATTTAAAACTGAATATATAGTAGGCTCTTGCATATTCTAAATGAGTTGTGCCTGGCCAATTACACCTAGGTGGTTCGGATCAACACTTGAGTCCAGCCAGATTGCCTCCTCCCCCACCTGCCAAGACTCCCCCAGATGCAACCTAGCTAGATGAGTCGTCCTTTACTCTTTTGTTGTGTCCGTGTGTGTGGGGTAGTGCTCACAGCTGCATGCGCATATGCAGAAAGACGAATTAGATGATTTGAAGATCCGATGGCTTGATAAATGATGGGCTTGGAGGCTTAGTAGCCAATTATTTTAATTATGTTGAAATCAAAAAGTGATTTAGAGCGGCCAAAAGGGAGTAATACGATATATATATCGTTATCATTCTATACTTACGTGACATTGTCAATTCACTTTTGATTTTTCTCTTGTTTGACAAGTTGATGGTTTGTAGAGTGGGATAATACATAGCGTGTTATATAGCAATATAGCATTACTCGGCCGGAATTGAAGGTGATTCATGTTAAAAGGGTTTTGAGCTATGTTGCATAAAGTAATGTTAAAAATCACACTGATTATTATATAACGTGACAATGTCAATCAAACTTTAAATTTCTTTTTAGAAAAATAATAATTAATTTAAAAATGATAAGCATTAACACATCATCAATTGAGATAACGTTGAGATAAAAAATAATTATTATTATTATTTAATTAATGCTTTAACTTGATGTTACCATTAGCAAAGATGAATCCTGATTTGAGAATGTGGATTAACATCACTGGAAAATAAAGTTGAAAAAGTATGAGCTTGTAGAGGATTGAGATATACATGTTTATTTGGGTAATTTGGTGGCATTACTAATTATTAAGAATATCCCAATTAGCTAGGGCTAGATCACAGATAAGACTGATTATTAAGAATCATTTTAAAAGCGTATCAAGTATATACAAAAAGGATGACCCAAGAAAAAGTAGAAACATTAGAGAAGATGATAATATGGAGAACATAGCTTAAAAGTTTTGTGGTCTTTGGCTCGGTATATATGAAGGATGATGTCAAGTATATATAAAAAGGATGACCCAAGAAAAAGTGGAAACATTTTAGAAGATGATAATAAGGAGATCGAACATAGCTTAAAAGTTTTGTGGTCTTTGGCTCGGTATATATGAAGGATATGGATGATGTCATTATGATAACTTTGAATCCTCCTAAACTAAGTTAAAAACACCTAATACGGATCAAGATCCTTTCTATTTCATTTGAAGAGATTCAATTCATTTCATGTTTCGGATGAAATTTTATAGATTTATTAATGTATACATATTTATCAGATCATGAATTTAAAATTTATAATAATGTAATAGCATGTATACCGTAATTAAAAGTAAGTAAATAAAATATGATATATGAAATAGTTTCACTACATTTCAAGCAAGGGTGATCATTCTTGTCTGAATGTCAAGTTTGGGTCAGCATTATGAGTATACGACTATATAGGTTGATCCTAATTACCTAACTTATTTAATTAAATGAGCTATACCCTTCAACCATAACTCGCTAATTTTGTGTGAATCATTCATGTCAAGTTATTAAGTTATATAAAAAATTATCAATCTTATGAACCATGTCTCATAAAGTGGTGTGGACTTACATGTAAAAAAATAAATAAAAGTGGGATCAAAATAAAAGAAGCTGGCTTTGACTACGTGGGTCCCTCATCCCTGACCTCTCAACCCCCTCTATATAACAACCCTCCCCCTGCATGAAAAAAAACACAAATTAACAAGTCCATATATACTTGAGATAGCTAGAGCTCTTTGAAAGCAACTTCGAAGTTCCAGAACTGGCAAACTCTGGAGCAAGCCTGGAGGAGGAAGAAGAAGTCAACGGAAGGGTGGTCACTGCCCTCTACAAGGCCCTAAGCTCCAAGGACTTTGATGAGACGCAACGTCTACTCGCACCAGACATAGAGTGGTGGTTCCATGGCCCACCAAACCGGCAGCATTTGATGCGCTTGCTCTCCGGCTCATCACCATCGTCCCCAAAAGACTCCTTCCACTTCCTTCCTCAATCCGTTTTTGCCTTCGGATCGACGGTCCTCGCCGAGGGTTACGACAAGGAGAGCTCGGTCTCGTGGGTGCACGCGTGGACCGTCGCCGATGGGATAGTTACCCAACTCAGGGAGTACTTAAATACTTCCCTCACGGTCACCCGCTTCGGCCTGTCACAGCCGACATCGTCCCCGGCTGTCGCGTCATCACAGTCGTCGTCAGCCAACAAGTGCCAGAGTGTTTGGCAGAGCCGGCTCTCTAATAAGTCAGCGCCGGGTCTTGTTCTGGCACTCTAAGTAGAGTAGATGGATCCCACTTGATCATTAAGGAATCATAATCCTCATGTTGCGTCATGCATTTGCTGTTAATTTGGTCGTCTTGTGTGCACCTGTGGAATGCATGTGCTGGAACCTAGCTTCTTCCGGTGTCCTTTAATTTCTGCTGTCTGCTACTTCCATGGTGTACGTTTATCTTGTATAGTTTCACCGGGCTGGTTAAATCTGCGTTCGCGTGTTATTATCTTTGTATAGTTTCACCGGGCTGGTTAAATCTGTGTTCGCGTGTTATTATCTTGTATAGTTTCACCGGGCTGGTTAAATCTGTGTTCGCGTGTTACCCTGCCATTGATGCACCAGATATTTGAAATATCCATCAACCCTTATCGCATAGATATCGTATGTTACATTTTTCATAAGAGTTTTGGTATCATATATTTATATATTAATGTTATTCATCCATACAAAAAGAAAAGAAAACCATATCAAAAAGTTGGTTAACACTCACAAAAATCAAGATGGCGGGCCACTCGATGATTTGTCCCAAGTTTCTTTTACTGACCTTTTTGTCGTTTTTAATGGTTTATAATGAGCCCAAAACGCAATTACGACAGGATGTTGACGAGTTCCAGGGCTAACCACAAAACCAAATGCGGGCCTACTAAGCTATATATGTTGCGGGCCAGCAGTATCTTAGATTTTCTTTTTAGAGTGGTGCTAGGGCTTTTATAATTTTTATAAATTAACTTGGCAATCAATGTGACAATTATGAAGTTAAGATTGTAGCCGGCGTGGCAATGTCTCCAAACGTTTAATAATCTATTTGTGTTATTTCTTTTTCAAAGCACTTACATTTCAAAAGTGGCTAAGTCCATATGCACGGTTTTATTATTGGGTTTACCTATCAAAATGCCTTATACCATTTCAAGAGAATATATTTCATATAAATACATCATCTTTTTCACATCCAAGCAATCTAGGACATCACAATCACCACCTCTGAGGACCCACTCTCCCATCTCAGACTGGACTATAGCTCTAATACCATTTTTTGTAAAAACTCAAGGAATTCCCTAGAATCCATTATAGAACCCAATGTTGATCACCTAGTAATGGCAATGTGGGACTTAGGCCTTGTTTGTTAAATTCCACCCTATCCCCTCACATTCCTTCACATTCCACCACGCTATTCACTTCATTTTTTCTAAAAAACACATATCAAATCATTCACTTTTTATACCACATCATTTACTCTTTATTACTATTCAAATAAAAAAAAATCACTACAAAACAAAAATTTTCACTTTCCAATACTACTTTTCATTTTCCTATATCAATCATTATTATTATTTTTTTTAATGGTGAACAGTATCCTGTAATGAACAGTGTTGTGTAATGGGAAGGAATTTACCAATTAAACACCCTCTTAGCATCCATAACTATCTTTATAAATCACTCACTTTATGTGAGCTACTTCTCATCTTTCAAATATAAGACCGATGTATTACAATATATATGTCTTCGGCAGTTATTAGATCGCCTTTTCAAGGAGTAGATATATGACATTAAACATCTGACATTCGCTGTATGAAACAAAGATTAACAAGAAAAAATAGAAGAATGCAGTGTTTTGACTAATTTTCTAACTCATTTAAAATTGAAAGCAAAATAAGGAATACAAAGGACGTTAGTAAGAGCAATACTGGCTTCTATGCGAACAGTACCCGAGTTTACCCAAGCAGGATGGTATATATATATACACACATAACTTATAACTATTTCACAGTATTAACATGATTGTTCTAATTAATTCTTAGTTCTTTTTAATAAGACTAATTCATAAGTTGATTCGTATAATATATAATGATAATTAATTACTTCCACGGTTCAAATTCACCAAAGCAATGACATTTGTTAAGGTGGAGGGATGTACTGGTTCGTGACCATAAATATAATTATTTCCTAAATCCTAATAATAGGGACGACGTAGAAGAACCACGTCACAAACCTCTCAAAAGTTGACCTTGAAGAAAAAGGTAGGGAGGGGGGTGGGGTGTGTTATTGAAAGGCCATCAATGAGATCAGTTTGCTGGTTTTTGTTATATAGGTAACTTAATTGGTAAATTATAATACTAATTAAACAGACTGTTGATATATATATATATATATATGTGTGTGTTACATGCATCTTACTTGAACTTGGCTAAAAGAATTAAACAGGCCCCAAAATAAATTGGGGGTCGATTTCTCCAATGTCGTGGATTTGTTGAAAGGATTTTTGGACCAAAATCCAAAATAATCCCTTAGTTACATTGAGTTAACAAATTCAAAAGAATACCATCATATATATATAGTACTGAAGAAATTCATAAATAAAATAGAAAAAGAAATAAATTGCGGAAATAATAAAATAGAGACAAAGAGATTTTAACTTGGTTCGGTCTATGACTTACGTCCACAAATAAAGCCCTAAATGCTACATTAAGCTCTTATTAAATTAATTGATATTACAATACAAATGCTCATATTTATAGGAGAATAAAATAGATGAGTATGGTAATCAAATCAATTAGATTTGATTACCATCAAACCTAATTACAATCAATAATAAATATATAATATCAATTTGATATATTTCCTTCTATGTAGGAAATATATTCTCTAACATTCCCCATCAAACTCAAGGTGGGAACTTGTGAAATCTTGAGTTTACTTCTTGATCACAGCACTAAAAGAGGTAATTGATGACGTCGAAATTGGTAGCATCGGCGGCTCTTGAACATCGGCAGCGTTTGGCCGGAATTGGCCAACTATGGACCTTACATGAAAAGCCAACTATGGGCAAAGAGAGAAATAAGATGGGTAATTATGACCTCTTTTAGAGAAGAAAGAACCAACTTTGAGCTAAGAGAGAGAGAATGGGCAACTATGGCATCATTTAGAGAAGAACCAACTATGGGCTAAAAGAAGAGAAATGGGCAACTATGGCTTCTTTCGAGAAGGGAAAGCCAACTTTGGGCAAAAGGGAGAGAAGAAGTGACATCTTGGATTTTTTTTTTTTTTAGGCAATTTCGGCCTCTTTTATGAGCATCTTCGACCTCTTTTGTGGGCTAAGAGAAGAAAGGGAGTGGGCACCTTTGGCCTTTTTTGAGGGCATTCTTGGCGTCTTTTTATTTTTTATTTTTTTCAGGATATCTTATTTGTAGATTACATTAAAACTGGGATAAGAGTGACCTTAATCCCGTAACCAAACACATCTAGGTTTAAAAACCTAAAACAAGGGTAACATATCCCTAAACTAGAGTAAGAAAATCTGCAAACTCGAATAAGGATAAAGCAAATACAGTCACCAAACACTCTTCTTCTTCTCCACAAAAACAAATCTCCTGAAACACGATATGCGTGAGATGAGTCCTTCGCGGCGTTATGGTGGTGGATCAATGGTTGACGGCGTGATGGCGCTGGGCTGAGTCGGAGAGACGGTGGCCGTTGGGTTGCAATGTGTCTGAGATCTGCACAATGACAGTAAGAAGCAGGATGGAGCAGGTGCTGGGATGCCGGCAGACAGCGGCGACTAAAGGCCATTGGCGGCAGTGTGGTAGGAATCGGTGCGCTGGACGGTTCGACGACGGCTAGTGCATTCTGGACGGTGGGCTAGCGCTAGCGGAGATCGTAGACTGTCGGATGCGGTGGACTCGTGGTCATCACTGGGCAAGGCTGGCAATGGACTGGTGGAAATCTGGCTGGTAAGAAACTTGCGGAAAGGAAGGAGAGGAGGCCGTTGGGGAAGTCGTCAGAGATGTTTGCTGGAGAAGATGCCGGGAATTGTACTACAGTGGAGCCCACAACGTTAAGCACGAAGAGAGCCATTCTGACAAAACAAAGCCTTTTTTTTTTTTCTTTTTTCAAAAAGAAGAAAAGGAACCATCTTGCATTTAGAATGCACAACAATGGTAAACTGTGACCAAACACAAGAAAAAGGAATCAAAGTCAAAAAAAAAAAGGAACTATCATGGCCGACGGCCGTGGGCTCAAGATTCTCCCACGGCGCTACAGTGCAGAAAGGATTTTTTTTTTTTTTTTCGACAAAATAAACAAAAAGTACACAGGACCATTGGATCGAAACACTGGCATAAGTGGATGGCTCTGATACCATGAAGAAATTCATAAACAAAATAAAAAAAGAAATAAATTGCGGAAATAATAAAATAGAGATAAAGAGATTTTAACTTGGTTCGGTCTATAACCTACGTCCACAGATAAAGCCATAAAGACTACATTAAGCTCTTATTGAATTAATTGATATTACAATACAAATGCTCCTATTTATAGGAGAATAAAATAGATGAGTATGATAATCAAATCTGATTGATTTGATTAACATCAAACCTGATTAATGATTACAATCAATAATAGATATATAATATCAATTTGATATATTTCCTTCTATGTAGGAAATATATTCTCTAACAAGTACGACATCAAGCGTCTTATTATGACTTATCATTCCAAAGATTAAGGACACGTTTAGTATGTGAAATAGCAATTTCATTAAAAAAATAAATAATTATTACTTGAAATAGAAGAAATTGGAAGGGAATAACTAGTCCTATTACTTAACTATAGTTTGTAGTTGTAATATTGGAATAGAACACTCAATAGATATTCATTTATTTAGGACAGTACTGCAATACTCTGGGTGAAATCATATTGTAATTTGATCTTAATTGCTATCAACGGTTTTTTTTTTTTTTTTTTTTGGGCACATAGACGGGGATTGAGTACAATTAGTTGTGCATATAATATGTGCATATAGGTTCAAATTATTAGGATACATGTTCGGGCTATCTGAATACTTACCCGAACTGGTATGAGCCTATTTGTCCTCTCACATTAACAGTTCATTTCATATATATTGCATACAATTCAAACAACTAATCACACCTGATTCAAATTTTTAGCACATAATCTCAAGCATACATACACTAATTATCTGCCTAGCTACGAGAAAATGGCATACACTGGATTTGAATCTATGCATATTGTAAACAAATAGTATATTATTGGCTTTAGATGGTAAACTCATAAATTACAGCTTACTTGTCCAAAACCGCGTACCACACCCTTTTCATGATATATCATTGATTATTATTATTTTTCTTCATATTATTCAAAGTTCTAGTCGAAGACGTACATGAACATCTAGCTCGTGCAAATATCTGGCCCTGGGCTGATGATGATCAGAAGGCCAGCACAAGATCAGGCAACGAGCGCTTCAATCGCTCCCGATGGTCGCTTTGCCACACCGGAATCTCATCTCCGGTGTCGGAAACCCTAAGTAGAACGGTGAGCCACGTGTTGAAATACTCGCGGAATTGAACAAGAACCATGTCTTCCTCATCAAGCGTCCAAACGTGCACCCAGTAGGCCTTCAATCCCCGGTCCCATCCCTCCATGATCACCCGGTCGCCAACGGCCATGATGCTCCGAGGCTTGAACTTAAATTCTGCGTGCCTCGACTCCCCAGTGAGTATCTTCATCATGTGTTGGCATTGTGGAGGTCCATGGTACCACCATTCTAGGTCGGCAGCCACTAGCCTAGCAATGGTCTCTGTGTCACCGCGTGCCAACGCCTTGTACAGCATTTTCACGATCTTCTTGTTCCGTGGTTCGCGCTCGGCCGCCGCCGGAGATATACCCTGATCCGTTCCTGGCACCAACTCATTGCCGTTGAATCCCATGTAGGGGAAAGGTTGGTTGTTGTATATATAGTAGCAACTGAGGAAGTTTTTTCCTCTTAGTGAATTATATATATGCATGTGAGGGTCGACTATTTATAGAACATTGGAGGAGGCCATGGAAATAATTAACGATGTGTCAACGGCTGTGATTTATTTATTTTGTTGACATGAATGTTGATCCGACGGATCAGAAACGCTCCCATACTTTTGTGACAAAAATCTTGTCTGAATGCCAATGTGTTAGGTATATTTTAGTGTTAGGGACATGGCGGTTCTTGAACGAATAAAGACAAATTGATATTTGAACCTTTGACTCCTTATGATCACGAGTGTCTATTAAGGAAGCCCTAAAATGTTAGAAAAACACAATCACGAAAGGGAATATAATGCAAAGAAAATAAAAAATCAGGTGACAAAGTCCAGAATTTGCTGCAATGAAATTTAATTAATTATTAAAATTGTACACTTTTCAGGCAATCAGCAAACTGTATGGTCCAAATTAGATTTCACAGATCTAATAATATGTATATTGTCACTTTTTTTAAAATTGTAAATAACGTTATACAGTGTACATTGCTAGATATAATAAAACAAAATTTTGACCGTAAAATGGATTCTATTTCTAAATTGTGTGTGTTTAATTAATTAACAATTTTGGGTGTGCTTGGGATAAATTAATTAATAATTGTAATAATTCTACTGTAAATAATGGGAATAATATGGGGCCATCAAAAGTGCAGCAAATATCACGGTTATTTGCTGCCCGAATAACACTTACAAACCAATATTATATGAATGCATGTATAAGAACGTCATTCAATTGTGTCGTGAAGCCGGAACCTTCCACACAAAAAACAAAATATATTAGTAAATTGTCTCTTTTTATTTATTTGTTTATTTAATTTAATCGGTCAATTATGGTTTAAGTTTATATTACATTCATGCATGTGCATATTGAATGGGGAACGAAACCTTCTCCAATCTCCAGTTGTTCTCCAACGGGAGGAATTCAAATTCACGGTGAGATCGATGTTGTAGAAAGAAATCTAATGGTTAGAAATTCACCTCACATTATTTTATCAATTCCTTATTAGGCTTGAGGTGCGTTTAAAATTACGATTTCGCAAAAATAATCTGCGATTTTGAAAGATATTGTAAGGCGTTTAGCATTGCAATTTAAGCAGGCGTAATCTCAAACGGACCCTTAGAATGCTCAAGGAGGTCAAGAATCAAATTGGCTACCACACGCCAGGATGCTCTCCTTTGTGATCAGCAGGCCCGACGCTGCTGGCCGATGCCTTCCCTAGCCCGCGGCATTCATTCCAATATTATGTTTTTTAATGAATAAGAAATTAAGAATATAAAATAAAGATTAGAAAAAACAACATTGCTAATTAACAACTCCAAGGTCGGTTGGTAAATTAACCAACCATATATATTTACTAACGCATGCAAGAAGGCACAAGGCAAAAGAAGAAATTGACCCTAACTAACATTATCCAACTAACCAACCGCATATATTTACTAACGCATGCAAGACTAACTAACTAACATTATGTCCGANAAGAATCAAATTGGCTACCACACGCCAGGATGCTTTCCTTTGTGATCAGCAGGCCCGACGCTGCTGGCCGATGCCTTCCCTAGCCCGCGGCATTCATTCCAATATTATGTTTTTAATGAATAAGAAATTAAGAATATAAAATAAAGATTAGAAAAAACAACATTGCTAATTAACAACTCCAAGGTCGGTTGGTAAATTAACCAACCATATATATTTACTAACGCATGCAAGAAGGCACAAGGCAAAAGAAGAAATTGACCCTAACTAACATTATCCAACTAACCAACCGCATATATTTACTAACGCATGCAAGACTAACTAACTAACATTATGTCCGAGCAAACATTAGAAACGTTTTCTCTCTTCCTAACAAACACTCTTGAATTTATTTCTTTCTAAAGCCAATCCCATGCACATACGGCTCTTATGGTGGTGAGGAGGCCGGAAATCTTAGTACTCCTAGCTAGCATTTGTCAACCAAAAAAACATGGAAGCCTAACCCATATTTTTTGGGTTGAAGTATGAGAAACCTTAATTGGTGACTCATGGCTACCTTTTTTATTTTGAAGGGGTCAAATAGTATTAATGGGAAAATGTAAGGGCGCAGGACAATCAACGGCTACATACGTAACAAGTTGATGATATTGAAATTGATCATTGTAGATTTGAATGATTGGCTTGAAATTAATTCAGTCACTACCTAATTTTATCGGGATTGTTCATTTTAAATGGACGAACGACAAACCAGATTGATACAACAAATAAAATAAAAAGATGATTTTGGTGGCTTTTAGGATGGTTGATCGAAACCACCTCCTATGGCCAAAGGAGGTGATTTAGGTTTTCATCTATCCCCAAACTAGCTATTAAGAGAAGGCTGAACCACCCCATAGTTAATTAAGGAGGTGTTCGAATCATCATTTGGGATGGTTGAATCACCCAAAGTAGTAGTTCAACCACCCAAACTCAAACCATACATTCTTTTTGTTTTTATTTGCTATCATGGTCTGAATCATCCATTTAAAAAGATATCACACCGACACAAAGAGGGTGTTTGTTAAACACCAGCACACTCTCCCAAATTTTTTTTTTTTACAATACACCGTTCACAAATACCAAAAAAAAAAAAATGATTAATATGGAAAAATAAAAAAGTGGTATTGAAAAGTGAAAAAATTTGTTTTGTAGTGATTTTTTTATTTGAATAGTAAATGATGTAATATAAAAAGTGAATAATTATATATATATTTGAAAAAATGAAGTAAATAGTATGGTAAAATGTGAGGGAATATATTGTAATGGAGTGTAAGTTAACAAACAAGGCCCAAAATATTGCTATGATATTGCATGGGATCTCAATCCAGAATGATCTTGATGGAACGCTGCTAGCTAGCTAGCTAGGTGTATGGGCATCACTAGAATAAGCACAGACTACCAAAGTCATCTCAAAGTCAAATTTCTGTATTAATATATAGGATCTTCCTTCAAGTAGACTGTTCATGATCTGAATTTCTGTCTTGGAGTTACCTTCGCGATTCCCTTGCATAAAAAATTACAAAAAAAAAAGGGCTGGCAGCTCGTCTGATTATGTGTAGCGACCAACAGGATTAACACGAATATTGAACAAATTATGCAAGTGGTGGCGTACGTGGTGCTGTGTTGTAGCAGTTCCAACTCACTTTCACAGCCTCGGCATTCTTGTTCGAACAATAAAATATTTATTAATGGGCATGTGAAGTGAATGACACTCAACAGGCTAGGATTGGAACTCATGATAAACTAATTAATGGGCAGGAATATAATTTACTCAACCAACTTGCATTAGTTTAATTTTGTGAATCCAACTCTTACTATTTGTGCAAGTTCTTAGCAAATAAGCATAAATATTGTGAATCCTGCATGGTCTAGATTTTGTTTTGATACATTTAACTATATATGTGATTTCATGTCATTTAAAATTTTACTTGATTTGGCGTGTATATATATATATATTCACCATGTGGCAGGAATAAGATCTTCAAGGAGCTATTAATTTTACTATATAAATTTTGTTTTGTACTTTGCATTTAACGATGTACGTGTATACCATTAGATATATAAAACCTAATTTAGATCATGAAATGGTTCTCCATTTCAGTGGAAATGAAAAGGGCCGAGTCATGATCTGTGACAATATAGATACTATTAATTTGTAAAATATAATTTAAACCATAAAATGATTTTTCTCTCATGATCCATTGGATGGAGGCCCCTTCACCCCTATTAAACTTGCCACCACCTATTAATTAACTATCTATATATACACACACACACCCTAGAACTCTTTGGCCAACATCGATCTCCTATGTCACCACACAAAACTTGATTAGATCCAAATTCTCACCCATTTGATCTGATTAGACCGGAATCGGTTGTACGTGGTACAGAAGATAGATAAATGAGTCATTTAATTAACTATAATTAATAAGTTCCAATGTTGTTCATGTCATTCCTGAGTGATGTTGGTGATTGTACAAATAATAGTTCACATATATAGTAAATGGCATTCAACGAAAAAACATACATAAATTAACTAGATAATTGATCAAACCAATAACTTTTAAAATGATTATAATGGATAACAAATTGCTAACAATCCGGATAACAAATATGAAAAAACTTTTATAAGATGAATTGCTCAAAAGCTATTCGAGTAGCCAAATTATTAGAATCTTTAATTGCTTCTTCGGCACAACTTCCAAGCCAATTAATTAATTAAATTACAAATGATGAGCACAATCTCTTGCTGCTACAAGCCTACACAATTCTTGGAGGTGGTAAACCCACCATCGATGACAAGGTTATGACCACTAACCTATTTGGACTCATCACTTGCAAGATAAAGGGCAGCCTCAGCTATATCCTTAGCTTTCAGAGTAGCACTCTTCAAATTGGCTAGGCCTCTCACATGTTCCTCCATCTTCTCAACTTCTTCCTCATCATCATCTTCCTCGCGACCCCTCCAAGCATTAACAAGCATGGAAGTTGCCACGCCAAATGGAGAGATACAGTTAACCCGAATGCCATGCCTGCCAAGCTCACAAGCTACATTCTTTGTGAGTCCTACAATGGTATGCTTTGAGGCAGTATAAGCGTGAGGTCCAAGCCCTCCCATGAGACCGGCTACGCTAGCCGTGGAGATAATGCACCCGCTTCTTCTAGGCACCATCACTCTCGCCGCATGTTTCATCGCTAGAGCTGTTCCTCTAACGTTAATTCGCATGATATTATCAAACACCTCTGCATCAAAATCAATGATGCTCATGTTGTGCTTCGATTGGCTTCCAAGAACTCCGGCGTTGTTGAAAAGAATGTCGAGCCGGCCATACTGGGAAACTGTTGAATTAATCAAGCTCTCAACGTCCTCTTCTTTGCTTACATTACAGTGTATGTAGGTCGCCGAAGGAGACAATGAGTTGGCTAGAACAAGGCCGGCGACATCCTCGACGTCGGCGATGACCACCTGAGCTCCATGTTTCGCGAAGAGTCTTGCACTTGCCTCTCCAATCCCTCTAGCACCGCCTGTTATAATTACAACCTTTCCATCCAACCTACAAATTAATAGGAAAATGACAATCTTTAGCTTCTCAGTTTATATAATTATATTCTTTTGCTTACTAAGAAAAAAAAAAAAAGGTTCAGAAATGAAGGAAAGATATATATATATATATATGTATGTATAAACCTTTTTGGGGAGTGAGAGGCTTTATCTCTGCTTATGAACCATATTACCCTTTCTAATTCTCCCCAAAATTTGGTAAACTACCACTTTACTGACAACAGATTGACCATAATGTCCCTAGCTAGGCCATCCTCGAACACCCGGTCCAAGCGACTAAGCTTCAGCAGTCACCGGTGGCCACACCTAGGCCACCATGTGAATCCTAGTGGCCATGCACACGGACCATACGGTAGAAACTAATAATGCAATAAGCGGAATAATAATGAGACATGAAAGATACATAGGAAAGAGATAGAGATCATTAGGCCTACATCCACACATGCATTAACGTGTTATAAGCTACAATTTTTTTTTTTTTTTAAATATATGATTTGAGTATACAACTTTATTTATAGAGCTTTACTTAGCTATGATTTGAAATATTTGAAATATAAATATATCTCTTAAATCAGGTTAACAAATCAATATTTATCCCAAATTATTAATTTATGTCCTTAACACACTGGTAGTCATCGCATAGGTTGAGCGGCCAAGCGGGTTTAGTGCCCACGTGTTGTGTTATAATTTATTTAAATGGTTAAATCAATAGCTTCAACTTTTAAAATAAGTGGTAGTTTAACGTATTATATAATTAGCAAACACGTTCTAAAAAAAAAAAAAAAACTCAACACGTCCCAACGTAATTCCTGCTTTTTGTTTTTATTTTTTAAAGTATAAACATTAAAACAATAGGAAAACATTTTTAAACAAACCCTCTTTTAAAATCTTCCTTTTTCTTTTTCTTTTCGTGGATATATATGATGACTAGATTAATACAGTACCATTTGCAATTTAAATTTTGCACGCATAGGTGGCTTCTTTTTAACTTTTGCTTATATCCACCTTGCCCGTCAGTCACATAAATTTTTTAGAACTTTTTTGATTTATTTTCTCTAATTCAGTTTCTAAAACTGCGCTATATATGTTCCCTCATGTATAATTTTTTATATACACATCCACCATGAGAAGAAGAATAGATATAGTTACATATTCACGAAAATATTAGAAAGATGGGAGCTCCAACTTTCCCGGCCGAGGACTAGATCTTCTTCTTTTGTTGTTGTTGCACCACAAAAATAGAAGTTCTGCTGTTAAAATCTGATGAGGCAAGCAAGTCTCCCATTGTTCCCAACTCTGGAAATTCATTCCATTCTGCAAGTCCATATGTTTGCGGAGACTTTGCTTTATGCCGTCTACCAACAATAATAAGGTCGTATTTGTTCACTATAGATCGAGCTATCAATGCCGTATGAGACCCATCTTTCACAATCTTCTCTAGGAATATCAGTTGTTCATCACCCACATTGTTAAGTTTACAATTGATAAGCATCTCATTGTCAAGCAATTCGTCCCAGCGGGCATCACCTTCATTGCAAGCCGCAACAAAGTGAAACACAGTCAGGATAATTTTTGAGTGATTGGCCATGCGTTTGGCAAAACTCAATGCCTCTCGATCATCATTACCTCCTAAGAAGATCATGGCAACAGAACATGATGACTCTGATGAAACCATTGAGAAGCCTAAATGACCACGGTCAACAAGGATCCCAACAGAGCAAGGGGCTAGTTCAAGCACGCTACAATTTAAGTTCCTTATGGTATTGTCCTCTGATTCAACAGAACCATCAATAGACCATTTTTGATGGAAAGGTAGTACTATGAGAGACGTGAGTTTGTCCAATCCGAGCATGCATATGTCTTCGTGCATGAACTTGAGTGGAGAGATTGATGTGAAAATGTTTACTGATACTGCACCTAGATTGTCTTCTTGTTCAAAGTGATTGAAGGCGAGAATGACTTTTTCTGAATATATACTTTTGTTGGACATAGTCTTTTTCTGTATTTGGTGGGAAATAAAAATAGGAGAGTCTCGACCAATTAACTCGATAAGGTGAAGCACATAAACAGCAATGGGCCTTTCTCTAGATGGGCACGAGATGTTAAGTAGTTTGGTCACAGCAGGAATGTTATCTGGCTTGTGAATGCACACTAGGATTCGGAGCTCTGTGTTGCCTATGCAATGCATAATATCCCTTTTCTGGTAACCTGCATATTTCCTTGAAGGATGGTATAAGAACTTCACCAAAAGTGGCACGAAAATTGTAGTCGCTAGGGTGCTAACACATAACAAAGCGAACACCTGATCTGTTATGCTCTGCACTTAAATAAAAAAATGTTAAGAGAAAACCATCATGTGGCCTTGTTCAAGAAAACAAGGTTTTTACTAATAAAGGTTGTTCAAGAAAACAAGGTTTTTTCCCTATCATAGCTAGCAATGTGAAAGGAATGAATTGTTTGTATATCAAGAGGTACCCACAATTAATGGAACCAAAAGGAAAAAAAGAAGTAATTTTGTCTTCTAAGCAGGAAAAAAGGGAAGAAAAGAAATAGAAGAAATAATCACCTGGGAATCGTAGAGGAATGCATAGCTAGAAAGTTGGATTACACCTTTGCAACTCAATAACAAAGCGAGTGTGAGAGCATCATTTAAAGGCATTTTAGAGTACAAGGGAGGAACCAAACAAGCCACCAGTTTGGCCACCAAAGTCAAAACAACGAGGATTCCATTGACTGTCATGAATCTATTATCGAATTTGATTAAACTTAGATCTGTCCTCATCCCACAAGTAGTTACGAGGATTGGCACAAACACATAAGAAATGAAGCAGTTTAACTTGTTGACAATAGTTGATCCTAAAGGCGGTCCATCTGGTACTGCTAAACCCATAACGAAAACGCCAAAGAGTAAAGTCTGACCAAGCAGATGAGAAAGATACCCGGAGCCAAGGACCATTAGCATGATGGTATAAATGTATGTGTCTTTAACAGGCCTGCCTTCCGGTGTCTGCCTGACTACCCAAAACATTGCTGGTCGAATTGCAAATACAACGACGATAATATACACGATGACTGCTCCTAATTTTATAACCGCGAGCACAATACCTTGCGCCTGTTTAGTTCTAACCAAGCCAACACAAGTGTTAATCACAAAGGTTAAGAAATCGCTTACCAATGCTGCGGATAGGCCTAATCGACCCAGTTCAGAATTTAGGATCTTGAGCTCCTCAAGAAGGGAAGCAAGGACTGGATATGGAGTTTGACAGTGTATTATTGTTAAAAATGGAAGTATATATGCTTCTTCATCCTTCAGCCACATGCTTCTAAGCTTCATTTGGACTAACAAGCCAATTAGCAAAGGCGAAAGCATGCATGCAACACCCGTAAACAAAGCTTTTCTTCCGGTTCTTTTTATCATTCCCATATCCATTTTCACCCCACTCACAAAAAAAAAGAGTACGTAACTAAAGACAGATATCATAGAAATTATGTCTTGACTTTTAATCGAGAACAGAACATTCCTGAAAATTTTGAGACGTCCAAGGAGGGACGGACCAAAGATTATCCCGACCTGGTTCACATAAAATCAGCACAAAATTATGATTCTATATTATGCAAATAGAATCAATCTTCAGCTAGCTAGCTCAACAATAGAAAAAAACAGAGGGATGAGGTGGAAGAGTCAGAGAGCACGTACAATAAGTTGTGTGGTTAACTGGGTGACTTCGTAACGCTTAAGAACGTAATCGGAAGCCTGGGTGATGGTGAAAATAAAAACCATCTGCAGCTGAAGCAGCGGCAATGTATAGGGTACAGTCCCAGAGCCAATGTAGCTCCACAAGCCTCCTGAATTGATCTTGGGGGGTAACCCAATACATTCGTTAATTGTGATGATCGTGCCGCTTGCATTATTATAAGGATTTCCTGCCATGCTGATATATGTTTGATGAACAGATGATCAAGAGCAGAGAGAAATGAACAAGGAAAGACCTGACGAGACACATACAATTTAATTTGTCCTCTATTAATGCATGAACTCATAATTAATACAACGTACTTTATAGAATTGCCTGTTTTAGCATTACAATTATTAGAATTGGCTGTTAAATTATTTGGTCATCTTCCAGAAATGATCAATATCCATCAACTCATATATGGGTTGTTAGAAAAACATGGGTCAATCAATTTGTCTTTCTTTAGCACCAAGAAGGGGAAGAAAAAAACATTCTGTCAATCTTCTAAAAATGATCAACATCCCTCATGTTTATGGGTTTTTCTTACTTTCTTTGACTATTTTCCACCCGTTTTATCCCGACATGCTTATATAATTTTAGTAATAACTTCACATTTTAAATGTGGATATTCAATGTTTCAGCACTTTTCAATAGACTAAAACAGCTAACAATTAAAATATCCCTTATATCCCTATGAAATTTATAAAAATATAAATACATTCACATCGCAATTTTTTTTTTTTTTTAAGTTTGGGGGATATTGATAGAGTTGTGGTAGTTTAGGGGCAAGTGATCGAAGTCTTTCCTTAATTTTATAAACTCACACTTTGATTACAGATATGCTTGTTATATTACTAGGAATCTGATGACTTTGAGTTTTAATGGCGATTACAGACATGTTTGTTATATTATGTAGTTTTTTCAACGGTTTATATTTAATTTTAAGTTTTTGAGAGAGGTAGTGAAGCTAAAAATAAACCGCTTAAAAAAAAAAATGTTTAAAATAAACCGTTGATAAAAAAACTACAACACGTGTGTTGTAGTTTTTTTAGGAAAAAATGTAGAACGAGTCTTTGTGATTACATCCAATAAGCTCCTTATGCTTGTGGTATATAAAAATAACAAATAAGTTCTTGCATTCAACTTCTGTCTACTTTTTTGACGAAATCCGTCAAATGCCATGTAAGCAGTAGCACCAATCAAATTATGTCGTATCATCTATAATAAAATTATATATATAATTTAAAAATAAAAAAATAAAAAAACTGGACCACCCCTTTTGATCATTGTTGGTTGCTTGTATATATACTCAACATGAAATCAGATTTCTTATTTTGTATGTTAAAAAAATTCAAGAAACCCACCAATATCAAGCAACCTATATGCTTACTCGTACGTGTAGATAAATGAATCAATCAATATTCTCTTTGAAATTCTCATTACACATTGATATCTTTCAAAAAATCTAATGACCTCTTACTCCAAATTCGACCACATCAAGAGCAATCACAAATACATGAACATATATCAAATTTCTAAGTAAAACCTTCTCCCAATCATCAACAACACAACAAATAATATGAGAGGTCCTCTGACAAATCAACACAACAAAAGCCAATAAACAGAACACCTTTCCATCAATCGGCCAACCAAATTTAGAACACCAAAATAAATATGCCCAGCAACAATCTCCAATATCCTCAACTAGGACCAAAAATCATATCAAAAGCTCAAACTTAAATTGATCAAAACAGAACAATAATAAAATTCAACCATTTCAATCGACCATATCAATTCATAACACCAAATCAACCTCAATCAACTAATTATATATGCAAGTCATAGCAACAGAGTTTCCTGTCATAAACAATTGGGCAATAACAAATAAACTTAAACAATTCTCTAAACTCAAATTCAAAATTGACATAAAGGGCTTTCGGATTTTTACCCAATATTTCTATAATCTACCAAATTTTACTCAATCAACGAGGGGGTATATCAAAAAACATCAAATAATCAACAATAAATACTGACCCATAAAATATTTCCTCAAAACACAAATCAACAACTACTACCCCATGAAATCGTGAGAGAGAGAACCCATGGGAGAGTTATACTTTCTGGAGAGAGAGAGAGAGAGCAACGAAAGGTGGAGTGGAGGAAATTTTTGTCCATATATAAGGGCTCATTTGAGTGTGTATTTTTTTATTTTTTTATTATTGTTTTCTATTATTCTTTACTGTATTTGTGAATACTGAATTTTTTTAATTTATTTTTAATTATGTTTAAATAGTTTAAAGAATATAACACATAATTAGAAAATATATTTGGGAACGTAAATTATATTAAATATTGAAAAAAATAAAACTAAAAATAATTGAAAATAAAATCTATGAATTTTAAAAATGAAAAACTAAAAGAAAAAAACTTGGGTGGTTGGAAAACCACCCCCAAATACAATTAGAGGTGGTTTGGTCACCCTCGGAAATTTATAGATGGCGATCCATCCTTGAGAGGTGGCTAATCGACTCAAATCAATAATCATCTAGAGATGGTCTGTCACCCTAGACACCTTGGGTGGTTTGGCACTCTTGGGGTTTTTTTTACAAAAAAAAAAAAAATTGGGTTAAAAATTTGAGTTGGCTTAANCAAAAAAAAAAAAAAATTGGGTTAAAAATTAGAGTTGGCTTAAAAAAAAATTAGAGTTTGGTGTAAAAAACACCTGAACTCAAAAAATAATAAAAAATAACTAAAAATGACATCACCCAAACGAGGCCTTATATGTACCGAGCCCAAAATCAGGCTCTAGGACTAAATTTCAAATCTAGGGCTCAGTCCGGTTCCAAAATCAGCGTCTCCCTCCGTCTCTCTCTTACATTTTACACAGAGGCTCTCTCTCGCTCTAGCAACCATGCTGACTGGGGATATACCTCCTAATCAGACTATATACATTAAGAATCTCAACGAAAAGGTCAAGAAAGAAGGTAACTTCTTTGCACTTTGTTTAGTTTTTCCCGTAAAACCTGAGTAATTTGTTTGAATAACGCGAAATAAGATTTTGCTAGCCAAATTAGTTGTAATAGGTTCAATTGATTGAGAATGAGTCACAATCTTCCTACACTTTCTAGGATATCAAACAGAGGAGCTGCAGTGATTGCCATGGTGTTTGTAGTGAAAATTCCCTGTTTTCCTTTTATATGTTTGATTCCTGATAAAATATTGTGTCTCTTTTGCTTTAACTCCGTTTTCTGAACCAGAGAGATTATTGAGGCTCTGTTTGAATCAAAGGAAGTGTAGTCATAGTTATAGAACTGGGAAGTAAGTAGTAGTTAATTGCTTGGATGCAGAAATAAAATGCTTGAAACAAAACTAAGAGATTGCTTTGGTGGTGGAGACTAAACTTTTCCGTGAGATTGATCATGAGCAGAAAGCATTTATGTCGTAGAATTGTAGTGAATCTTTAGCTGAGAGAATATAATGGAAATATCAACGCATGATTCACGGTTACTACTCATGTATTTTTTTTTTTTTTTTTAATTTTTTAATTTTTAATTTTTTTTGTTTGGGATGAGCGAATAAATTCTATGTTTTATCAAGTCTTATATGAATATTGCTTGATCAGTGGAAATTTTGGATGGTTATGGAGTAGGGTTTAAGGGGAAGAAGTAATTTAATTTGATACCAATGTAAAATGTATGGGAAAAATAAGAAAGTGAAAGACATTGAAGATTAAAATAAGTTAAAGTTACCAGAAAATATTCATATGAAAAAAAAAAAAGGTACTAGAAAATATTGCATTTGAAAAGTGGTGGAAACTCAGCGATCCAGTTACCATGCCATCCATTTTATTAGAAGATATGGGATTAGTAAAATATTAATCAGTAAGTAGCTGATGATGTTGGAGTTATGGAAAAATACACTTTTGCTCAGATTACAGAGGCCATGCAGGGTTGCAACCACATAGAATTTGATGGTTTGATTTGGGTATTACACTTAGGGCCATGTTGAAATTGGAATATGCTTGATTTCTAGGGGCAGAATCGATGGGAATATACGACATAGGAAGGTCTTAATTTCGTTGATTGTGAAAAGAAAAAAAAAAAGAGAGATTAGTGTTTCAGGGTCTTTTCCTTTCCCTCCTAGAAGTTTGGATCTGAGATATCTTAGTTACTCTTCTTTGTATTTACTGATAATATTTTGGCTGTATTATCTTCATATCATATCTTAGTATTGAACCTTTATTTTAATGAATATATCTTAGTATTGAACTTTTCACGGGATTGATGCAGTATTCACTTTTTTACTCCTTTAACAGAATTGAAGAGATCCCTTTACTCCTTATTCTCACAGTATGGAAGTATTTTGGATGTTGTTGCCTTGAAGACGCCTAAGCTTCGAGGACAAGCATGGGTTGTGTTTACTGAAATAACATCTGCCAGCGAAGCTGTGCGGCAAATGCAAAACTTTCCATTTTATGATAAACCTATGGTGGGTCTCAAGAAGCCAATTGGTACTTTGTTGCATATGGCATGCACATGCTTGTGCATTGTCTGTGGGTTTACATTTAAAATTTTAATTTTTGGAAACCTGGTCCAACCTGCTTGTCTGTCTGATACTGTTGCCTTAGATCTTGGATTCTGTTACACAAGGGTATTTGTGTTAAATTTTTAACTTTTGGAAACCATGCAATACATGCTTGTACTCCTCCCAGATTTCATGGATTTTTTATTCTGTAGGCATTGCATTTCTTATAAGGTTGAGAGAAGATTGATTGACTCATATGCTAAGTCCTCATGTAATCTCTCTACTGTCGGTGAAATAAAATGATGCATCAACAGAAATATTGCACTTCTCCCTGTCACCAAATTGCTTTGGTTTGAATCAAAATTTGACATGCTTATCATATAGAATTAATTTTTCTAACTTTTTACAATTTAGAAATATTTTGCTGGAAAACTGTTGGATCCTTACTGAAATTAACATATATATACGGAGGTTAAAAGGCATTTGAATGTGCAATAATACATATTTAGTGACCTACATCATGTGCAGTAAGTGCGGAACATTTTGATCTGATGAACTTGTTGGGCTTATGTGATTGATATCTTAATTCTCACTGCTAGACAGCTGTAAATTGTCTTTTGTCTGTTGAAATGTGTTTGATCTGACCTTTTGAACCTTTGTTCTTCTTTTTCTACTTAATAGGGGATTCTCTTGTATACTTCCTATACACTAGAGTTGCGCCTTTTTGTGCTTTTCAATGAGATTAAATTACTTATCAAAAAAAGAAATGTGTTTGATCTACTGATTGAAAATTAAAGAGATTTCACATAACCATGTTATATATATGTATATATATATATATACACACACTAAACCACCATGACTTGTTACATGTAATTTATTTTTTTCCTTAACTGCAACAAATTAAGTGGGATGGTGAATTTGTACAATGAAATTGGTCGAATATTTTTGCCAATACAATCGAATATATTTTCCCTCTAATCTAGAAAGAAAGGTTTGAATAATTTTTTGAAGACAATTTTATTTGAGTTCTACATAGTCTATTCTTTCAAAATTGAAGTAGCTTTCTTAATTCTCATTTATTTAGTTGTCTACAGTGAAATGTAAATATGACTTTGTGCATGATCAATTTGGTGCAGCGGATTCAATATGCAAAATCAAAGTCAGATTGTATTGCTAAAGAAGATGGAAGCTATGACAAGAAAAAGAAGCAAGAAGAAAAAGGTGAGTGAAATTTGTTTTGCAGTTCCTATATTGCAGATGTTCTTCACCGTTAGTATCTATATCTTGCAAAATGTTGAAGTATTTCATAACAAGTGCTATGTTGTAATATGTTGTAATAGTTATATTTCTTTTAGGTAACCTGAATTGTTACAAGTTTAAGCATATAATCACGCTGGTTACAACAAATGAATGGATCCTTTTTTTTTTTTTTCTTTAATTTTATTTTATTATTATTATTATTAAAGGCTGTTTGGGGGTGTGGGAGGAAAAGTTCTGGAGGAAGGACTTGGTTTGTTGTATTGATGAAAGGGATCTTAATAACACCCATATACCTTCTCTTTTCCTGATCGAATCTAGTTATAAGTTGGTGACTTCACAAATTCTACATTCTTCTTTTGTTCTGTATGTGCATTTTCTTATCTAAAATTGCATTTCCAGCTGAAAGAAAGCGGCGTGCTGAAGAATCGCAACAATCTTCCATGGGTAATGGTGCAAGTGCTGAAAATGGGGCCCCAGCGGTAACTTTTTCTTTCATTTTTCCCCCCTCTTTTTATTACATACATGTGGTTGTGTGTGTATTATATTCTCTCTCTCTCTGTGTGGCATAGTGAGAGGGCCCATCAAGTATCTTCATTTGCTTACCTTGATGTGGCATAATGTTTATTTGTTACAATGGTTATGTAATTGATGTTTTAGGTCAACCATTAGCTTATAGATATCAGGGATGGGATGGTGGATGACAGATCCCAGTTCCAAGCTTTTGCCTATCTCTGATCTCCTATGCATACACTTTTTTTCTTCTTCCTGTTTTCCAGTAAAGAATTTGAAAAATGTAGTCGAATATGCTTGTTGATTAATACAACTTCTATTAAACTGTCTTTGTGTTATATGTAGGCTCCATTCCGCCAAGGAAACCCAAGCGCACAAGAAGCAGTAGCTCCGAACAATATACTCTTCATAGAGAATTTGCCCCATGAAGCTACTAGTATGATGTTGGAGATGCTGTTCCAACAATATCCAGGATTTAGGGAAGTCCGAATGATTGAAGCAAAGCCAGGTATCGCTTTTGTAGAATTTGAAGACGACCAGCAGTCCTCCATGTCCATGCAGGCCCTTCAAGGCTTCAAAATCACTCCACATAACCCCATGACAATCACTTTTGCCAAGAAGTAAGCAATATCGTTCTCACAGCGAGCGTTATTTTTTAAATATTGCCTTGATTTTGCGGGGGATATGTAGTTGTTGAAGTGTTTTATGCATACTGCAGTCTTGTTAGGTTTTCAAGAAACCAAGTGCAGATACTGATTTTCATTAGTTATGATTTAGAAGAAAAGTAAGAAACTATCAGATGGAATGAGAAAATTAAACTGCCTTGTAGAAAATGTATGATATTGAATGCTGTAAAACCAGTCTTATCTTGGTTGCTTTTACGAATCTAACTGGTTGAGTGCAATCTTCTTACTTAATGTGCCATTTCTGGTAAAGTGATTCATTGTTCAACCTAGTGCTTCAAACACTGGTTTCCCAAGAACCATTACAGGTTTATAATGCCAGAGTTGTGCTGGCATTCCAACTTCTCTTTGTATTTTGGTACATTTCAATATTATTTCCCTCAAATTGATTTTAGTTTATTTCTAAAAGCGTGATTTTTTTGCTATGATTTTTGTTTATATAAAATTATTGAATGTCACCAAAAAACATAAAAAAGAGAATGTTCGTGGTATAAGACCTAACATTAAGATCTTCACCGAATTTTCCTTCCTAGCAAAGCAGGTAGATTTGGAATCCAATTCTTACCTTTGTCCAACTAAAGAAAATAAGTTAAGAGTATTTGCTACATTTGTCTTTTTCTTTGGGAAAATTACAAATTAGCTAGGAACAACACAAGACAAGCATGATATTATGTGATGTTTGGAAGGTTATGGGATGTTACTTTAGAAATTGTCAAATTGCCACAAGAGTTACTTTAGCTTCTTTTGTTGGGTCACCAGGCGGTTCTTTGGTCGCCCAGGTATACTCGATATTCCTTGATGATCTTTGTGTATTACTGTGCAATTGAGAACTATTCGCGTATGGCAACATCAAAATTTAGTTTGCAGGCATTGGTTGGCAAGAGAGGCCATTTTTGTATCTCTGGTTTTTATGTTAAATGGTTGCCCAAGCTGAGAGATGTTCTCTTTAATTTCTGTTTTGCTAGATTTGCAAGTTCTATTGCATTAAAGTGGTGTCTTTCATGAATGATTTTTGTTGCAAGGCATCCCAATTGCCTTTATAGCTGTACATGCAAAAATTAAGAGGGAGTTAATATCCTCGAGATTGATTTGAAGAGATGTTCTGGGATTTAGCAAACATTTTAATCCATTCTGCTAAAGAGAGATGATTGAGAACCAAAGTCAACTCCTATTTGCTATGCAAGTACTTGTCATTTCTCTTCATCCTTCCCAAAGTAGTGATATGCCAGGTTGAGAAGATCCTTGAAGTCTTTTCTTTGGAATGCCAGTGAGCTCAATTAATGTCTGCCTTCCCAAGAAGGAGATTTGTGCTAAAGCATGTATGGCTAATTTGCCCTAGTTGAGTAGTAAGTCTATTTGGGCCAATTGGATTAAAACTAATTTTATTAGGAGTGGGAATTTCTGGGAGGTGAGACCTTTTTCAGATTGTTCCTGGTCCTGAAGGAAGATCTTGAACTTGAGAGATACCATTTAGCATAAGGTTTCTTGGTTATAGGATCCTAGTAGTGTCTTTTCGGTCAAGAGGGTTTGGGAGAGTTTGCAGGACCGTGGCCCTGAGGTGTTCTGGCACAGATTGGCATTGCATGGTAAAATGATTCCTCGTCACTCTTTAATCTTATGGCTTGCTGAGAGAGGAAGGTTAAATACTCAGAACAGATTAGTTGGCTTTGGCCTGCTTGGAGATATGAAATGCATTTTCTGTGGATTGGATGTGGAATATTGACTTTTTTTGTCGTTGCCCTTTTGCTGAGAATGTGTTGCGCAGTTTGTGGTGTAGATTTCATGTCCCCTGGGCTCACAAAAATTGGGAGGATCTAATCCATTGGTTGACTTCTCATTTTGAAGGGAAGTCTCTTCTCTCCATTGTGGCCAAGCTTATGCTTGCTGCAATAATTGTGTGCATCATATGGCGGGAATAGGATCATCTTCGGTCCATTATGGACAGGAGGGTATCCAGTTTATGGCTGAGATTTCTTTAAAGAAATTTTAGTGTCACAAATGTGTCATTAGTCTTTTTAATAAAAAATAATAAAATATTAATTAACATTTAAAAAATAAATAAAAACTAAAATAATTAAAAATTTTAAAAAATATATATATATATTTTAAAAAAACTAAGGGGTGGCCAGCCACCCGTACCAATCTAGGGTGGCTGAAGCCACCCCCAGGCCAACGGTGGTGGTCCGGCCATCCCTTAGTTTTTTAAAAATGTTTTTTAATTTTTTATTATTTTAGTTTTTATTTATTTTTTAAATATTAAGGCCATCCCTTAGGGGGAGGCCGGACCACCACCGTTGGTCTGGGGGTGGCCGGACCACCCCCAAGGCCCAAACTTAAAAAAAAAAAATCGTTGGCCACCACCCCTGCTGGCCTGGATCCACCCCAAGCCGGCCTTCGGCCACCCCCAGGCTAGCAGGGGTGGTCCAGCCACCCCCTATGGGTTGCCAGTTACCCATTTTTTTTTTTTAATTATTTTAGTTTTTATTTATTTATTAAATATTAATTAATTAATTTTTATTATTATTAAGAGGACATGTGACACATTTGTGGTACTAGGATTTTCTTTAAAGAAATTTCAATCATGAACTTAATACACTTTGGTCCATAATAGACTGGAGAGGATCCGGATCCCCATATAGCATGAGAGAAACGTTAGGTTGTTCCAAAGGTTAATAGGGACACTTTTAGCATAACTTCTGAGATGTTTTATTGGGTTAGAGCCAAAGTCAACTCCATCCAGGGTGTCAGTGATTCACTTGTGAATAGAGATCTGGCTAGATTTTGGAATTTTTCCAGCCTTTGTTTTCTCTAGTCTCTTGCTAGTTTTGGCTTTCCCATCTGGCTTTTATGCCGCCTGTGTATGTGGGGGGGATTGCTTGAGTTTCTTTGTTTTTAAAATTTTACTCATCCACAGAAAAAGACAGTTCAAATTGAAGGTCATGGGGAGAAACACCAAACCACTTTAATGAAAATGGCATTGAAGAAAGAGGGATGGGCCATGACTCATGGGTTTCAATGACTGAATAACATATGGGTCCAAAGAAATTATTAGCACTGGTTAGATAATTTATATATCCTTTTAGATTGATTATGGGATAAGTTAAATTTTGAAGCAACGTTAGTTTGTTGGGTAGAATCCATCGTGGGCAAGTAAGAGGAGTGGTATAAGCTTCACATAAATAAATGTAATTTGATGTGTTCAAATGAAATACGACAGCGATGAATTGAATAAAAAAATTGCAAGTTGAGCCAAAACTTCAAAAATAAAGAAATGCCAACCATGTGTTGGACCGAGTGCTAGAATGGTATGAACTTTTTTTAATTATCTTATATCCGTCATACTAACCCGTACTTCTAGTTGCGGACAAAATTTTCTTCAATTTTTTTTTTTTAAATTGATGTGTTCTCAGAGAATATAAGAATGTATGTTAGAATATGCTCTATTATTAAAAATGCATATACAAATCGAATCACACTCTAATGATACACATCAATTTAAGGAATTGAATTGAAGAAATTTCTTTTATTATTTTTTTTTAAAAAAAAAAAAAAACAAAAAATGATAAACGCATTTCATACTATAGTTTACAATTAAAGTAATGTTATATATACCATATCACTATCTCATTATGCTAACGTGACATTGTCAATCTACCTTTAAATCAGTCATCACTAAAAGACAAAATAATAATAATAATAATAGATTAACAATATCATGTCAGCATAGTGAAATAGTAATGTGGTATATAATATTACTCTTATTTTACCCTGTTGACTCGGTAATGCTAATTAGCCTTTAATTTTTTTTTTTTAGCAAAAGTTAGTCCAAGATCTAATTGATATTGTCGCACCAATCCAGAAAAATAAGAATACAATGATATATATATATAATATAAAAGATTGATTGAATACTAACCCAGCAACATCAATTAAGTGGAAGGGGGGGGGGGATTGATATTGATAAAAATGTAGATTATACTACCAAAAAGAGTTTAGTGTTAAAAAAAACATAGCAAGTGGATGAGTGGGTATCACACCCACTATTCATTCTCTAATGCGAGTGGTGATGAAACCTAACAATCTAGCGTCGAGCTACGTGGCTCGCTGTCAATTGGTGGGCCCTTCAATTCCCAAGTGGGCCCGCACCGTGCAACCACTCGCCTCCTCGAGACTTCTCGGACTCGCAACTAGATGAACGCGTGGGAAACACTCTCCTCCTCGAAAGCTTCACACGACAGAGAACACTTGAATTTTTCTCCCGACGACGATTGGATAGTTAATCTCACGCCCGAGAGGGCGCGTGACTTAAGGTCTGTAAACGTATGGTACGTCTAATTTCCTTTTTGCTTTTCAATTTGCCGTACCATGTGCACTTGAATCTGTCCTTCCTCATATGTCCCCTGCCCCGAATGAGATTGCTTCGCTTTGGTGCCCCATGGGCCCCAGTGTGCCCAATGCCGAAAATGCCCTTGGTAATCTTTTTTCAAATGGAAGATTCGAAGGATGTCTTTGCTATACTTTAATGTTTCAGAATATTAATTAATTAATTACACCCTTTCCTATAACATATTGTTATAGAATATTAAATCTTAAAGTGGGCTTCATTTTTTGCCTTTGAAAATGTTAATAATATTCGAGATAAGAAGATGTGACATGTAGACATATTAATGTCCTAAAAGTCAGTAAAAAATAGTCTGATCAAAGTGATTAGTCAAATAATGCAAAATAGGAGCCAATATGAGCTCATAACAATGATCAATCAACATACAATTTTTGGTTAAAATGAAGGAATTTTATCAAACTCAATATATTAAAGTAATATCTGTTCAAAGTGAAGGTGAGAATTACTTCTATTTTGAATAGAGCATGTAATTTTTACGTGTATTTTGAACATGTATTAGTTTAATAAATATAATTAAAAAAAATTATTTCAACTCAGATTAAAACTGACAAATATATGTAAATATAACATGCATTTGTAATTTATATATCTATAAAAAAAAAATAGAACTATACACCAATCTAATCTAAATTTAAAGAGGCCATTATTGACTGAATAAGTGAGAAAAGAAGATGCACCAAAAAAGGGCAGTCCTGTAATTTCACAGCCCTCCTCTCCCACCACCTTCCTTTAACCGTACTCCCCCAACTGAAGCATCTATGGCTTTGAGCTGAGCCGGCTCAACCACCGTTTTCATTTCAGTTATCAGTTATCCATCCCCACATAGAATCTCCCAGGCCCTGGCCTCCACATTCTCGTATGTATGATATAGGCTTATATAGCTAGCCCTTCGCAAACCGTACCCCCACTGTACTCTCACGAACACCAGCCATGAATAAGCAGCATAACACAATGATCGCCAACCCATTTGACCTCCTTACCGAGGAGATCGTTTTCGCAATACTCGACCGGATGAATGACGACGCATTGAACAAGAAGTCCTTCTCTCTAGTGTGCAAGGCCTTCTACACCATCGAGTCCAGCCACCGCAGAGCCGTCAAGGTTCTGCGGTCCGACCTAATACTCAGAGCGCTGAAACGGTACCGTTCTATTTCCCACCTCGACCTCTCCCTCTGCCCTCGCGTAGACGACGCGACGTTGACCCAAGTAGCGTTCGCGACGGCGGGTCGTTTGCGCTCGATTGACTTGTCGAGGTCGAGGGTCTTCACGCACCTGGGGCTGGCGAGCCTGGTGGGGACCTGTGCGGGGCTGGTGGAGATGGACCTGTCGAACCGGACGGAGCTGAGCGACTCGGCGGTTAAGGCTGTAGCGGAGGCGAAGAACCTGGAGAGGCTGTGGCTGGCGAGGTGTAAGATGGTGACGGACATGGGGATTGGGTGCGTGGCCGTGGGGTGTAGGAAGCTGAGGTTGGTGTGCTTGAAGTGGTGCCTGCGGGTGAGCGATTTGGGGGTTGGCTTGATCGCTATGAAGTGCAAGGAGATTCGGAGTTTGGATCTCTCTTACTTGCCGGTAAGTTACTGTTTGGCAGCTAAGAAAGCTGAGAAAAGGAAGGGGAAAAAAAAAAGGCTCCTTGATTAATTAAGTTTTAAGTAGTTTTCTTAGGTTATTAATTGGTTATGCATTCTAGTAGTTGAAGTTCTTTTCTTTTACCAATTGTTTGTTCAGAGAACAAACTGAGGGAAATGGGATTTTTTTTTTTTTTAAAAAAAAAATTGTGTTGTAGTTGTTGTTTGGTTGCTTTGTTTGATTGCACACCATTTCGGGGCCTCTGAGTTTGCTTTGCGTTTGGGGAATTGTGCCTGTGTTGATTGATCAATTTACAAAGCTGAGGAAATTTGCTAGTTTGAACAGCGGTTGATAGGTAGGCAGAATGATACGAGGGGGTTGAAATTAAATTCTGGGTTAGATGGGAACCATGTTTTTCTTCGTGTGTGCTGTTGTTGTTGGAGTTTGATGCCGTAATTCTTTCCAATCTGATTGAATTTTCAATACCTCTGTGGGGTTTTATGGGGTTTACTTTTCTTCTAGGAGATTTGTCTTTCATAATCAGATTGGAAATATCGGTTTCTTCAAAAGTTGTCTTTTAAGGGTCGGTTTGGGTTTGGGTTTGGGTTTGCGATTTCAAAATAGCCATTTTAAAATGTTCTATTTGAAAACATGATTTTTAAAACACAATTAAACGATTAGTAAAATTGTAATTTAGCCTTTAAAACTGTTGTTTAACCTTTAAAATTATGCGTTTTTTAAAGCGCTGCAGTTTGAAAACGCATATTTTTATACATTCTCATATTGCAACTTTTTAAAAACGCACTCGAGCTTTAGATGATTAAGGTAATCAACTTTACAGCAAGTTGGGTTACAGTAAAATTATCTACTTACTGTGTATGATTACGCTAAACAATATGATAGCTTACTAATTTCTTCAATGATATATTAGATAGTGGGTGATTCTTTTGCTTTGGTGGCGGTTAATGATGGTTGACCAATCATTGGTCAAAAAGTTGCAGGTGATAAGAAGCCACAATCTTAGCATATAAAAGCCAAGTAGCCAACCACAAGTAGTGAAATGTTTTTCGTGATTTCTATTTTCTTTATTTCATGATTGATTCGACTTTCTTTTGCGTGCGGCCATCTGTTTGTTTATCTGGACTGGGTTTTCCAGTGCTAAATAGGAAGAGAAGTTCCTGCAGCAGATCTTCACATAATAGAATGATATAGTAATGAGATAAGACTGAGTAGTCGATGCTTAGAATTCATCTAGTTTCCTAAATTCAAAGTCTCCTTTATAATCATAAAAAACAAAAAAAAAACAAATTTCTATGCTTTGGCGCTGCAGATCACTGAGAAATGTCTTTCACCAATCCTGCAACTAGAGCATCTTGAAGATTTGGTTCTTGAGGGATGCCCTGGTATTGATGATGATGGCCTTGCAACCCTCAAACATAGTTCCAAGTCGCTAAAGGTACGTTTTATTTTCATTTTTTCGTAATTGTAGTACTTTTTAGTATAACCTTTACCGTATATGGCCATCATATCAACATTTAATACATTGAACGGTCAGGATCCATTCAGCGTTATTAGCTGCAGTCCTCCTCTCAACTGACTGACGTGTCAGACTCATTTCTTTATCCTTCTTCAATTCAATGTTATTGGGATTGACATTATCCAATTTTTCATTTTTCACAGTCGCTAAATATGTCAAATTGTCAGAATGTTAGTCATGTGGGTTTGTCTTCTCTGACAAATGGCGCTGATGGCCTACAGCAGCTTATCCTAACATATGGTCCTGCAGTAAGTCTGTAAAATCTTAATGCTGATTTCCCTTAAAAAAAATAATTTTTTTGACTCATTCTTTACATCCCTATTGGTTGGATTCAGGTCACCAATGATCTAGCAAAATGTATGCATAATATTTTGGGGTTGCAATCAATTAAGTTAGATGGCTGTTCGGTTACAACCTCTGCGATAAAAGGCATTGGAAATTGGCTTGCCTCACTCAAGGAGCTTAGCTTAAGTAAGTGCTTAGGTGTGACTGATGAATGCCTGTCCATCCTCGTGCAATCACACAAAGAATTGAGGAAGTTAGACATCACATGCTGCCGCAAGATAACATATGCTTCTATAGACAGCATAACAAATTCATGCACCTCCCTCACTTCTTTGAGGATGGAGTCTTGTAGTTTGGTTTCAAAGGATGCTTTTAAGTTGATTGGACAGCGTTGCCGACTCTTGGAGGAATTGGACGTCACAGATAATGATGTTGACGATGAAGGTTTTGCCATGGGCCTTAGCTGTCCTTTGTTTCACTTATATTATCTGCAGATGTTTTATGTAGCTTCATTTTGCAGGTTTGAAGTCCATATCAAGATGTTCCAAACTTCTTACCTTGAAGCTTGCGATTTGCTTGAACATAACTGATGATGGGCTTACCCATGTTGCAAATGGTTGTTCCATGCTCAAAGAGCTGGATCTGTACAGGTTCGTGACTTTTCAACTCTTCACAGATTCCTATCCAATTAAAGCTTAAGCTTTAGAATAAATATGAATGATGTCCTCTTCAAACTTTCTTGAACACAAGGAGCATTGCCCCTTCATTGTTCAATCTCAAGTTAATATTGATAATGAACCTACAGATGCTCTGATAAGGAGGAGGCCCCTGGGGTGGTGTTGTAGGGGATGTATTGAGCAATGCTTTGACAAATGACAAATCACCATGACTCTCTTTCTTATACGGCATATTATCTAAAACATTAAACTACAGTACAATTGACAATCCCAACTACATGTATAATGAGAAATTTACACATAGCTATTTCATTCAATAGTAGAAATTTGTAGCATGTCCTGCAAAGTGTTCGCAAACTGCACCGAAACAAGAGCATTATTTGCTTTAGAAAATGGTATCATTTCAATCTAGTCTGAAACCGGAAGTATTGAAATTTCCATTTCATTTCATATACTTGTTTTCATCATAATGCTAGCTCAAGTTATGTCATAATGCCCAAAATTCATTCTTAATCTATTAATCTTGTTTTCTTCCTCTTGTAGATCCTCTGGAATAACTGATGCAGGCATAGCAGCAATTGCTCATTGCTGTCCTGCACTGGAGATGGTTAACATTGCCTATAACGATAAAATTACCGACAATTCGTTAACTTCTTTGTCAAAATGTCTGATGTTAAAAGCACTTGAGATCCGAGGATGTCCTTCTGTCTCATCAATGGGTCTATCAGCTATTGCCATGGGATGTAGGCAACTTATGGTGCTGGACATCAAGAAGTGTGTCAATATTAATGATAATGGAATGATTCCACTTGCTCAATTTTCCCAAAACCTCAAACAGGTACTCTCCATTTCCTCTCATTGCCAGGGACATTGACCACTGATGGCTAACTAATATTAGGTGTTAATTTCTTTTTGCTGCAGATAAACTTGTCATATTGTGCAATTACAGATGCAGGGCTCTTAGCTCTCGCCAGCACAAACCGGCTACAGAATATGACTATCTTGCACTTGGCTGGTTTGACCCCCATCGGTCTGGCCGCTGCCTTGTGGTCCTGTCAAGGGCTAACAAAAGTCAAGCTCCACAAATCCTTTAAACCATTACTTCCTCAATCTATTTTTGGATTCATGGAAGACCGTGGCTGTATCTTTCACTGGAGGGACAAAGCATTCCAGGTACGTATTTTATCGCCTTTCAGCTCACATCAACTATATTGTGCCTTAAAAATTTATGTTAGTTTCTGTTGTCAAGAAATAAGAATCCACTCCAATCAAATGCACTCCCTAAGATATTAAAACACCTCATAGAATGCATCCCAGCACTGCTATTTTGCAAATAAAAAATGCAATTTTAAATCAAATCGTAAAAAAATGTATTGTTTGAGAGTGTATTTTTAAAAAATTGCGAATTAAAAATGTAATAAAATCTGCAATTTTACCAAAAGTTTAGCTACGTTTTTAAAAATCGTATTTTCAAATCACAAACCCAAATAAACCCCGAAGCAAATTGTTTCACGCTGAATCAGATTAAAGTCATTGTTTGACCATCTTGAAGAAATAAAAAGACTAAATGTAGACTTGGGTTATAATTGAAATGGCTGTTATAATCATGGTACTCAGATTCTGTATGTATGGTTGTCAGGTTGAAATAGATCCAAAAGGATGGGAGCTGCATAATGGAAGGAGTCCCTGAAGCTCCATAGATTGGAGAGGAAAATAGACCTGCTTATCTCACTGTTTTCGATTTCGATCTGTGCACAGTGCCTGCAGCCTGGAGTCCGGAATTTTATGTAATGAAATGGATATTGGATTGCTGAAGTTATCTACTCAATGTTTGAATTGACCAAATTTGACCTTTTGTGTTGGTTTTATGTTTTCATTATTGTGTTGATTATTGAAAAGGTGTCTGGTTGGACGATTTTGCTGACTGCGTGAGGTTGAGCCCATATCTTAGTCTATCCAAGGGGAAGTCAAGTTAAACAAGAGCTCCATTAGGGCTTCATTGGTATCCAAGATAGGTTCAGGCTTGGCTCAGCTCAGTTCAGGTGTCAAAAAAACTGAAAACTGGCATCATATGGGCTTATTCAAACGCTCACTTCTCAATAAAAAATTGGAACAAAAAAAAAAAAAAAATCTCTACGATCAGCATAATTGGCTAAACCTTTTCATTCAACATTTTTGACTTTGACTGCATGCATAGAATTTTTTAATTTTCTTTTTGGCCTTTTTTTGTGTCTGGTCAATGGCACTCATGGACTCTTTTGAGGCTAGCAAAAGTTTTTTTGTAGCATTCCTGCCTCGGGTCCTTTTGATTTATATTTATATCATATCATCAAAGACTCTAAGCTAATGACTTTGGAAAGTGTTATCACTTTAAAAGAATTAGTTAAAAAGCAATTGGGTTTCTTAGTGTATTTAAAGTTTCATGTAAAATGACTAACAAAAATGTGTACATATGATTCTCTAAATCAAAAGCATTTTGCATTTGAGTTATTGTGATTCTCTATATTTGGAGAAGCATTGTGCATCAATGCTGTTAAGAGGATTGTAGCAAGAAGATAATGCTGTTGTATTATTCAGCTTGTTAAACTACTACAAACATCCTAATATATAGGATTAGAGAAATATCACAATGACCAAACTACTTTCAAACCCTAATGACTTACTAACCCTAATAACTCTTCTAACAAATGCATAAGTATTTTATGATCAATGTTCTCTCTTACCCTCTCTTTCTCTTTTCATTTCTTTTATATCTCATTCTTATCAAAGAGCGGTGTATGTTTGGAAAATGAAATAAAAGAAGGAATTAAAAAACGACATTAATTGAATGTAGATTGCAGTTGAAAAATCATTATATAAAATTGAAAAAAATAGCTTTTGGTTAGTTCTTTTAGATAGAAATGTAGATAATCCAATTTTGTGAATACTTAAAATCACTTATAAAATTTAGTCTTACCTAATAAATAACCAATATATGACTTATAAAGTCTACTTTCACTTAACGCCCACGTGTATATCATATAATTAATAAGTGGACAATTCATCTTCGCATTGGAAAACTAACAATTTGAGATGTTACAACCTCAATTTTTAGTTTGCGTTTAATTCAAGGTGAATTATTTTTTGTCGAAAAATATTTTAAATAAAAAACACTAATTTAGGAACATAATTAAATTTTCTCTATTTAGTTGAACTCTGAAAATTGATTGAATTGTTTAGTTTAAACTAATCAGCCACCTAAAACAACTCGAAATCGGAAACCCACCTACAATCAATTGAAATTCGCAATATCCTTCAACCAAGAACTCCCAGAAACTTCATACAACACATCTCTATCGTAATCCAATCCTAAACCTATTTGTTATTATTATTATTTTTTATTTTTTAAGCAAATACATGGGAGAGGGGGAAAGTCCTAAACCTAGTTCAATTATGAAAAAGATTAGTACTTGACAATGACAGCAACCTCAATCTTTTTCTTAATCTCCAAGACATCATCATCATCCTCGACAAGGCAAGCTTGGGCAACAAGCATTTTCCTCCAAAGCTTGGGCAACTTGTTGGAAAATAAAATAAGACAATTTCAAAGGACTTAAAAGCTCTATTGGAACGTATTTTTATTCGATTTTTAAGAGAATTGGACAAAATAATATTCACCATACAATGAAGTCCAAGAGTTACTCTAGAATAACACCTTGTAAAGTAACTAAAAACACCCTTAGAATAAGAATAATGCACAAAAGGTTATATGGAATAAAATAAAATTGTTGCATCTTTGGAGATGACTATAAGGTCATATTTATAATGTCAATGAATTCATTTCAACGGTCTAAATTGATTCGATTTGACGGTTAGTGACCATAACCACTCTATCTTACTTAATAGCCACCCAAGTGAGTCATTGAACACTCTCCAACGGCTAAATTGACTTCGATTAGTCATTTAAAATATTCAGTTGGAATAAAGTCTCAAGATATGTTTTAATCGATCATACTACGATGGAGCCCATAACCATGATGCAAGCAATGTTCCTATCATCTTCCTATTATGATTGAAATAATTGGTGTAAATCTTAAGTTTTAACAAAAAAATAATAATCATCATAATCATAATTATTTGAAAATACCCATTTAGGTTGGAGTGGCTGCTGACAGCTGAGAGATTAATTTCCTATTCTTCTTCCTACTACTTTATAGCAGACGTCAAACAAATAATTAAATAAAAACCAAGTCAAAAAATGCAAAGATAAAAGAGATATATACGAACATATCTCATACAAATTGTGGGGATTGCAAGACCTAGAGGATTCCACACACACATATATATAAAGTTATGTCATATGATATCCACAAAAGAAAAAAAATAAAATAAAATCTATAAATATAAGGAAGCACCTTGCTTGCATCTGTCCAAGAGGAAATTGAAACCTAAAATGCACTGTTTTCTCTCAATATACAATGCTTAAACACTACTCGACTACTATATCATTAGTAAAGGTTAATGATTACATACTACAATCAAGCTCAAAAATTTATAATTAAAGACTACAAACAATGCTAGTAATTACAATAATGTAGTTGCGATTTACATGCATTTCTAAATGCTTTATTAATAGAACAATGAGTGAGAAGGACGTACGATGACGATGTTAGTGCGATTGTGAAGTACTTTTAACTTTTTACTCTTTCAGGTTAAATCGTAAATGTAATATTTTATACAAGTTATACGGATCATCCACGTATAAAGTGAGTAGACCCATAATTAACTTGCTCGTTAAACAAATTCTTTTGAGTCAATCAAAATTAACCCAAACCCGATTACACAAAACAACAACCCACTAAATTGCGGGCTTAATTTCTAGCANCTACAATCAAGCTCAAAAGTTTATAATTAAAGACTACAAACAATGCTAGTAATTACAATAGTGTAGTTGCGATTTACATGCATTTCTAAATGCTTTATTAATAGAACAATGAGTGAGAAGGACGTACAATGACGATGCTAGTGCGATTGTGAAGTACTTTTAACTTTTTACTCTTTCAGGTTAAATCGTAAAAGTAATATTTTATACAAGTTATACGGATCATCCACGTATAAAGTGAGTAGACCCATAATTAACTTGCTCGTTAAACAAATTCTTTTGAGTCAATCAAAATTAACCCAAACCCGATTACACAAAACAACAACCCACTAAATTGCGGGCTTAATTTCTAGCACTGAGTGCTCATAGGGCAATAAAACTTTGTTTTTTTTCCTTCCTTTTGTTGGTTTGTAATGATTTTTGTGCCAAATTTGAAAGAAAAGTCTCGAAAAGGCAATGTGGAAGCATTGGGAGAGACTAGAGAATAGAGAGAGGGGAGATGGAAGTCTCGTTGAACTCCCCCCACTTGACACTCTCCATGAGCTTTTTCCCACTAAAAAATCCACGAGCCTTTTTCCACAACGGGAATTCCCATTCACATATGCCTTACTCTGGATCCTATGGAAGGAAAACATTTAATAATTTTGACCTTTTGACGTGTTGAGTCTGATACATCTTCTAGAATGTACGACTTATAGGTTAGGTCCCAAACTGATGGTGACATAAATATCTTCTAAAAATATCACAAACTATGGATAAACGGATATGGATGTAGTCTCGTAGCTGCCAAGGAGCTCATAGCGATATCTTAACCGTCAATTTTTGGATGGTCGTGATTAAACGATTTGGTGATTTGATTTGAATACTAAAACACTTTTAAGGTGTTTCCAAGTGGTAGTTAAATCGGCTGAAAATCACGCCATATGAAGCGGAGGTCACAAGTTCGATTCCTTCCTTTTCTTACCCTTGCGTGAACATGTCAAAAAAAAAAAAAAACACTTTTAAGGTAGATCTAACGGTTTGATTTACTCGACTGTTAATAAAGTCAAATTAAGTTTGATATAAAAGTTGAAATTAAGTGGTCGTTACTGATGATTATGCACGTTGTTTAGCGAGTTTGACTCGTGGGTTGGGGCCTAGTTTACCTTTGGGCCAATGGGCCTTTATTTCGGCCCATTAGACCTTACTACAGTATGGGTAGAAACCAACTTGATTATGAAAAAGAAAGAACATATAGTTTTAGGCTTTGGATGCCGTGTAAGTAGAGTTGTGTGATTAGATATGACATTGAATAACTTGACCAATAAAACATGACAAGATTTACGTTTCCCATTTATTATATACTTTTTATAAATCAACGTGAGAATTCACTTCATATACTATTTATTATTTTAATCACATGACAATTAAATTTATCGTTAATATTTTCACATAGATGTATGCAGCCACTAGTGAGTCAATCTTGATTAACCCTTCAATGGATTTATTTACTTATACATAAGAGTAATCAAGTGATCATCATATATATAATTACAAATCAGAAAACAGGTACGCACGAACACACAGCATCCCTTCCCTCGCAGAAAAAACAGCTTCGTACCAATCAGAAAGAGATCTTAGTGTCAGCCGCCATCCAGTCAAACCCACGAGTTTTGACCCAAAAATAATAATAAAATAAAAGAAAAGAGCATTTTATTTTGATAAGAAAGTGCAAAAAAAGAAAAAAGAAAAAAGAAAAAGAATTCCACGGTCAAACCTCCAACTTAGTTTCCCAGAAACCTCCCCTAATGAGAAAAAACAAAAACCAATGGGAAACTTGCAATATACGTGACCATCTTCTTCTTCTTCTCCTTCTCCTTCTTATAGCCTTTTTTTCTACAACCATAAAAACCTTTTGTTTTCTCTCTCTTCTGTCTGCTCTCTCTCTCTCTCTCTCTCTCTCTCTCCTCTTTCCATGGCCTCCTCGTCTGGGAGCTTGGACACCTCGGCTAACTCGCACCCAACAAGCTTCACTTTCTCGACCCACCCATTCATGAACACCTCGTTCTCCGACCTGCTTGCCTCGTCCTACGATGATGAATCTAACAACAACAACAACACAGAGAACAAGCAATTTCGTGGGCTGTCGGACCGTATAGCCGAGAGAATAGGGTCGGGTGTGCCTAAGTTCAAGTCGATACCACCTCCTTCTTTGCCCATTTCTCCGCCTGCTGTGTCTCCCTCTTCCTACTTTGCTATCCCAGCTGGGATGAGCCCGGCTGAGCTCTTGGACTCCCCTGTTCTTCTCAGCAGTTGTAACGTAAGTGTTCTGTAAGAATGTTTTTGTTTCTGTTTGCTTTCTGTGATCAAAAGCTGTTTGGTTGTTGAGAAAAATTGAGGGGAATTGTGAAAGAGAGAAACTAAATATGTTCCAAGGCTGAGCTAGCTTTTATGGTCTTCTTTTTCAAAGGAAATGAAAAGAAAACTCTACTCATCTCAGTCAAATTGTTGTGGGAGGCTAAGTTGACTTTGAGTTTTTCTTCATTTTCATTGTCAAGCTTATCTCTTTCAAAATTCTGTATTCAATTGGCTATAATATGTGCTTCTAAATTAAGTAATGGGCTTTTTTTGCGTTCCTGAATACGTGTGTTGAATTTTATCATGCTCTTCTAATTTTGGTATCATAATTGGTTGATGGGTTTTTCTCCCTCTTTGCTCTCGTACACAGATTCTGCCTTCTCCAACGACAGGAACATTCCCATCTCAGGGCTTCCAGTGGAAGAATAATTCTGGCAATAACCGGCAGAATGTTAAACAGGAAGACAAAAACTACTCAGATTTCTCTTTCCGAACCCAAAACAGGCCCCCTTTATCATCATCAACAACAAATTTCCCGTCTTCAAATACCACAGTTCAAACTGTAAGCAACATATTTTCAAACATGCAAGTCCAGGTTAATTTCTTTGTTTTTGTCGGTTTAATTGGTCTTAATTAACAATCTTTTCATTTGTTAAAAAATTCAGTCACAGCAACAACAATGGACTTTCCAAGAACCCACCAAGCAGGATGAATTTTCCTCAGGGAAGAATATGGTAAAAACAGAATTCGGTTCTATGCAGAGCTATTCCCCTGAGTTTTCCACCATACAGACCAATACTCAGGCAAACACCAACGGCAGGTCCCAATCAGATTATGGAAATTACCACCAGCAGACTCAGACACTCAACAGAAGGTCTGATGATGGATACAATTGGAGAAAATATGGTCAAAAACAGGTGAAAGGAAGCGAAAATCCAAGAAGTTATTACAAGTGCACATACCCCAATTGCCCTACAAAGAAGAAGGTTGAGAGGTCCTTAGATGGACAAATTACTGAGATAGTTTACAAGGGTAGTCATAACCATCCCAAGCCTCAGTCTACAAGGAGATCCTCCTCCTCCTCATCATCAGCTCTTCATGCAATTCAGGCGTCTAATGCTGCCTCCACTGAAATTCTTGATCAGTCATTTACCGCACATGGTAACGGACATATGGATTCGGTTGCGACCCCGGAGAACTCTTCGATATCGATAGGAGATGAGGATTTTGATCAGAGTTCTCAAAAGAGTAAGTCCGCAGGGGAGGACTTCGATGAAGATGAGCCTGATGCCAAAAGATGGTAATTTTTTTATATATATATATATCTTAATTTTTTAACTTAGTTTGTGTAAAAAGTAGTTTTGTATATATGGTTATCTGGGTTTAGTCTGATAATTATATTTTCCCTCAATTTTCCAGGAAAAAAGAGGGTGAAAATGAAGGTCTTTCTGCACCTGGGAGCAGAACAGTGAGAGAACCTAGAGTTGTAGTTCAGACAACTAGTGATATAGATATTCTAGATGATGGATACAGATGGAGGAAATATGGGCAGAAAGTGGTAAAGGGAAATCCAAATCCAAGGTAGCGCTTACTTTTCATTCTTTCTCAAACTTTTGAAAGGTAGAATGGATTTGAGTTCTATGAATGGAAGGATACACACCTTGAAAAGCAAAATCTGTCTTTTTGTTAGATTCTGGTTTATAGTTTCTTTAATGGGAATTAATGCTTTATTCTTAATTAATATTCAATGCGTTTATTGATTTGATCTCTTGCTCACTTTTCTGCTTCAGCATAGATATCAAGTTAGCGTTAAGTAGAAGTGATTTATATTTGCATGATTTGCAGGAGCTACTACAAATGCACACATCCAGGATGTCCTGTGAGAAAGCATGTTGAGCGAGCGTCACATGATCTGAGGGCAGTGATCACAACCTATGAGGGGAAGCACAACCATGATGTTCCTGTAGCCCGTGGCAGTGGTGGCCATTCTGTCAATAGGCCTTTGCCAAGCAACACTATTATAAACGACAACAATGCAGCCACAGCAATTAGGCCTTCGGCCATCACCCATCACACCAACAATTCTATGAACAACACTCTTCACAATCTAAGACTTCCAACATCTGAAGGGCAAGCACCCTTCACCCTGGAGATGTTGCGGAGCCCCGGGAGTTTCGGATTCTCGGGATTCGGGAACCCAATTGGTTCCTACATGCCCCAACCACAAGGCACAGACAATGTGTTTTCTGGAGCCAAAGAAGAACCAAGAGATGACATGTTCTTCGAATCATTACTTGCATAGTTATTGGAAGGTTTGGGCTTTGGAGGGAATAGGATCTCAGATTAATAAGAAGCGCAGGTTCATTTCATTTATTGCATTTTTTTGTTTGTTTTGTTGTAGTATATATATATATTTCCACAGCAGGGATATATATTGTTCTTGTATATTCAAAAATGTATGTGATAGATAAGCTTCTTCACTTATTTTTTCATTGCTTTGTGGCCATTCTTGGCTAGAATTGAAGAGCCTCGATTCACTTTTTGTATCACACCTGTTAGTGATTTTTTTTGTTCCTAGTACAGCAAGGAAAGTTGTTTATGTTGCTGAATGCTGGCTGGGGGCAAAGAATGAATCAAAAACATGTACTTGTTTTGAGTGGCAAGAAGAAAGACTCTGATAGAACTTTTAGAGTGCTCTTTTTGCTTCTTTTTTATTTTTTTTGGGGATTAAAATAAAGTATTTTATTATGTTCGTAAAAAGCATTATCAAACGAGGCTTTATCGGATCTTTCGCAAGAATTCCAGATTTTTTTAAAAAAATTTTGAACAAAAATAATCTAGTGGATCCCAGGTGGATACAAGGGCATTGGTTGTTGATTAGGGATGCTGCATTTGTCAGCAGTTTATAGATCTGAATGGAGGTTTGAACGAGTCAAAATAGTGCAGCTGGGGATTACTTGTTGGCATGGCAAAACAAGCAGGTCAAGGTCAACTTTATATAGTTCCAGAAGGTGGACCCCCATGGGCATGGTGGTAGGGCCATCTTCATCTTTTAACGAAATGACTGTAATCACCCCCATGTCCACATTCACTGAATAGACATCGAGAGCATGGTAGGGTGGTAAATTCAACAACAGCTTTATTTCATATAAATTCAATAAATGGTATGATAAGAATGAGACATTTGCGTGCTGCTCACGGTGCATTTAAAACGAGGAGCCTGCCTAGTGCCTACCCACCGACCCAAAACAATAGCCAAAAAAATCCTATTCCTTAAATAAATATATCCAACTTTATTTATGCCCAGCTGGTTCTTTTCTGTCTTGTTCAATGTCTGCTGCCTAACTTTTCTCTTCGTAATTTTTCGGCCCATTGGTTTCTTTTTCCTTCCTTTCAGGAGGGGAAAGACAAAAAAGCTTTTAGCTCAAATTGGACGGCTAGAAATTACATTTTTATTTTATTGTTATTGTATTTTGTTGACGTGTTAAGTTTTTCTGCTTAGTGGGATAAGTTTTTTTTTGTTTTGCTTTTTTGTTTTTTTTGCTTTTTCACGAAATAATATTAACGTACAATCAGGAAAACACGATGAGGAATCGTAGAGCTAAAATCTTTTAGCTAAGCCTATAGATTTTGAACTCTTACAATTGGGTTGTTTGATTGTAGTGCAACAAGATAGCCCTATTACACGGGATCTCTTCCCATTGATTTCTTTTTGCTTTTGATTTATGTTGGTGTTTCCGTATATTATATAAATGAGCTTATAACCTGCACAATGCGCGGGGTTCTTATGGTTATATTATAATTGTACTTTTCATAAGTATTATGAAATTTACTTTTCATAATTGTAAGAAGAAAACTTGAATTTTACTTAATCAAAACATTAATATAAAATTAGATAGAATTTTCAATATTATTGGTGTAATACTTATTTGATTTCAATATAAATAAAACTCAAAATTATGAATATTCGAAAAAGTACTTTGGTTGTAGAAAAAAGAACGCGCGAGATTCTTTGTTATAGTTTGAATTCAAAATTTAAACACATTTCTATCGAACTTTTCTTTATAGGTTGTAAAAAAAAAATATCATGCCCTTTTAAATGAAAAAAAACATACTAAAGATTATACACCAATATATTACTCAACATATAAATCTGAGTAAATTATACAAATAAACAAAAAAATCTTATAGGCGAATAGACCTCGAAAAAATATCAAATAAGAAGCATGTTATATCGAATAATTAACGATTTTATAAACTAATGGACACTAATAAAAAATAAGCCCCAAGATGACCGTTGTGATTTTACGCTTTGGTTTGGACATCGAATATATAATTTCTCGTAGGATGCTAATCATATATATATTATAAAGATTATTTTTGCTAATGAAATAAAAAAAAATACCTAATCATTATGTTGAGTAAAAATCCAACAATCTGTACAATTAATAATTAATATACAATTATATATTTAAAAAAATAAAAAATAATGCAATGAAATTTTTGGTTAATAATCTTTATGCCTCTTAAAAAACCGATTTTTTATTATTTTTGGTTAATAATGCAATGATTTTTTTTTTTTTTTTTTAGATTTCTATATCCTATCATTTAGTTCATCTAATTCAACTATAACATATAATATTATGTTATATACATATTAAAGTGATTAAACATAATAATACATAATAATTTTATTTGTATTATTTGTATTATTTGTTTCCTTATTTGATTTTGACATTAATAATACTTAATTTATTGCATAATTTATATATGAAAAACTCGTCAAATATAATTAAATATCATTAATTACGCTAATTTAATGACCGGTTTTTTAAGTAAAAACTGGTTCACTCTTAAAAAATCGATTCACAAATTATGTCTTAAAAAACCGGTTTAGTATTAGAATAAAAAGGATTCACGCTACATGTCGCAATATTAAGACACTTCTGAGAGTGATTTGGCTTTTATATATAATATATATGATGTTTCGCTAGGTTATTTAAATCTATCAATATTTGTGTTCATAACAAAAGGTCAAGATGGTGTCACATCATCAATCTATTAATATAGTCCTAATGTAACCCTAAAATAATGGTTAAAAAAAAATCCAAATGGACGTTATCCTAAGATGTTATTTGCTAGGCAGGCCAGACGCCAAGAAGGGAGGGATTTCTTGGGAGGCTATATATATATATATATATAATTTATTTATTTATTTATTTATTTATTATTTTTTTATAGGAGAGTGGAAGGCATAAATTGGAGGGCCAGCATTAGAAGACAAACCCTAAAAAATTTATTTTAAGATATAGACCCCTATTGATTTTTCCATATCTTTATGGCAACTACTTGGAGAGCAGAAAGAGTAGTGTTGTCTGATGTTAGAGTCACCACCACAAGCCCCTCCACCATTAATTTTCAAGGAATTGATATTTGATACTCATTTGATCCCTATCTTCATACTTTGTCCCTTCTGTAATTAATCTATACGATTGAATATATGCAGGCATCATCAAACAAGTAAGGAGGTGTTTGCTTGTAGGGTGGCTATAACTGTGGAGGTAGGGACAGAACTAAAAATTTAATTTGAAGAGATTGAATTCTATTAACTTTTTGATCTATTATAATATGTGATGTCATTAAGTTATCGGTTTCTATTTTTTAACAATTGTTTTAGGGTTACGTTATTTGTTATATTAATGGATCGATAATGTTTACGTACTGGTTGCATCCCAAGCACGAGAAGTGAACGCTAAAACAAAAGAAGACATGAGGTTAGACAGGTTTGTGGGAGGATCGACTAAACCACTTCCGATGATTAATTCAGCAAGGGTAGGAGATGAAGTAAATTGACAAAGTCTAAAGAAGGGAATAGAAATGTGTGCCTAGTGAAGGGTCCTCCTCTCACTACATAGATTTTACTGTTCTTGCCTCTTGTTGGTAGGGCTTTTAAGACTTCGAAAATATGGGAGAAAATTTCTTAGCATGGTCAAGCAGTTATCTGAGTTGACGAGATGGAGAATTGATTATAATGCATTTTTATCATAATATAGGTGTATTCTAGCTCCTTAGTCCGCTGACTCTAATGTACTTGATAGGCCAGTGAGCTCTTTAATATGCAGGCATCAAGAGCCCTTGGAAGTTTCTTATGAACCACGAAAGATCTTTGTCATGGTAAATGGTGGTAATGGTGTCTTTTGTAGATGGAATGGAAATACTAGTGCCTGTTATATAGATGGACAAGTCAACTCACGCGCTGGAGTTTTCTTAAATTCTTATGCGTTTGGAGGCAAAAATTCACATAATCTAATCTTGGAAAAGGTGATGTTAACACGTTATATCAAAATCTCACTTGCAAAAGTTTTCAATGATTCTAATGCATTTGGGATTGCGTTAAATATGTTAAAAATGTTTGGGCAAACTTCAGTTTATTGAAGACCCACTTAAAATTCAAAAACTCTTAATTTACACTCATAAGCTTTTCATTTCAATCAATTTAATTACACCATCCGTTAGTTTTAGCAGTTAACTTCTAACGAAAATACTTAAAAGACCAAATTACCCTTCTTCTTTTTTTAAATTTGGAATTTTATATAAAAAAAATTATGAGTATAAATATCATTTTATTACTTTTAACGTTTAAAATATGGCTGAGAGAGGGTCAATTGAATTAAATTAAAAGTTCTGAAGATTAAATTGAGAGTTTTTTAAATTTAGGACGATTTTCTTAAAACATGCGATAGTTAAGAGGTCTAAAGTGAAGTTTCTCTGAAATATTTTTAATAAAAAATTGTGCCAAAGCAAAAATAAGCCAATTTGATACAAAACCTGAAGAAACACTTTTTTTTGAGACTTCTTTTGTTAGAGACAAACCCAAATTGGCTGTCAAGGATTGAGAGCCGAGCCTTATTACTTCACCCTAGTTGGCCCATGGGCTTCATTTTAACGGCCTTCATAGCCCACTCCTGGCCATTTTGCATTCTTCAGTGGGCCGCACAAAATCTTTCCTAGGTGAAATAGAAGATCCTTCATTTCCATTTTACCCTCCAAACTCCTTCTTATTCTCAAATCCTACCCTTTTCCTACGCTCCTATTTGGCGCCAACCATTCTTTTTGTTCTTTAAAAAAAAATCACCTCTAGGAGGCACCCGCCGCCGCCTATGACAAAAGGAGACCAACGGTTAACACTCGCCGCAACGATTCATGGACCCGCCCACACTGAAGTCCAACGTCCTAAAGAGCTCTGTCGCGCGAGTCCTCTCCTTCGGCGTCCTAATCCTGGCCGTCCGATTCGCTTACATGGTCACCGTCAAAGGCGGCTCCTGCGTCTCTGGCGACTTCTGCTTCAGGACTCGACGTGCCGCCACCCCGCGTGTCCCCGAAGACTTTCTGTCCGCCACCAAGAAATGGCGCAAATCGGTTGACTACTACTCCTCCGTCTTCCAAGATTTGGTCTCCGAAGGCTTTCTCTTCCCCAATTCCAGAGCTCTCTGCGTCGAAACCCTCGCCGGTGAGGACGTGCTCGCCTTGAGAGAGATCGGCGTCCTCGACACAATCGGAATCTCCACGAACCCGACGGCATCCACGCCTTTGATCGTTAACGGCGAGGCGCTCCGCCAGCCGTTCGAAAACGACACCTTCGACTTTGAGTTCACCGGAACCTTCGGCCTGGACCGGTCGAACCGGCCGTTCGATCTCGCCTCGGAGATCTGCCGGACGCTAAGACCGGGAGGCTTTCTCGTAGTCCATACCGCGACCAAAGATCGGTACAGCCTAGACTCTCTCCTCGAATTTTTCTCCAATTGCTGTAGATTGATAAGGTCCCGTGAAATCGACGGCATAGACCCTTTGCCGTCGATTCGAGAGGTCGTGATCAAGAAAGAAATTCCAATTCAAATTCAAAATCTTGGCCATGAAGGAAGGAATTTCTCTCCAAATGGTAATTTGGTTAATAAATGCTCGGTTCCGGGGCACAGACGTGAAATAATCCAGAACGCCGAGCCGTTCATTCAAGAAGAGCCACTTAAACCTTGGATAACATTGAAGAGAAACATAAAGAACATAAAGTACCTAACTTCAATGGTAGATATTAGCTTTAAGAATAGGTATGTCTACGTTGACGTTGGAGCTCGGAATTATAGTTCTAGCATAGGGAGTTGGTTTAAGAAACAGTATCCCAAACAGAACAAGAAGTTCGAGGTTTACGCGATTGAGGCTGACAAGGCATTTCATGGGGAGTATAGGGGGAAAAGAGAGGTGACCCTGTTGCCGTATGCGGCATGGGTGAGGAACGAGACGTTGTTCTTCGAGATTACTTGGGACCCGAGTAAGAAAATTGTGGAGAGGGGTAGAGGAGGAATGGGGAGGATCCGGCCGGTGCAGAGCTCGGCGAGTTATATGGGCGATGTGGATAAGATTCAGGGGATTGATTTTGCAGGTTGGTTGAAGAGAACGGTTTCAGAAAGAGATTTCGTGGTGGTGAAGATGGATGTGGAAGGGGCTGAGTTTCATTTGGTTCCGAGGTTGATTGAGACGGGAGCGATTTGTTTGATCGATGAGATTTTTCTTGAGTGTCATTACAATAGATGGCAGAGGTGTTGCCCGGGTCAGAGGAGTGTGAAGTATCAGAAGACTTATGCTCAATGCATGGACCTGTTTACTTCACTCAGAGAGAATGGAGTTCTTGTACATCAATGGTGGTGATGGGTAACAGTCTCGGCTCCAATTTCTCTCTAGTTTTTGTTTTTTTGGGGTTCCTGATAGATTTGGTTTATTCTTTACAGGAAAGAAGATGTATTCTTGTTTTCTGCATTCTTTTATTTCTTTCACCTGCAAAGGAGAAATTCAATGAAAAGATTTCATTCTTTTGTTTTCTTTCATATTTGTGTCTTCTAGAATTGCTTCAGTTTTGTACATGGTTTATAGCTCTTTAGCTCACACTACAGCAAAGTAGGATGAGAAAACAGAGATGGGCTTTAATGGGTTATTGTGATAGAATGCAATAAGTGAAATGAGCAATCGTACTGGTTGGTTTTAGTTGATTAGCTTGAATAATCGGTAGTCAAGATGTTGCTTAATCAAATCCTTTTATTGCTACTCACAAAAAACAGAAAAAAAAAAAAAAAAAAAAAACCCTGTGATTGCAATGAAGCTGACTGCTACAAGACTCCTTGCCATTTAGCTGGGTATTTGGGACCATCTTCTTAGGAAAGATTATATTATCAGCACATATTCATGGCCTTTTTGGTTTGGAGAGTTTGAGTTTGGCATCTACATTGGGCTTCTGGAAATTGAGATAGGATGCATGATAAGTATCATCATCATGAGATTGCGAGTTACAGATCCATTTACACTAAGGGTTAAGATTAGGATGGTTCATGAGATTCTTACTCTATGATCTGTAAAAAGGTCTTCAGATTTACAGGTTTAGATGATCATTTTGCTGCATGAAGTGGTTGAGATTCTAACTGAAGGCTAGTATATATATAAAGGTATTACAATTTACTAGGATGTTTTTGAACTTAAAAGTTTTGCTTGGAGGACTTTTTAGCAAGGGCAGGATATTGTGGTTAATCCTCAGTCATCACAGGATGGAACACTGTTCCAACAGGTATGATAGCTAGGAAGGGGCTGTTTTGAAATGGAGAATTGTAGTTGGAAAGGTCATTTTGATATGACAACAATTTAGGGCAACAGGGTGGATCACATCATGAGGTGCAGTCTTTCATTCAAGCTTTGGAGAAAGCCACTTACCATCTCCCAACTCCCCATGTATAGACAATGTGGATGCAGAATTTGAGATTGGTATAGGATCTTTTAATTATGGGTAAATGATCATTTCTACTCAATGAAGCATGAATGTAATGAGGTAGATGACAATATCTACATACTATATGAATGAATGTTTGTCCAGAGATTTCTATTAAAGACTTGCTGGAAGTTTTTACGATAAGTCTGATTGTCTGAGGAAAGAACTCGATTCAAACATTTGTTGTAATGGACAGTTGTCAGTAATTTTACTGTTCGTTGTAATGAACCCAATAGGTTCAGGGCTGCCGGTCGGTAACTTTCTTGGAAAAGAGGGGGCTAATCCGATGGCATTGGTCCTCACCTGCGAACAGGCATAGCCCAAATCAAGAGGTAAATTGGCCTCAATAGGACTTGATATAGACCGAGGCGTACATTTGTTGTAATGGACAGTTGTCAATAATTTTACTGTTCGTTGTAATGAACCCAACAAGTTGGAGGTTGCCGGTCGGTAACTCTCTCGAAAAAGAGGAGGCCAATCCGATGGCATTGGTCCTCACCTGCGGACAGGCATAATTCAAATCAAGAGGTAAATCAGCCCCAATAGAACTTAATATTTACCGAGGCGCAAGTTAACTTTTGATAAATGATATAACCCGTTTTAAGTTATTTCTTGCAATTTTTAAGAAATATTTGTTTTCTTTGGAATAATGTTTCTAAAAAATTAATTTTCTTTTTATTTATCATAAATATCGAAAGTGACTTGAACATTGTAAGTGTCACGTCAATTGATGAAATATCTCGTTAATTTTTTTAAAAAAAAAATTGTAGTAAAAAGTATATATACCGCGGTAGTTCTTCCCTCCTACATCACGCCACATGGCTGCAGCTGTGAACCTTGGAGAGACTGATGTCGCTTTCTCTTTTGGTCAAAGGTCTCAACGTACGAAGAGGAACCATTAACGTTTTTTTCCGTTAGTTATTGGTATTCTTGTCGCTGTTCTCTCTCCCCCTCGTCCATCGATCTGTCTCTCAAACTCTCTCTCGCATGGAGTCCCTCCTATTCTCTGCGTTCCTCTCTTTCCCACCCTAAAGATTCTCAACAACAAAGCATCATCCTCTCGTTGTTTTTTTTTTAATGAATAAAACGCTATCTCATGCTGGTTCCGCCATGGACATGAGCTCGGACAAACTGATTCGAGACCAGGCAATGGTGAGCGGGCAGGTGAAATTGGGTTTCACCTACATATGCCATAGTTTGGGTCAGATCAACTCAAGCGGTCTATGGTTTGGAGATAACCCTCTTGAATTCTCTTTACCTCTCTTGCTTTTGCAGCTTTCCCTCATCTCCATCTTCACCCGTTCCCTTTGCTTCATCCTCAAGCCCTTTGGCCAACCCACAATTGTTTCTCATATTGTTGTAAGCCTCTCTTCTTGTCAAGATCAATATATGTTTATTTTTTAATAATTATATTGTATTATTTTAATGTATTGCTATATCAAATTTATGTAATGAGCCTTCGCAGCTTCAGATGATTTATTTTTCATCATGTCTCCTCTAGTTTGTTTCAGTGTCTCCACTGGCTGGCAACCCATATCATATAACTAGGAATTTTAAGTAATTGACGGCATGAGTATGAGAATATGATGTGATAATTCTAATGCGACCAATATTCTGATCCTATGATCTGTTTGATCATTGATGTTCATCAGGGTGGTGTAATTTTAGGTCCTTCAGTTCTTGGGCACAATGCAGCATTTGCGGCCAAAGTTTTCCCACCTAAAGGGACTACTGTACTTGAGACTTTGGCACTTTTTGGTTTCATGCTTTTTATCTTCCTAATTGGGGTGAAGATGGATCCAACTACAATTTTTAAATCAGGTAAAAGGGCAATGGCCATAGGAATCTTAGGCTTCTTCGTTCCTTATGCACTGGCTGGACTGGTTGCCTTTGTCCTCAACCATTTTCTGTCATTGGATAAGGATCTTTCCACTGTGCTTCCATTTGTGGTACTATTACAGTCTCTGACCGCCTTCGCAGTTATTGTTTGCTTTCTTTCTGAGATCAAGCTCCTCAATTCAGAGATTGGACACCTGGCGTCATCTTCTTCAATAGTGTGTGAGATGTGCCAGTGGTTTGTCCTGACAGTGACGTTTGCTAAAACAACTTCAGAAAAGTCCTTTGCTACAACAATTGGGACTTTTTCCTCAACTGTCCTCCTTATTATACTCGTTGTGTATGGAATCCGTCCAGCAGCTCTCTGGGCAATTCGACATACCCCTGAAGGGAAACCTGTGAAAGAGATGTATTTTTATGTAGTCCTTATAGCGCTTCTGGTATGTGGATTTATGGGTGAAGTTATTGGTCTAAGCGCTTTTGTCACATCTTTCATTTTCGGCTTGGCCATACCAGATGGTCCACCCTTAGGTGCTGCATTAGTAGAGAGGCTTGATTGCTTTGTTTCAGTGTTGCTCATGCCCATCTTTTTCACCACATGTGGACTAAGGATGGATGTTTATGCCATAAAGAAGTTGAAGAATGTGGGTGTGATTCAGTCGATTGTTCTTGTTGCTTTTTTGGGGAAGGTAGTAGGAACAATGTTGCCTCCTATCTTCTGCAGGGTGCCACTCCGAGATGCCCTCTCTCTTGGTCTTATCATGAATTCCAAAGGCATTGTTGAACTTGCTGTGCTGGTTCGCTGGAAGACAGATAATGTAAGCCATTAATGTATTTCCTACCTCTTGATGTACCTCAAATGCATGATCTATTGGCACGCTTTCCGTTTATCCTTACAGTCATGTTCTGTTACTCTAAAAGTATGATCTTTTCCCCTTCTATTTTTATAGAATTAAGAAAATAAAGCTATATTTGTGACATAATTATGAACAAGTTACTGATGAAAAGAGTATTGCTTTCATATGGTTAACAAATAGAGGTAATTATACTAATGTGCAGGTCATCACCGAGGAATGCTTTGCCATTATGATTATCTCTGTCGTGATTGTAACAGGAGTTATCTCACCCTTAGTGAAAGTCCTATATGACCCTTCAAGGAGGTTCCTTGCTTATAAAAGGAGGACTATATTACACCATAGTCGCAATGAGGAACTGCGCATACTTGCTTGCATCCACACACAAGACAATGCCCGAGCAATTTTGAACCTCCTTTGTGCCTCCAACCCTACCAAAGAGAGCCCCGTTAATTTAGTTGCACTCCATCTTGTCAAGCTCGTTGGCAGTGCCTCCTCCCTACTCATTGCCCACCTGCCACGCGAAAGGCCTTCTCAATGTCCAACGCAATCGGAACGTATCTTCAATGCATTCAGAAAGTTTGAACTTCATTACTCTGGCCATGTTATATTGCATTGTTGTAAAGGCATTTCTCCTTATGCAACAATGCACAATGACGTATGCTCCCTAGCTCTTGAAAAGAGAACAACCTTCATAATCATCCCTTTCCACAAGCAGTGGGTTATTGGGGAAGGAGCAGAGTCCTCTTATGCATTTAAACACCTTAACAAGAATGTGCTTGATAAGGCCCCTTGCTCTGTTGGAGTCCTCATTGACCGTGGGAACCAGAGGAAACTGTGGTCTATACTTGGACAGTCCTCATTGTATAAGGTGGCTGTGCTCTTCTTTGGGGGTGCAGATGATCGAGAAGTACTAGCGTATGCCGGGCGCATGTCGGAAGATTCTAATGTACTTATCACACTTCAGCGCTTTTATTCTTCAGCTGAGGTTGTTGGGGGTACAGCAAGGAGCAAGATGCTTGATACAGAGATATTGAATGAATTTAGGCTCAACACCTTTCGGAATGAACGAGTTTCTTACCAAGAAGAGATGGTGATAGATGGAAATGGTGTGCTTGCTGTACTCAGGTCAATGGAGAATGCTTACGACCTTGTTATGGTTGGGAGACGTCATCAGGAGTCCCGGTTGATGTCCGAGCTTAGGAAATGGAACGAGCGTGGAGAGTTGGGAGCAATAGGAGAAATACTTGCTGCCACAGATTTCAGGGCTGCGGATTCAGTTTTGGTGGTGCAACAGCAGACAAAATTGTGGGGATTGCAAGACCCAGAGGATTCCACACGATTGAGAAGAGTATAGATTTAGGAGTTTTTTTTCTTAATTTTTTTTTATTATTTTTTTTTTATTAGGATTTTGAACATGTCCAATTCTCATACATATTGACTTGGTGCATGATCAAATGCAACCACAATTACTTCAAGTTTTTCATATGTCCATATTTCTTCTCGGTTTTTTTCATCTCTCCGGCATTTTTTCTGTGTTTTGTAAAGATGTGTACTCAGAACGGGAAAAGTAATTCGAAGCTGCTTCCGGATTGCATGTCTACACTCTCCTCCTGATGCTAACACTCAGATATCAGCTGGCTACTTTAATGGTGAAGCTGCACTCGTTCAAAGGCCACAATCCTCTGTTGGCAAGACATTTGTACTGTCTGTCTGTGTATGTAGATTTATAGAATCGTTATCCATGTATGATTCTCTTCATTATGCTATTTAGCATTAATTAAAGAAGTAGATTAATTAATGGTATATATATATAGCCTCTGTAAGGTTAACATGTTGCAGCTAATTTGCTTCAAGAAGAAATGTAATTAATAAGAGATGGAAATCTTTACATATTGTCTGTGAAGCAAGAAGAAAAATAGTGCAATGATAATTACTGAAGTAAAAAAGATATCTGATTGTATGTGCATGGCTCCTACCGTAAAAAAATATCTGAATGAATGTTTTCTTATATATATAATCTAATTGAATGAGGAAAAAGGCTATGTAGAATCTTTCCCATTCCTAAACCGAATGAAAGAAAGAATGGAAGATCCTTTGGAAATGCTTCCAAAAACAAAATGAGAAACGACCCATTTACCTAAAGCATGTGCACGAAAATTGGCACATGCATCTAAAAACCTTCAAAGCATTTTAGCTTTGAAGAGAGGAAAGAACCAAATTAATGTCCGAAAAACAATGTGCAAAACACCAAGAAGAAAATAAGGAAGGATTGTTAATAGCCAACACCACAAGAAGCATCTCCCTCTAACAAAAGATGATCACAACCAGAGAAGGCTGCCAACCGAACTACCAAAAGAGCAGCAACAGCTTCCCCTTGCAGCACATTCGTAGAAACCAACTTCTGGGACGCTAAAGCAATAATATTACCAAGATCATCACTAAGAACTGTTCTCTTGCCATTGGCTAATATATATAGGGTTAACTATATTTGCCCCTTCTAACTACTATTCCTTTTGCAATGTCCCCCAATTTACCACTAGAGTTAAAATGTTATTTTCCATATCTTATGGAGAGTACTTTTGTTATTTTTGGTTGCAGTAGGGGAACACTCTAACCTCAACAATAGATTGAGGGGCATTACAAAAATTAAAACATTAGGAAAACATTGTAAAAAATAATGGTAGTTAGAGGAGGTAAACGGAGTTTCCCATATATATACCACACCATTATCCTTCTATGCTGACCTGACATTGCCAATCTACCCTTAGAACAATTCTTGTTAAAAGAAAAGGAAAGAAAAGAATCAAATGGTACATCATAGTGAGATAATAGCTCATAGCTGGTTTTGACTTAGGGCACTAGTAGCATCTTCCCAACCATTTTCCCTCAATTTAGGAAATAAAACAGCTTTTTTGTTCCCTATAAAAAAACATTTTACAGTAGATTCTCTAATTTTTTCCTACATTAATTAAATACTATTTGTTTTTATCATTGCAACCAATGAGAGAGGAGAGAGGAGGGAGGAGAAAGCATTGTTGGGACATGTGAGGAGAGATGAGAGAGAATGAAATGTTTTATAATTTAATAATGCATAGGGAGTCTACAGTATTTTTCAATGCAATGTTTTATAATTTAATAATGCATAAGAAGTCTACAGTATTTTCCAATGCATTGGGAAACACTGTAGATGCCCTTTGATATTGGTTAAATTTGGAGCTTTTGATATATATGGGTGCTTTTTTGTAGTTTTTTTGAGATTTTTCCTAAACATAGGAAAGAGAATGGGCTATAGGGAGTCTGCTGCTAGTGCTCTTATATATGCTGCATGAAGAAGTAGAGAGTTGGGTGATAAAATCTGTTAATGCGCACTTGGTGACTCCTAATTCTTCGTGATGCTTAAAAAGGAAAATTGTGGCTGGACCTGTATATGTGTGTGTATATATATATATATATATATATACACACTTTTAGAGAGGCCTTGGTTCCTAAGATTAATTGAGTGGAGAGGAATAAGTTACCTGCCGAGAGTATTGTGGAAGCCTTTCCTTATTTGCATGGCCAACTGTATACACACGATCGTCTTAGTTCTCTTCATCTAAGTTGACCAACAAATTCTCCCCCTGATCTCTCGTCTATCCTCAAGTTCCTCTCTCTCTCTCTCTGTGGCCTGTTGTTCACATTTCAATGGAGACCCTTTACTTTTATTTCCTTCTCTAACTCTGTCTCTCCTCCTTTCCTTTTCCTTTTTTTGGGAAGGGGGCTTTTATCTTTTCGTTTTGAGTTCTTCATTATTATCATCTTGATAATTTCTCTTTGTTTTCTCTCAAGAGCTCCTTCAACATTCAATATGACATCACAGAATCTTATCTTGAAAAGAGGTGCTGTGACTGCTGGGATGGTCACCGGGCCATTTTCTAAAGAAGAGATTGTGTGCACATACCCTCACATGGTCTCCTCCAATGGCGTTTGGTACGGAGACGATCCTTTCGACTTCGCCGCCCCTGTTTTCCTAGTCCAGATTACTATATTTTTCTTTGCTTCAAGATTTATTTTCGTCTTGCTGAAACCTCTGCGGCAAAGTATTATCACTGCACAAGTTCTGGTAAGTTCCTCCCTCTTAGTTGGGGAGACATACATTCATTTATATTTCATGACTTTTTGGACTCCATTGGCTTCAAATTCATTGAATATTATTGTTTTTGATCAACTTTAATTTAGTAAAACTGGATCAATTTGTTGCTCTTCCTTGTAATCCAACTAAGCTCATATATATATTAGCAAGTCTTCTGGATAAATTAAGAAGAATGCATTCTGACACAAACATTGCTATTAGAAACCAGATACTGATCTGCCACAGAACTTGCATATATATATATAGAACATCTTGGCAGAAACCGACTCAAGCAATCGGCTAGCAAGGCCAAATAGACGCCATATATATGTTGACCAATCTTTACATGCATAATGTTCTAACACCCCACCTCCACGTTTGGAAAATGAATAACCCACCACATTGACTAGGAGCCTATTTGGGTGTGCGTTTGATAGGCTTAAAAATGTATTTAATTAACACTCAAAAAGTTTGGTTTGAAGAAAAAAATATCCGTTTGGTAAAAAAAATTGAAAATACTTTTAAGGATCTAAAAAGCTCAAAAATTGCAAATGCACTTTTTTACAAAAGTTTAAAAATGAAGCTTCTACCAATTTTTTTTTTTAAAAATTTTTATTTTACTTAAAAGCTCTATTTCTCAAACGCAATTTCAAACATGCTCCTAGGTAAATTATAAAAGCAACACTCGTGAGTTTAAAGAACTCCAAAGTAATCTGTCATTTTGAAGTGATTGCACATATGTGCCCAACTTACAAATGGTATCATATATAGCAATCTAATCTACATGGTACTAAGCAACGCATGATGTGGAATTTTTTAAAATTCCACATGATCTTTAAAAATCACTTATATAATCCCAGCCTAGTAGTACTAATTATGGAATTGGGATCTTTAAAATCATGATATATATGAGCATGAACAGAGTACCCCCTCCAACCCATTTTCTTATCCTTCTTAATTGTCTATATGTTCTTATCATTGTGATTATATATATATTTCCACCTGCAGGCCGGTGTGATAATAGGTCCAACAATTCTTGGTCGAATCATAGGAAGCGATACGATGACCAAGTTGTTTCCACTGTCCAGCAAAGTGGTACTTCAAACAGCCGCAAACATAGGCTTCATGATTCACCTCTTTGTCTTAGGAGTGCAGATGGATACAAGAATATTGAGAAAGGCAGGCGGAGCTGCGGCGCTGATAGGCTCCGCCGGTTTTGTGATGCCTTATGTACTCGCCGGACTCACCTATTTTGTCATGAATCAGATGATGGCAATAGACTCCAACATAACCACTTCCCTTCCATTTATAGTAGCAATTAATTCCATCTCAAGCTTCCCTGTTATCACCACCCTGCTTACCGATCTGAATATTCTCAACTCCGAGATCGGCCGAGTAGCAACCTACACAGCCATGGTCAGTGATTTGTGCAGCTGGGTCACGGCTGTATCAGTGACCACAATCGGCTTAGCCATGCGCAGATCGAAGTGGACATCGTTGTGGGCACTTTGGTGGATTGTCGTCTTTTTGATCGCCATCGTGTTTGTTTTCCGGCCGTTCATAATCTGGTTGACAAAACACACGCCGGAAGGACGACCCATGAAGGAAACTCACTTTGTAGTCATTCTTGTGATCGTGCTGGGATGTGCAGGCTTTGCTGAAGTCATCGGCCAGCACGCCGCCTTCGGGTCTTTTATAATGGGCATTGCTTTACCAGACGGGCCGCCGCTGGGATCAAGTTTAGTAGAAAAAGTGGATACCTTAGCGACTGGGTTGCTGCTTCCGGTTTTCATTGCGATTTGTGGTTTGCAGACGGACTTGATGTCGGCTGGGGTAGGAGGAAATTCGCCGGTGATTATTGAGGCAATCATCGTCATGGGTTATGTAGGGAAGTTCGGTGGTACTCTTTTGCCTGCCCTTTACTGCGGCGTGCCCTTCTGGGAGGCCGTTACTCTTGCTCTGATCATGAGCTTCAAGGGCATCATAGAGATTGCCACGTATATCATGTGGAAGGATTCCAACGTAAGCAAACCTTTTCTTTTTAATATAAATTAAATTATTTAATTTTTTTTATTAAGTTTTTAGAATATGTGTAATTTAATATGTCCTCTGTTCGAAGTTCGAACCCTATTTTTACCAAGTAGGCATATTAAGTTGTGAGAGCCCCCATATAAAGGGAAGTATTAGAATATAAGTTAAAGTTTTCTTCATTAAGGCATGACCAAAAAATAGTGGTTAAATCGAAAATCGAAAATATTTTCAGCTGTCTAGAAAAATTTTCTTTATTTTTCGTAAAATAATTTTCATTTTTTTAAATCATAAATTATTTTTTGCCTTTGAACTTCTCCTTCTTAAATGCCCTCTCTCTCACAGTTCATTCTCTGCTACCACCAGAATTCCCTTGAATCCTCTGCTGCTCGCTACCACTTGCGTTCGCTAAAAGTCACCTACCATTTTCTGCGGCCGCTAATTTTTTACATAAGCCAAATGTCGAAAAATATTTTCAAAAAAAAATTATGAAAAATTATTTTTCAACAAAATAAAACAAATGAAACTTAATCTCTCACACACACACATACATATATATATGTATATATAATTGTAGCTAATCTTTGTTGTCTTATAATTGAAATGATTTAATATTATTAATGCATATATACAGATCCTAGACGACCAAACATTTTCCCTCCTCCTAATCACAATGCTGCTTGTATCCGGGGTAGTGAGGCCCATGGTAGGGTTCCTTTATGATCCAACAAGGAGGTACAGGGCGTACGGGAGAAGGACCATTCTGGAATCATCGGACAACGTCCAGCTCCGAATTCTTGTCTGTATCCACCAGGAAGACAATGTCCCCATGATTTTAAATCTTCTCGAAGCTTCCAATTCCACCAGATTCACCCCAATCTACGTCTTTGTCCTCCACCTCATGGAGCTTACTGCCAGCTCATCGGCTATACTTGTGCCACATCATCACCATCTCCACAACTCGCCTTCCAGTGCATCCACTTCTTCAGACCATGTTGTCGGTGCCTTCAACCAGTTTGAGCAGCACCACCATGGGAGTGTCGTGGTGCAGCACTTCACCGCAGTTTCTCCTTATGCGAGCATGCACAACGATATATGCAGTCTTGCTCTTGACAAAAGAACCACCATTGTGATCGTGCCATTTCACAAGCAGTGGGCGATTGATGGACGGCTGGGATCATCCGCTCCCTCCATCAGGACAGTCAACCACAACGTCATCAACATGGCCCCATGCTCTGTCGGAGTCCTCATTGAGCGGGGGATTAATGCACGTGCTATTCGCTCCGCCTTAACAACAACATCCTCCTCGCCATATCGCATTGGCTTGCTGTTTTTCGGCGGCGCAGATGATTTGGAAGCACTTGCGTATAGCAGACGCATGGCCCAACATCCACATGTCAACCTCACGGTGGTCAGGTTCATACACGAGCGTCACTTTTATGAGAAGGATAAGAATCTTGAAGACGATTTGATCCACGAGTTCATATCAAATGCAGTTATAAAGGGAAAAAACCAATATAGAGAGGAGATAGTGGAAGATGGAGTAGAAACAACGCAGGCAATCCATGCAATGGAGGATGATTTCGATTTGGTAATGGTGGGAAGGTACCATGCACCCGACTCACAGCTTATGTTAGGCTTAACAACAGAATGGAGCGACTGCCCGGAGCTTGGGGTGATCGGAGACATGCTGGCCAATTTAGAGACTCGGTTTTCAGTTTTGGTGGTGCAGCAACAGCCACAGGAAGCTGGGCATCGCCCGCTAGACACCATTCCCAGCTTACCAGTTTCTAATAGAAGCAAATCTTTAGCTTCAAAGATGACCAGTGAATTTTCTGATAGTGAAGATTTTACACCTATTTACTCTAGGTTTGAGCAACGGAAATAAATGAAAGGATATATATATGTATATATTCCTTGTAATTTGCTTACTTTCTTTTAATTACGTTTTTGGCCACACAACAATTAGATGCTGAAATGAATACGAATTACTCATATCATATTTTTCCCAAGCTTTTCCCTATTACTCATTTAATTAGTACTCATCATATAGATTGAAGTTACAATATTATTGGATCAAAAAGTCTCATAACATAGCTAGGATTGACATTTCTTACAATTAGGTTGTCCGGACCACATGGAGAGGTTATTTCGGACAGTTGAGCCTTACCATCTTCTTCTTTGTGGGAGCTCCCCGAATTGAGTGCAATTCGAATGGCCAATTGCAAGGGATCCATAACCTTTTATTAATATTATTATTATTTTTAACCTTGATCCTTATTCAGTCGTAACGTAGTCTTTTGAAATTGTAATATTAATTTTAATTTCTAGGAGAGAAATCTCAATATTAATTAGTTTCCAATGTTAGAATGTTTTCAATCTAAGTCACTTCCGTAGATTTCCCGTACTGTTAAAGCCAACTTTGATGTGGCTGTTAGGACTGACCTTGTTGTGCTATGATTCTTATATATGTTGTAAAATTATTTGGATGGTATAAAAATTCTTGTTATTAATCCGAACAATTAACGATAAGATAAATAAATCGAATTGAATAAATAAAACTAGAGCAAAAAGAAATAATAATAATCATAAAGCTATAGAATTAGGCAAGAGAATTGTCCTTAAAGGTCTTAATTAATGATTCTAATGGTAATTCTCCAGGCTGTTACTAATCCTCTCCAGCATTAATTGATATGTTGATTATAGGTGAGCCCAAGCTGCTCTTTTTGGCATGTACGTAGGTTTACTCTCAAAACAATATTGTTAACAACCAACAACCTTATTATATATATATTTTTTTGGGTCTTTTTGGCGCTAACAAACATGGAATGCTAACAGCATGATGTGGCATAATATGATTGGAAATAAGATAAATTCAACTTTTGAGAAAACCAATTATACCGTAAAATTTGTTTGTAAGGTTAGCATTTTTCCTAACAATAACAATCTAGTACAGGCCAATTTAACAAACCCTGGTCTAAATCCCCCTCCAATTAATGTTTTGTAACAAATTAACCCGCAATAAATCAAGATGAGAGCACTAAGAGAAACAACCGGGAGGGGTGACCATCTTCAATAAGGTTTGATTTCGTTTGTACGGTTATCAGCTCAAAACCCCTCCTTTTCCAATATTCTGCCTGGCCTCGTTGCAGAATATAATATATACTACGTACGTGAAACTATTATTAGATCATGTTGTCCTAAAACAGGCAATAAGATCCGTCGTATAAATTCTGAGTTCATGCAATATTAGTGGACAACATTACTTGCCTCGTTTTTCCTCGTACATGTCTCTCTCTCTCTCTCTCTGCGTCAAATTTTTGTGTGTGAAAGTACCAAGAGAGGCAGACACCAGCTAGCTAGCTAGCATGGCAGGAAACAATGGCTTATTTGTTAATACAAGCCACGTCGTGATCACCATAACACAATGTATTGAGTTGCCCGCCACCGTCCATTCACAAGGCCTGTGGAGCTACATTTACAGTGGGCCTATGCCGTCTATGCCACTGATTGAGCTGGAGATGATTGTTATTTTCACCATCACCCAAGCCTCCCATTTCCTTCTTAAGCGTTTTGGAGTCCCCAAGTTTACCACACAACTTCTTGTACGTGATCTCTTCCACTTCCTCATATCTCTTTCTCTTATTTGCACGTATTTACATACATACATACATACATATATATATATATATGATCAGATTTTATGTGAATTAATCTGCAGGCTGGCATGATCCTCGGCCCCTCTCTGCTGGGACGCTTCAGAATATTCAACAGTGTTCTATTTTCTATTCAAAGTCAAGAAATAATTGAGATGCTGTCTCTGTGGAGCTACGTACTCTTTTTATTTATTAGTGGGGTGAAAATGGATATAGGAATGATAAAGAGAAGCGGAAGAAAAGCCTTGCTTACAGGGGTGGTATGCATCTTGTCGCCTTTAATAATTAGCTTGTCATTCCAAGTAAAAATGAGAGAATATTATTGGCTAAATGAAGATGAAGCCTATGTGCTTTCATATTTAACAACAGTACATTGTCAAACTCCATTTGCGGTCGTTGCTTGCCTTCTTGAAGACCTCAAGATCCTGAATTCTGAACTCGGTCGATTAGCCTTATCTGCGGCAATGGTGAGTGATATGTTAAGCGTGTTTCTTTCCCTCCTTGCCACCTTGACCAAAATTAGCAGGGAGCAATCTAGCGTGCTCACTGCTGTGGATTTAGGAGGACTCGTCATCCTTCTTATCGTCATTGTATTTGCGATTCGACCAGCAATGTTTTGGGTAATTAGGCAAACACCGGCAGGCAGGCCTGTTTGTGACACATACATTCATATCATCATGCTAATGGTTTTTGGATCCGGGTTGCTTTCTCATTCGTTTCGTATGAGTATGTTCAATGGACCTTTCTTTATGGGTTTGGCAGTACCAGATGGACCACCTTTAGGATCTGCTATTGTTAACAAGTTCAACTACTTCATTTTGGATGTGTTTCTGCCAATCTTCGTAACTTCTTGTGGGATGAGGACGGATTTGAGTTTACTCAAATTCAATAACATGTTCATGACAATCAACGGATTCATCATTGTGCTGACCTTTTTGAGCAAAATGGCGGCTTGTTTGGTTCCTCCCTTGTACTTCAAAATGCCCTTAAAAGATGCAATGGCACTCGCTCTCTTATTGAGTTGCAAAGGTGTAGTCCAACTCGCTGCCTATACAAGACTCAGAGATACTAAGGTGACTATCTTTCTTTTCTTCCTAGCCTTTTTTTATTTTTATTTTTTATTCTTAGAAATTAAATGGAAAAAAAATGTTAGAAATCATATTTTTATTCCACAAGTATTTCAAAATGATAACGTGGCAATCCCAATCAATTCTTTTTTTTTTTTAACACTGATTGATCATCAAATGGTTAATTGAGACTTAATCAGTATTATTGAATAGTTATTGAATAAAAATGTAGTTTTTAGTATTATTCTAAATGAAATTACATTTTTTTTCTTTTTGTTTATGTTTTAGGTGCCTCTAATATAGATTAAGATGAATGCCTTATTTTTATATGGAGTGAACATATATGATATATCATTCAGTTGCATCATATGTAAATCCCACGTACAAATAAATTCTTTTTTTTTATAAACTTACAAATAAATTCTTAATAACTCATATGCATGATAAATAAACCCTAAAATGATTACTTCCTTTATTTAATAGGAAAAGGCTTGAGATGCTATTGATCATTACAATACAATACCGTTACATCTCTAGGGGTAGTTCAATTTGGTGAGGACTACACCTCATGAAGCATAAGTTACTAATTCGACTCTATCTCCTTCCTTTCCCTGCCCTAGCCTTATGCAAATATGTCAAAAAAAAAAAAAAACATTCAATGGAATGGAAGGCAATCCTTTCACCATCTTCTTCTTGGCCAACAATTTTAGTACTTCAAAATTTAAGTGGCCGAGTCTCGAATGCATTTAGACACATTGGTTTGAATGTTGAGTAATTAAGCACATCCAATTTCTTATCAATATTGGAACTTAGCCGATCAAATTTTCCAAACTATATGTTATCAAAATTAAGACTATGGATTTTCATGAGTATATCATAGCCTTTTTTTAAAAGTTGTCCCAATTTTCATGCTTAGTATGTACACATAGAGTACATATTGTTCTTTTCCCCTTTATCACAACTTTTGACAAGTCTCCAAAAATGAAATTCTCCGCTCACAGTAAACTCTACAAACCTTCTTTTGTCTTCACACATATGGTTGCTTTTTGCGTTGTCAAGATATGACAAATTATTCTCTCCATTTTCTTTTCTTTTGTAAGCCAATAACAAATTAAGTTGGTTGCGCTTATTCATTCTCAATGTAATTGGCTTTTTCTTCAACATTATAAATACTAGCTACTTGTACAATCCAAAGCATAATGACTTTTTTTTTAACAAGAAAACTACACTTAAGAAGGATTTTTGTTTAGTAGATTAGTATACGACTATCACACAACTTGATGATGTGGTAATGAAAATCAACCATTAAATCAACACTTGACTTGTGTCAAAAAAAAAAAAATTGATTTTACTTCCACAATATTTCAATTGTATAACAATTTTATAGTAGTCTACTAAGTAACATTACTCTTATAAGATACAATGATATTTCTATTTTTTCCTAATAAATCTCATCTAACTCCCATGTAATTTCCAAAATGATATTTCTATATTTAACAAATTTATTTTCTAAATTGACTTTTAGACCAAATACATTTAAGACCCTTTGACTCCATGAATCTATAATAAATTAGAAATGAATATTGCTAAATCAAGTTTAGTAATATAGTTAATGATATTTTTTGCCAATTTTATGAGATGATATTTCATGGTTAAGAGTATATTAAGAATAAGTCCTAGAACTAAGAATGAAAGGAAATATTAATCTTTTGGAAGCATTATACTATACTGCAGTAAAACACCATTGCTTTCTTGAACAACCTCATTTGATGGGTTTCTCCAATATTTTTCATTAAGTGCAGGCCATGGCAGACCAGACGTACGCTTTGTCAAGTGTTAGCATCCTATTAATTGCAATTTTCGTGCCACTCCTAGTGAAATACCTATACCATCCTTCAAGAAAATATACAAATTACCAGAAAAGGAATATTATGGATTGCATACACAATGCAGAGCTCAAAGTCCTAGTGTGCATTCACAGGCAAGATGACATTGCTGCAATAACAAAACTACTTGAAGTCGCGTGCCCATCTAGTGAAAGACCCCTTGCTGTTTATGTACTTCACCTTATCGAGTTAATTGGCCGAGCCTCTCCTATTTTTGTGTCCCACCAAATGCAGAAAAAGACTGTATCCAATAATAGTTCATATTCAGAGAATATCATTCTCGCCTTCAATCACTTTAATCAATACAACGAGGGTGTTGTATCAGTAAACATCTTCACAGCAATCTCTCCGCCCAAGTTCATGCACGAGGACATACGCATCCTTGGATTGGACAAACTCACATCTTTTATAGTACTCCCGTTTCACCGAAAATGGTCCATTGACGGTCTTGTAGAATCAGAGGACAATACCATTAGGACCTTAAATTGCAGTGTGCTTGAAGTGACCCCCTGCTCTGTTGGGATTCTTGTTGATCGTGGTCATTTAGGCCGCTCAATTGTTTCATCAAAGTCATCTTATCATGTTGCCATGATCTTCTTCGGAGGTAATGATGATCGAGAGGCATTGTCTTTTGCCAAACGCATGGCCAATGACTCGAATATCATCCTGACAGTGGTTCACTTTGTTGCCATTGGCGATGACGTTGATTCTGATTGGGACAAATTGATTGACAATGAGATATTGAAGGATGTTAAAATTAACATTGTAGGTGATGAATATGTGATATACCAAGAGGAGATGGTGAAAGATGGGCCTCAAACGGCATTAATAATTCGGTCTTTGGTGAATGATTATGACCTTATTATTGTTGGTAGACGACATAACATACAGTCTCCACAGACATCAGGGCTTGAAGAATGGAGTGAATTTTCAGAACTAGGAATTATCGGGGACTTGCTTGCCTCATCAGATATTGACAGCAAAACTTCTATTTTGGTGGTGCAACAACAACAGATTGGCAGTTAAATATGGAACTAAATACATTCATGCATCTTCGATCTCATGGTGTAAGCATAAAATTTTGTGCGATAGAAATATGTAGTTTATTGTAAGGTCTTAGGTCATTTAGGTAGTAATATACATGAGATATTTGAGATCAACGGGGTAGGGAGGACTTCTATTTCTATTGAGTATGAAAGGGTTATTTCTAATTGTCAAGCTTATTATTATCAATTCTCTACCGGTAGTTCCATGATTCCAATTACAAATAAAAGAATTTAAGAGAAAATACACTTTACTTCCCAAAGTATGCATCATTAATTTAGCATTTTAGCCACTAAAGTTTAAAATGTGACATTTGAACCTCACAAACTATTAAATTGTTGACAATTGTCAATCCATCCAGTAAGGTTTAATTTTTCGCCTGTTTAGAAGGAATGTAAGTCATGTGCGTTGCATGTGACTTTTTAGCTCCTAAACTTCAAAAAATGTGGTAGTGTAAAGTGTTTATAAAAAAAAACAAAAAAGAACATTAAAAAAAAAACAAAAACAAAAAAACAAAAAGCCACACCTTTTGGTTGGGATGGGCATGGACAGAGCAGAAACTATTAGGGGCAAGGGCCAAAAAAAAATATATATAGTGTAAAGACAATAGACAAATGGCCTTGTGTGCGTGTGTCGATTTAGTGAGATTTTGAAGTCAGTGTATTTTGAGTCACGAAGGTTGAAGAAGACTGAGAAAGGTTGAAGATGAAGAAACAAAAACGCACCGTTTCTAAAATTTAAACAAGATAAATTAAACGCGTCGTTTCATTTAAGCTTAACAGTACCGTTTGTTAATCAATAAAAAATTATAAAAAAAAAACCCTTAACGCATGCCCACAATGTTTGTTGAGACTTGAGAGGGTTACGTTAAATCATCTCAGTTACGACTGACGAGGCTGAATTGTTGAAGGCTTAAAAATATTATTGAATTCAAACTCTTTCATAAGATTAGAGTAATTAAGTGATATTGGATCAAATACTGTCTTTATTTTGTATTTTTTCAATATAGAATAAGTGATATTTTAATTTCAGCATTTTTAAGTGCCAATTTCTTAACACTTTGTTCATATGCCACATTCACATCCAATTAAAAAAAACAAAAAACAAAAACAAGAAACAAAAGAACAAAGAGAATATTAAGAGATGAACACTTGAAAATGTTAATTTCTTCTTACTTCAAGCCTTCAACAATTCAAATTAGTTGCTTAATTGGCTTTCTTTTTTTTTTTTTTGAGAGCGTGAGAGGTACGTAATCAATTTTTTTTATTTTAGTTAAGTTTGTATATTTATATTATTCTTTTGAATTAATTGATTATGAATATATATAATTTTTGTTACATATTTTAATTATATGAAATATATAATAGTATTTATCTGACATTATGGGAAAAAAATGATTCTNAAATGTTAATTTCTTCTTACTTCAAGCCTTCAACAATTCAAATTAGTTGCTTAATTGGCTTCTTTTTTTTTTTTTGAGAGCGTGAGAGGTACGTAATCAATTTTTTTTATTTTAGTTAAGTTTGTATATTTAGATTATTCTTTTGAATTAATTGATTATGAATATATATAATTTTTGTTACATATTTTAATTATATGAAATATATAATAGTATTTATCTGACATTATGGGAAAAAAATGATTCTATTGAGCTTCAACTAAATTCTAAATTAATGCGCTAAATGTGACAAAATAGATTATAAGTTTTCAACAATAATTAAAATTTTTTTTGAATTATTTATTTATTTAGTTAGTTATATTATTTAATATTTTTAATCAATTTTTTTCAACTTAATTTAAAGGCTTTATTTTCATTCATTAAAAATAAATAAAAAAATAAAAAATTCTTCACCCCCTCATTTAAAATCCTGGCTCCGCTATTGGAATGAATTAACGAAGTTAAAGTTCGATTTTAGAACTTTTGGTTCTATTAAATTATCAAGTATTCCAAAAATTTAAACTTTTAAAATAATTGATAATTTAACAATAGAAAGGTAGTGTATAGTGTCAACAACTAACAACAATATCTTTACGGTCTTCTTGGCGGTAACAACTACAATCAACAGCTTTAACAAACGAAGGCCTAAATGTAGAAGAAAGCATTGATACCTTCCATGCCACGCTACCAAGAGAAACAACCGAGAGGTATGACCATCTTCAACACCGTTGCGTAAGTAGCTGTGATTTCGTTTGTACGGTTAAGTCAGCTGAAAATTAAGAGATTTCCAATCTGCCCTGCCTGCTGCGGCCACGTTGCAGAATATAGATATACCAAACGGAGCCTAAGTGAAAGCTATTATTAGAAGGTGATCAACGCATGCTTTCCACATTGATTATAACCAGATTATTGCAACCATAGGATCGATGATCATGAATATTGAATATTTCTAGTGTCCTAAAACAGGCATGCAGTAAGATCTTTTTTATAAATTCTGAGTAGAGAATTTTTAGAGAAGAGAAAACCCCCCACTGATACAAACTTTGGCATGGCCGCAGCAGCAAGTAATGATAATATTGGCTACGTTAGTGATACAAAGGCCATGGTCACCATAAACGAGTGCACTGAGTTACCGGCGCCGATCCATTCAAATGGCCTGTGGAACACCATTCAGTCTGGGGCAATGCCGTACGCGTTGCCATTGCTTGAGCTGCAGATGGTTTTCATTTTCGCCATCACCCAAGCCTCCCATCACCTTCTTAAGCGTTTTGGAATCCCCAGGTTCACCACACAACTTCTTGTACGTGCTCCCTTCCACTTTGTTTCTCTTATTTGCACGTGATTTACATATATTTAATTGATGAGATTGTCTTTTTGATTTGAACTCAATTACATGCAGGTTGGCTTGATGCTGGGTCCCTCTCTTCTAGGACGCTTTGGAATATTCAAACATGTTCTGTTTTCCATCAAAAGTCAAGAAACACTTGGGTTGGTGTCTGCCTGGAGTTACATACTGTTTATGTTTCTGAGTGGGGTGAAAATGGATATGGGAATGATAAATAGAACCGGAAGAAAAGCCTTGTATACCGGTGTTGCATGCATATTGTTCCCTTTAGTAGTTGGCTTGTCAATCCAACTAAGACTTAGTAGATATTATAAGCTAGATGAAGAAGAAGCAAGTATACTCCCATATGTAACAGCAATACATTGTCTAACTCCATTTCCGGTTCTTGTTTGCCTTCTTGAGGACCTCCAGATCCTGAATTCTGAGCTGGGTCGATTAAGCCTATCTACGGCATTGGTAAGCGATACCTTAAGCGTGTTCCTTCTCATTGTTTCTGGCTTGACTGGTATTGAAAGGAAAAAAGGTAAGGTGGTTGCCGCAATAGATTCGATATCAATCATTATCCATCTTATCGTCATTATATTTGCAATTCGACCAGCAATGTTTTGGGTGATCAGGCAGACACCGGAAGGCAGGCCTATCAAAGACACATACATTCATGGCATCGTGCTAGTGGCCCTTGGCTCCGCGTATCTTTCGCATGAGTATGGTCAAACTTTAGTCGTTGGACCTTTCTTTCTAGGTTTGGCAATACCAGATGGACCGCCTTTAGGATCAGCCATTGTCAACAAGTTCAACTGCTTCATTCAGGATGTGTTTCTGCCAATCTTAGTGACTACTTGTGGGATGAGGGTAGATCTGAGTTTAATCAAATTCGATTACAGTTACACGACAATCAACGGAATCCTCATTGTTTTGACTTTTGTGGTCAAAATTGTGGCTTCCTTGGTTCCTCCCTTGTTCTCCAAAATGCCCTTCAATGATGCTCTGGCACTCGCTCTATTATTGAGTTGCAAAGGTGTAGTCCAAATCTTTTTCTATGCATTTCTCAAAGATAATGAGGTGACTATCTTTCTTTTCTCCTCCTCCTTTTTTCATAGAAAATGCAATTATCTTTTTCTTTTTGGTTTCATTTTAGGTTCCTCTAATTGAGATGAATGCCTTATTTTTACATGGAGTGAACATATATCGTTTTTAATTCCAACCCACAATTCATTCCTTTGACATTGTTAGGATATGTATTTTTGCCATTGATAGTAGATCAATAGGGTACGTACATGCATTAACCAAATTAAAACATTGAGAGGGAGAGATTTCAAATTATGTGGTAGATTGATGAGAGTAAGTTCAGTTTCCCTCTTTACGTACATAGAATAATTAAACACATTCAATTTTAAAATTAATTTTTTTTTTCGGCACACCCTCTTATTTGAAATGAATTTTGATCTCTTTCTTCTTTGTTGTATGGAATGTGACCAGCTCATTCTTCTCTTCCTCTTCCACGTCCTCAACTACTTTGGTTTCCTCCATACCAATCTTCTTTCTCCTTCATGATAATGATCCATGAGTTGATTATAAATGGTTATGGGGAATGTAGATCTTTTGGCTCATTGATATATCGATGGCAACTACAATATAGTTGAATTTGGGATCTAATGAATGGAGGATCTTTTTCAACAACCCTCGTACCATTTAAATCTTTACCAGGCCTCTTTAGCTAATCCATAATTGCCAACACTCGTGAAAAATAATATGATACACATGTCTAGCGTTAAACTTACTTTACAAAGTTTGGAGGAAAAGCTTTATATTTCACATTATCAACTCATTGATGAATTTTTTGAAGAAATTCAAAAGTTTGCTTGGAAATAGTGTCATTAACAACTCTTTGCAACATGCCATCATCGATCTAAGCATTGATGAATGACCATGATGGCCTTTTGATCCTTCTCTTTAGTGGCTTGTAAAGACTTATTTTGTGTTTGATATAAGGAACCTTGATTTGTTCATCTTCAACTCCTTGTAACCTTTGTCAACAAATTCCCATGAATATTATGATCCCAATTTGTTGGGAAAAAAAAAAGTTTGCTTTTCATTGCCATGTCATCCAAATTGTATGACAATTGTATAGCAACCTACTAAATAATATTACTCTTATAAGATATTTAGATGTTTCTAATTTTCCAATATTCAACTCAATCATTTACATCACATGTAACTCTAATATCACAAATAAATTCCAAATCATTCATATGCATAATAAATCTCTTGTAACTCCTAAGATGATTATCCCTATATTTACCAAATTTATTTTCCAAATTGACTCTTAGACCAAACACAAGTAAGACCCTTTAACTCCATCATGAATATAGAATAAATTTCGAAATGAATATTGCAAAATCAAGTTTAGTAATATAGTTAATGATCTTTTTCATGGTTAAGTGTATTTTAAGCATAAGTCCTAGAATTAAGAATGAAAGAAAATATTGATCTTCTAGACACATTACACTATGTTGAAAGATACATTTTCTAGCATATAATTGTAGTATTTTAAAAAAAAATAAAAAATAAAAAATAAGTCTTTTCTTGAACAAGATCATTTGATGGGTTTCTCCAACATTTTTCATTTTAAGTGCAGACTATGACAGACCAGACTTACGCTTTGGCATCTGTTGGCGTCATTTTTACTGCAATTTTCGTGCCACTCCTAGTGAAGTACTTGTACCATCCTTCAAGAAAATATGCAGGTTACCAGAAAAGAGATATTATGCATTGCAAACGCAATGCGGAGCTCAGAATCCTAGCATGCGTTCACCGGCAAGATGAGATTAATGCTGTAACGAAACTATTGGAAGTCTCATGCCCATCCAATGAAAGGCCCCTTGCAGTTTATGTGCTTCACCTTATCGAGTTAATTGGCCGAGCCTCTCCTATTTTTATTTCTCACCAAATGCAGAAAAAGACTATGTCTAATAGTAGTTCCTATTCGGAGAATATCATTCTAGCCTTGAATCAATTTAAACAAGGCAATCAGGGTATAGTATCAGTAAACGTCTTCACAGCAATCTCTCCACCCATGTTCATGCATGAAGACATATGTATTCTTGGATTGGACAAACTCACATCTCTCATAATACTCCCATTCCACCGAAAATGGTCTATTGGCGGTTCTATTGAATCGGAGGACAATACCATAAGGACCTTAAATTGCAGTGTGCTTGAACTAGCCCCCTGCTCTGTTGGGATCCTCATTGATCGCGGTCATTTTGGCCGCTCAATTGTTTCTTCAGAGTCATCCTATTCTGTTGCTATGATCTTTTTAGGAGGTAACGATGATCGAGAGGCATTGACTTTTGCCAAACGCATGGCCAACGACACGAACATCACCCTAACTGTGGTTCACTTTGTTGCCATTGGCGGTGACGTTGATTCCCGCTGGGACAAATTGCTTGACAATGAGATACTAAAGGATGTTAAACTTAACAGTGTGGGTGATGAATATGTTATATTCCTAGAGGAGATGGTGAAAGATGGGCCTCAGACAGCATTGATAGTTCGGTCTATGGTGGACGAGTATGACCTTATTATTGTTGGTAGGCGGCATAACCTAGAGTCTCCGCAGACATCAGGGCTTGCAGAATGGAGTGAATTTTCAGAGCTGGGGATTATTGGAGACTTGCTCGCCTCATCAGATCTTAACAGCAGAACATCTGTTTTGGTGCTACAACAACAACAGAATGACGGTTAAGTATGGAACTAAATCCATTCATCTTCAATCTCATGGTATAAGTATAAAATTTTGTGCTAGGGAAATAGGTAGTTCATTGTTAGATCTTTTAGGCAGTAATATGCATTACAGATCACTCAAGATTGGCGTATTGACAGAATTATTTCAAAGTCTTTGTCTATTATTTCAGCTTCTTCTAATTGGGAAGCTAGAAAAATTAATAGAAGTGCTAACTTCTACTTTCATCATGTGGCATATTGAGCCGCGGCAAGAGTTCACTCGGGCCTGCATTTCCACCTACTTCATTTCCCATTTGTAGTAGCAAAAACCAACCTTTTAACTTTTCTCCCCCATGTGGGTTGTAATGTTCTCTTGTTTTTAATGCAATGTTATATATATATATATATATGACAGATCTGAGATCAATGCGGTTGTCAGGAATTATATATGTTTGTATACAAAGGGCTAGCCTTGATTGTGAAGCCTTTTATTATCAATTCTCAACCATTGGTTCCATAAGTCCAATTAATTGTTAAAAGTTTATGTTCCAAAAAATATGTCCACACTAGCTAGGTTGCGGTTGTAATGTTTTAAATACCGGTATTCTTTTTACCGCAAATAATTATATTTATTTCTTTTTATTATTATTATTATTATTAGTTTTTAAGGTATATATATTTTGAGGCTATAATAGTACGTACCTCTTGAATCTGATGACTTGTGCCAAACCCGTGGTAAATAGTGAGCTTAGGGTTTGACCACTCCGCACCATCCTCATGTCCATAGCTTCTCCTCTCCAATCCTTTAGTTTCATCATCCCAGTCCTTCATAGACATATTCTCTCTCTGTCTCTCTCTCTCTCTCAAGTTTGATGTTTCAGTGAGGCCGTGAAGCGTAGGTGTACATGTTCGAACATGCATAGATCTGCAGCACATAATGGCAGCTGGGTCTGCCAGTCACAAAAGCATATAAGAAATAGAGGTGTCTTTTATGGTGATAATCCGTTCAATTTCGCATCTCTTGTCCTTTATACACAGCTCTCCTTATCCGCCTTGCTCACAGCCTTCTTACAGTTGATTCTGACCCCACTTGGTGAAAGTGCTTTTATTTCACAAATGTTGGTAAGCTTTTCAATATTCTTGATTTTCCATCTTCCTCATTATTCCAAAAAGAGACCAAGAAGAAACATAAATATATACACCAACATAGGAATAACTAATGATAGTTAATACTTAATCCCGGCCATAACCCTTTTCCTCCTACATCGACAACAATGCAATCATATATATTATCCTTAATTTACATGTTATTCTATCATAAATAAACGTAGAAATATATTATAAAATATAAAAATAAAGGATAATTAAATAGCGGAAACAAAGAGACATAAAAGGAGATACGAAATTTTAAAGCGGTTCAACCTTAGAAGCCTATGTCTGCCTCTGTGAAGTGCCTTTAGGACCACATCTTTATTATATTGATCTGTACTATATATATTGTTTTACAATATATATTATATCTCATTCTTTGTGATTTTAAACATGATCAGGCAGGTATTGCATTGGGACCTTCGTTTTTAGGAAAAGACAATTCTTTCAGAAATGCGGTCTTCCCCATGAAAAGTTTCTATGTAAGTGAAACATTCGCCTTCTTTGGATGCATGCTGTTTATGTTCCTCGTTGGAGTTAAAATGGATTTGAGCATGGTAAGGAAATCAGGAAAAAGAGCAGTGATCATTGGCTTCTGTTCTTTCCTTGTGCCCCTAATGCTAAACATAACCTTCGCTATCATTTTAAAGCACAAGATCTCCATGGATCCCGATCTACACAAGTCCTTACTCTTCATTGCAGCATTTCAATCCTTAAGCTCCTTCCATGTCATTGTATGCCTTCTAGCTGATTTGAAGCTTCTCAATTCAGAGCTTGGCCGGTTGGCTGTGTCTTCTTCCATGATCAGTGGGATATGCTCTTGGATTTTCTCAATCATCACGTTCACAGTAAGGCAAAGCTCAATGAGAAAGCAAGCTAATAGCGTGCCATGGATGGCATTTATGTCTTTAGTGGTCATGCTGATTATCATAATATTCATCCTGAGGCCCATTTTTTCATGGATGATTGGGAAAACAGCTAAAGAGAAAGAACTCGGTGAGACTCACTTCTTCTGCATTTTTGTCATGGTATTGGGGTGCGCGCTATTGGGTGAGGTTATTGGGCAGCATTTCATGCTCGGGCCTGTAGTTTTAGGCTTGGTAGTACCCGATGGACCGCCGCTAGGATCAGCATTAGTGGATAAGCTTCATTCCTATGTTTCGTCCATTCTCTTGCCAGGCTATTTTGTGTTCAGCTGCGCCAGGATAAATCTATCCATGATAAACGTGAAGACTGTTGGAATTGTGGAGATGTTGGCTATGTGTAGCTTACTGGGAAAACTTATGGGAACCATGTTGCCTTCGCTCTATTACGAAATGCCAGTCCTCGACTCCCTCTCCTTGGGCCTAATCATGAGCGCCCAAGGCATCACTGATATTCTACTATTACAACATGGGATGCTCCTCCGTGTAAGAACAACAAACTCATATGTGTTCATGTCCAATAAGATCCCACTAATTTTGTCATCCGGAATTGTTAGCAATGCGAGTAATGAATGTGAGAAAGAGCCTTTACAAGGCTCACATGTCTAAACATATCTCGAATAGCCCGCTTATTGCTTGGACAAGTGAGCTCCATATTCTTATATACCTTTCTTTGTCCGAATTAATAACAAATTCGTCGGGATCCTACTAAAAGAACTAGGCATTGGTTGATTTCATTCCCACCCCCACAAAAAAATAAAAAAAGCACTCGATTTGAGAGGCGGAACTAAATACATGCTTTGGAAGTATGTAGCAGCCCCCAAAATTTAAACATGCATGCCCTCAGTTATAGATTTTTATGAAATAAACATACCCTTAAAAAGTTTTTGTTTTTGTTTTTTTGCCCCCGCCTAGTTCCGCCCCTTTTTTGTTTCATATATTTTGCTATATATAACATGCATTTGTGGCTTTGGCTTGCAGATTATTGACCGAGAATCATATAGTATCATGGTCATATCCGCCGTTTTGATAACGGGAATCATCACTCCCATAGTGAAATTACTCTACAAACCATCAAAGAGATACATGTCGTTGAAAAGGAGGAGGACCATCCAACACACCATGCCTAATGCGGAGCTCCGTTTGCTGGCCTGCATCCACCATCAAGACATCACTCCTTCAATCATCAATCTTCTCGAAGTCTCTCATCCGACACCCAAAAGCCCCATCGCCTTGTACGTCGTCCACCTCATCCAGCTACTGGGCAGATCATCCCCACTTCTCATAATGCATAGACAGGGCCATAGGATTTCTTCTCACTCCAACCAGTCCGACCACATAATAAATGCCTTCCACCTGTTCGAGGAAATCAACCGCGGCACGGTTTTGGTGAATGCGTTTACAGCCATTGCGCCGTACGCAACAATGCACGACGAGATATGCAGCCTGGCTTTAGAGAAGAGAGCGTCTTTGGTGATCATCCCTTTCCACCAGCAATGGAAACCGCAGGGATCGGAGGAATCTGAGAAGCCCATAAGAACCGTCAACCTCAAAATTCTTAACAGCGCTCCTTGCTCTGTCGGAATCTTGGTTGACAGAGGAACATTAAGCGGGAATATTAAGACAATGAAAAGCAGGCCTTTCTATAGAATCGTAGTGATCTTCGTGGGAGGGGCAGATGATCGGGAAGCATTAGCATACGCCATGCGCATGGCTGAACACCCGGATGTAGGCATTACGGTTATTCAGTTTCTCCTCGAGTCTAAAAAGAGGGGCAAGAATTTGGTAAGTAGGGAGCTAGATTTTGAAATGATCGACAAGTTTAAGAGGGCTAACATGCACAAAATGCGTCATATATACAGAGAAGAGGTGGTGTACGAAAGCTTAGAAGTGATCAACGTGATTCGGTCGCTGCAAAATCTATATGATCTGGTTTTGGTAGGAAGACGGCATGCAAGCAACTCGCCATTGCTCATGGGGCTAACAATGTGGAATGAGTTTCCTGAGCTGGGGTCCTTGGGGGAAATGCTAGCGTCGTCAGACTCCAATTGGGAGGTTTCGTTGTTGGTGGTGCAACAACAGAGTTGTGGAAACGAAGAAGTGCTTGGCTTCAAGTGCCTCACGGAATACTCATTTTCAGTCGATATGTCCCGAGCTACGGCCAAAGTGTGGTCAAGTTCCTCAACGGCAAAGAGTAAAAAATAAGATGAAAGACAATGTTACAATTATATATATGGAAACTCCTTTCTTTTTCTTTTTCTTTTTTTCTTTTTTTCTTTTTAGTTATGTGAGAGTTAAGAGAACTCACGGAATAATTTTCAGACCCCTGTCAAGGGATTACATAAAACGTACGTAGGTGATCTTCTTCTTAAAATCAGGTCTTTGATGTTGTTGATGATCAAGCCTGAAATTTACTGTTGTAGGAGATGAAGTTGTTTTATAGGTAAAATTGGCTCACAATATCCTTTCTCCCTTAATTACTCTTTCTTTCTTTTTTTTTTTCTCGTTTATTGAATACTTAATGTCTATTAATTATTCCTCCAAATATCGATTAGAATGCCCGGAGTAGTGTCTTTCTTTTAATATGAATGTTGTATGTTATGCTAATACTATACACATTAATTTGGGCACTTTTTATTTACTCTTCACCCATGTGAATTCCTGCATGCCTAGCCACGCAAATGTGATCGAGCCAACGGTTGATCTAGTTGCAAGCTAGCCTTGTTGCCTTGCTAGCTCTTGACTATAGGATTAACGTGAGTGCTGGGCTTGACTCCCCTGGCCCATCAAGCAACCCAGACCCAAACTCAAAAGGCCCGAATCACTTCACTATACAGTTCTCTTCTCTATGTGTTGGGGTGAAAGTTTAGAACTGCTAACCGCTTTTAGAACCGCTAACCGCTTTAACCGCTAACTGCTAACTGCTTTTAAAAGCGGTTAGTAAAAATCGTTAACCGCCTAGCGATTAGCAGTTATTGGATTTTTGAAAACCGCTAACCGCCTTTTTTAAATATTATATATATAAATTTCATATAATATATAACAATAAGTTGTAGTATAGTATATGTTGTGTAGATTTGTAATTTTATTGGTGTATTATATATTGTGTAGATTTGTAATTTTATTGGTATATTATATGTTGTGTAGATTTGTAAAAGGTGACCAAAAGATTTTGGTATATAGTAATTTTTAATGCTAAAATGGCTATGAAAAGAGAAAAAAAAATGTTTAAAGTGAAAAAAAAAAAGGAGGTTTAGAGTGAGCTCAAAACCGGTCCAAAACTAACCCAAAAAAAGCCCAATAAAAGGCTCAAAAAAAGGGATTAGTGGAAAAGCGGTTAACCGCTATCTGGTTTGCGGTTAGAAGTTTTAGCCATTAACCGCTAACTGTAATCACTATTTCACCCCTATCTATGTCATTCGATATGAAATCCTATTTTTTCCCAGCGTTATAGCCAATATTGTCTCCCTCCCGTCATTTGTTTTATAAAAAATGATTATATGAAGAAATTGAAGTCACATATATATAGCATAAGATCCGAATTCACTGATATGGTAATTTCAATGGATCATCAAAACCCGTTTAAGATGATCTTCATTTTGAAGCAGTCTTGCTTTGAAATTCTAAACCTGATATAATAATTAACCATGAGGATAGTTATCTGCAGTTACAAGACAGTTGCAGCCTTAAAGATACGTGTGAGTGTGTCTAGGAATTGAAACTCTGAAGACTTGCATTTGACTGAGATTGAAACTCACCCCCCAACATCCAATCTAGAGAGATTCAACCAAGTTCTAACTTCTCCGGGAACTGGCGACTGACCCCGTAAGCCAAGCGTCGCGATCCTTTTTGTCCTATCCACGCCGCGCCAGGCTCGATGCTACCTTCATGGGGATCCCCAAGCTTACTATTTTAATCATGCAATAACGGAACGGATGGGATGGGCAAATAGAAAATTGGCAGGGACTTATAGAGAAGGAGCTCTTTGTCCGAGTACGGAATCCCTTTCTCCGGCAACTTGTTCGGGCAATAAGCTCCTTGCTCGACTAAAAACTTGTTGTCCGTGCACAAAGGACCAGGATCCTCTCCATTTCAAAAGAAATGGAGAGGAGCCTGTGCTTACATTTTTAGGGGCATTATAGTAATTCACATTTAAATGTAAATACAAAAAGACTATAATGCCCTTAAATTTTCAATAACCGGCTCCTCTCCATTTCAAAGGAAATGGAGAGGATCCTTCTGAGTGCACAAAAGGGCTTCACAACTCCCCTCACATTTTCGGTCTAGAGTAATTTTTTTAGATTCTCCGATTGCATCGGATTTCGATTAGACACAAGCCATGAACCACACACGAAATTATAGGGTTATAGTTAAGAAGTTTAACCCAAATAATTAAATTAATCATATTATAGTTGATCTATATAGCTTTATATTAATATCTCGACATAACCTGAACTCAACATGCGACACAATAGCTACCAATTCTAAAAAAAATGAGCTCTTTGTCCGAGTACAAAATCCCTTGTTCAGGCTGTCTTGACTAAAAAATTTATGTTCAAGCAGAAAAGGACTCCACAACCCTCCTCACATTCTCGGCCTAGAAAATTTTTGAGATCCTCCAATTGCAGGGATCCTAGTCAATAATAAATTGGTAATGCATGTATTTGAATTCTGATTATACATTATCATACGTAAGCCCAAAGCGTGTGTAAAGATGGTCTCATATTTTAAGGATACGTGTCAATTTAATAAATTAAATTAAATTTTTTTTAAAAAAATTATCCTTAAACCAAAAGAAAATGGTGCCTCGTACTTACCAGCTGCCAGAACAAGTACATGAATACATGCGAATAATATTGTTGCAATGTGATAAACAAAATCAACTCGAAAAATGCAAAGTCTCTGATCTACTATACAGATTAAACAAAAACCAAAGTAGGGTTGTGGTCCAATGAATAATAAAAATAAAAAATAAAAAAAAATAGTGGGGTTGGAGTTTGGGAAAGGGATGTGTAAGCATTTGTCTAATGCATTATGTGGGAGAGAGAAGAGGGGGAATCCATGTGAGGACTTGCTTATACCATATTATGTTCATCAGGATTTGCCAGCTTGTTTGCTTTTATTTTATGTAGCTTGGAGTTGTCGCCATTTGAACATGCTTTGGATTTATGCTATTAACATAAAAACCAAGTTATCCAGCTGTGAACATGAAAGATCTTGCAACTATTAATATTATTAATTTGATGGCTTAACTTTCTTTTTTTAAAAATAAATTAACAAATAAGTTTAATTGTTTAGTGGTTGACGCCGTAAATGTAGCATGAAGGACTATCACGTCGTTTTATAAAGAACTTATAATAAAAGACACTCAGCTTATACAATCATTAACCTTATAAGGGTATTAATTAATTAATAAATAATAATGTAGTGACCGGTTATTTCTATTTATTTTAAAAATGGCTACCCGATATTCCCTCTGCTTGTTGGCAAACCAAATGCTTTAATTGTATTTAATTAAGCATATTTTGACCTCATTATTCTTTGAGTAGACACTAAGATCGATGGTCTCTGCATGGACCCGGCCATCATCTCTGAGTGGCATGGCACTAGTACTCCGTTAATTACGATTAGGCATTTGATAATTTAATGAAACTCATTAACCCTTGAGGCATAGAATATTTGGCTTATTAGTTGGACAATTAAATTCAGTTCAAAGTCAAGATGAACAACTAAATTAATTGTTAATTATGGTTATATACAATACTCATGCCAATCATTGAAATTATTAATAGATCTGACCATAAAATTTCTTGACATTAACAAGTGGATCATTTCATGCTTTCTTTTTTGAATTTATATATAATTTTATATGCAAGTGAAAAGTAGCGTAAAAATTACAGTAAGATGCCTAAATTTTTAGGATCGGGATTAGTGCAACATGCACCAGTTTTGCGCTAATAAAGTCTATTTGTCGAACAGATCATATAATAAGACATGAACATGAAAAAGGATCAAATCACATGGAACAGTACAACTAGTGACTTACAAAGTGTACTTTTTTTCCTCGTATCAGTGATGAAGAACAGTACAACTTAACTTTACTTCAAAATTATTTCAAATCGCAAATTATTTTCATCTTGAGGAAAAGAAAAAAAGGGATAAAATAAAACTGATCGAAACCGGCCTTAAACACACAACAAAGATATATAAAATCAACTTTGGGCAATTAATCGCCCAGTTATTTGATTTTCAGCTCAAGAAAATAATTTAAGAAAGAGAAAAAAGAAACATATTTACTTACAACTTGATCAAGGCGTTACAATTTCAATAATTCGTACAACTATTTCCCTCTTTCTCTCTCTGTCATAAATTTTCTTGAGAAGCAAACAGATCATGAGCTCATGAATATAGCGGAAATATCCCGATCTGCCATCAATATTATACGCAGACCGAAATAACAAAAAGGCAAAGAAAGTGAAACTTAATTATCCACAAAACCAATAACCCCACGTACATTAAAAAATCGGCCCCATTGCATGATTGAACCACTTTGGTCATACCCTGCCGGACATGTCAGATTCCGACACCGGAAAAAAAAGTGCGTTAATTAGTCTTCGGAGATGCTCTCAAGATGAGGCCGCCATACTCCAACCCGGCCAGTCTTACGATCCCTACGTGAGGATTTCTTGTCGGAGATGATATCTGGTGATAGGTAACGATGATCAGACTTTTTGGAGGTCTTCTTGGAGGACTTCTTAGCGCCCTTTTTCTTCTCCGGTAGCGAGGACGCCGGGATCAAGAAGTATATGCTTCCTCTCTTGAGCTCGGAATCCGGCGAGAGTATCAAAATTTTACGTACAACGCCTTGGGAGCATGGTTTGCTGAGGACGTGATTTGGGTTGGCCTTGAGGATCTCACCGGCCGTGACTGGACCGGTAATCTCGTCTACATAGCCGTTCAAATGGACGATTCGGATCAAGTCTAGTGCTCCACAGGGAAGAACACAAGCCAAACAACACCTTAGACTGTTACCCATGTCTATGATTTTCTCTCTCTCTCTCTCTCTCTCTTTTCTTCTGTTCTTGGTATGAATGTCAATAAAGGTGGACAATGGGTTATATAGGAACAACCGTACTCATACGAACATTAATATAGAATGTATTATTATTATTATATAATGGATTGCAAATGACGAAAGTGTCCTATATATATTGAGTATTTTCAATGTATTGGGTTCGTATAGTCCCTTCCTTGCTTCTATGTGTAATTAACTTAAGCAACCTCGTGGATGTATTTTTAAAAAATGTGTTTCCAAAATAATGTGATAATCACATGTTTTAAGGTTAATAGACCAAGTCCTATGGGGGAGAGCTGGCCTAGAGAGAGAACCTTTGACCTCTCTTTAATTTAATTTTTCCTTTCCAGTAAGTGCCTTTAAGGAGAAAGGATGGTTTCCCTCCCCCTCTCCCATCTCCCTTCCATCCCTCCTCCCTCCCTCCCTCCCTTCTTTTACTCATATGTACTTGTTTTTTTTTTTTTTTCTGTTTTGTCTCCTGTTTTTGGTCCCTATCACTGATTTTAGAAGTACTCACACCACCATCTCCACCTTGTGAACTTGCCACCTAGTGGTGGAGCCACTTGAGGCTTTGGGGTGTCACGACACACCCAAAGCCTTTTAAAAAAAAAAAAAACTATTGTTTTCCTACCCAAATTCCACACGGCACTCCCAAAAAAAGAAAAAAATATATATATTCTCTCCTACTTACGCAAATTACCACTCGGTACTCTCAAAAAAATTTTAGCGGCATCCCAATATGAATTGTCTGACTCCACCACTGTGACGTCACCTCATCCTTCCTATGTTCTGGTTGCCTTGGGAGTTTTAGATCTAATCTGATTTAAGCTATATATGTTCCTTTTGGGCTTACCAAGCCAACGATGCGCCTCTCCCCTGCCTTCTTCAGCCTCTCCACCACTTGTCGCCACCCTCCTCATTGCAACACTACCACCATGCGCTAGTGCGTGGCCTACACGTGCCGACGTAGGAGCTTCACTCTCCTGCGCGTGCTTCACACGCACAGTTGTTGCTTTGTCTCCACCAATACTGTTGCTTGCTGGTTTTGTTTTTTTATATATTTTTTATTTTATTTTTTGCATTTTCTTTGCAACTTATTTGAATAAGAATTATCTAGATCATTGGGTTGTGGAAGTGAATAGTTTCCTAGCTTTCAGGTTAAGGATGATGAGTTTTGGTATGGGGTTTTCTATGAATGTGACCTACATATGCATTGAGCGGAGTCTATCTATAACATATTTGTTGTTATAACTGAAGATTAGTTTTGGTATAGAATTTTCTATAATGTAAGAGTTTTATGCTCATGATCCTTTATGATCAATTAATGAGATTTGAATGAATTTCCCTTAAAGAAAAGGTTAATGGAGTGAATTAAATAATTTTTTCCTAAATCAGTTTAAAGAAAACTGGGTCAATTATAAATAATATAATGAAGCTTTCCACATGGCTATGGCAACTTATAAATCAGTCTATAGCGGCAGGCTATATATTGTTAACTTTTAAAACAGGTTCCTCAATTGTAAGGGATTCTTCATGTCATGTATATTTGAATTGAAATCTAAATTGATTTCACATATTAATTTAAATTAAGATGTAAACAGAGAAAGCAGCGAGAAAAGTTCATCGGAGGTCCGGCAGAACTACATCTGATAATTAATTAATCCTGGATTTCTTATTTCAAAGTAATCAACCTGCTAACTAGAGTTAATTTTTAAAACAGAAGAAACAAAACATCATTTCCTATAAACTGACCCTCTGACACCATGATTTATTTTAAAATGGACCCAAAGGTTGCCATTGAAACTGAATTAATTAACTGAGGAAACTCCAGACCTTGGTTACCATAACGAAGAAGAATCTCGGGCCCGTTTCGATCAATGCCTGTTTGCATTAATTGAAATTAAATAATCCTAACAAAGGGATGAAACAATCATAAATAAGGGCAAAGGACTTATTGTTTTTTTTTTTTTTTTACATGTCCGCACAAGAGAGGGAGGGAGAATTCAAACAAGTGACCTCCGCTTTATTAGGCGTGGTCTCAGCCGATTGAGCTACCTCTTGGAGACCAAAGGACTTATTGTTGAGTTTGGCAAAAGACTTAAAAAATAAAGTAGACTGAAAGTGTAACAGATTTAATTAATGTGAATTTACGTCATTTTTTACCCATTCGGCCACCCCAAGCAGTGAAAATGGTGGGTAGCAACCCCAAGTGAGGCTGGTGACTACGATTAAAAAGAGATGTTTAAATGTTTTATTGACGTGACAAAATATAAATCGCTTATTTAAAATAAACCATTCATATTAAAGGTATTGCGCACACCTCGCCACAATCCTTATTGAAAAATGAAATGCTAACAAAAAATTAATCAAGCTTAGGCTTTTAATCATGTTCTTTTCACCTCATGAACCCACAACAACAAGTTTGTTTGACAACATTTTTTCCTCCCTTTTAAGTTCTCGGGTGATAACATTTTTTCTTAATTTCTCCCCTTTTTTTTCAAAATAAAAACATTAACAAATAATTAAAAACACTAAATACTCAAAAATATTTTTATTTTTAAGTAAACACTTAAAAAAAAAAAAAACACCAAAAAAATTAAGACAAAGTGTATATATATATATATATAATGTGATACTGAAAATAATTGATTAGGTACGGGAGTGGAAATTGAAGAGTACATGTCGGTATTTTATTTTTTGGAAATACATGCTGGCATTTTTTTTTTTTTTAACAACTAGTCTGAAAATAAATGATTAAATGCTTTTTTTTTTTTTTTGGTTATTTGGTATTGTGCTTTTATTTATTTATTATTATTTTTTTTCTAAGCTGGCATTGTGCTTGTTGAATAATGAATAGCACACTCATTTACGCGTTTCCTCAATAAGCCGAAACATTTTTAATTCAAGCCCTATATATAGTTTATTGTTGTCTCGATATGCAATTTGTTTACAATTGTTATTTATGTTGTTTCGGTATGTTAACAATTTTGTCGCGACCATTTTTTTTTTACATGACTTGCTAATTAATGTTGTAAAAGATGCCTAAATAACTAATCATACAAGTCTGATGAAAAATTAATTTTTTTTTAAAAAAAAAAATTAGGGTTGGAGAGCCAAAATTGAGTTGAGCGTCGAATCGGTCTCATTGAGTCCACCCACCAGCAAACCTTTTACATTCCTTCCTTCCTTGCAAACCTTCTTCGTGGCCAATGGCATGTAGTCACTGAACTAACAAGAGTACTACAATTTTTCTTACAATTTCTTATAGACTCACTTGCTAATCTATATTTTAATAGTTAAGACGGTAAATGTTGCGTTAACTATCAAGCCAACTTGTAAATAAAATCATCCACACTATATATTTTAGTGACCAATATGATAGTAGTATATGGACTACTAGATCAATTTAATTAAAATCTTATAGTAAAAACCTTAAAAAAAAAAAAACATATATGTGTCGGTAGTACGTGTATGCATGTATATAATAAGTATAATTAAGTAAGGAAGTTGTTATTTTACCCATTTCACGAGTGTTGAAGACTGGTCAGAGAATTTGGCTGCTCGTGTGCATGGTTGGTTGTATCCACTGAACTGCCATCGATGCGCGCGCACACACACACAAGGGGACGAAGCTTCGTGGGTCGGAGGTTTTTGGGCACCGACCAGAGCAGCGGGAAAGAAGAAAAAGACAAATAATGGCAAAGGAAACGCACGAGGTGTGCCATAAGATTCTGAGTCTGAGATCGAATCTAAATATATATCCATAATTGAACAACGTGGGTTTAGCCTGTCTTTACACTAAATCCAAGGTGGAAGCTTCATTTCTTTATATGTATACAGTAAACCAAACCCCCCCTGGAATATCATCATTGGTACTTGGACTATATATCATTCAACCTCTCTATCCCCTGCCGTGGTACTTTTCTACCCCTACCTCTATCTTCTCGTACTTGCTCCGGCCACCACCCCCACCCTAATTTAGGAGGATTTAACATGGATTGTGATTTTAAGTGCTTATATTATCTCTAGGTACACGTCATGATATTCTCTATGAAAATAACTTCAATCAAGTTTGTGATGTAAATGGAGTGCTCCGATGTTGGTTAGTTTTGAAAACTCCGATCTTGAAGGCTTGGAGGTAAATGGTGGGTGGTGGGTTGGAACTTAGAATGAATGAAAAAATTTATGAGATTGATTTGAATTAAAAATATGGTGTTTTCATTTCTGTCAAATTTCTATTGAAAGATGTAAACTAAATGAGTTTTACACCACATCCCGATAAAAATGACTCATTTTCAATATTTTTTTTGTTTAAATTGTTAATAATTAATTAGATTGCAAATGCGAGAAAGTTTTAATAAATCTTATATGTTGGCTGGCGCGAACATATTTTAAACGGTCTGCCTACTTGTTGAGACATAGGAACACTATATATATAGACTTTCTTACCACGTTTATTGTTCGAATTACAAAGCAACAAATTATTAGATGGATGAGGAATTTGCCTTGGAAACTGAAATTGGATTTGTTAGATTTGGGACACGTGTTTCAATCTCAGAGCCAAACCATATAGATAAAAAAATAAAAATAAAAAATGTTCACGTACACTGTCTTTTAACTGTAGATTTGTCCTTTATAGCCAGCATTAGCTCAAATGTGATTAATTAAATTAGACATACAACTCTTAGGGGTTAAAGTGACACCAATTCAGTGTATCAATTAACGTACGTATGGCCCAATGAGGCGGTGCACGGAATCTGAAGTCATTAAGGAGTAACATGTTCAATTAGGGGAAACTAATTAAAATTTGCATGCACACGAGTCACACGACTACTTTAAGATTACCCCAATTAATGCTCTCTTACCAAATCTTGTTTCTTATGGATTAGATTTATACATATAGCTGGTGATCTTCACAAACTGTCAAACTAATAGAAATTCAATATAGTAAGAGATTTTTATAGATTGAATACGTGTCACCGGCCAGGGACAGAACCAGGGGTACTTGAGTGGCCAACAGGGTCGGGTTGCCATAATTTCTATTAAAATTAGGCTTAACCTTTCATATATATTTGGGGATTAGATTTGCAAGAAAAGATCCAATAGCTAACGATATAATAGAACGTGCATGTGATATAAAGGCAAATGTTTAGGTTTCTTTCTCTTATATGATCGCAAAATATTTTGTGGATGGAGCCCAAGAGAAGTAGGTGAAATGTCAAGCTCTTTGTATAGCTAAACATTCAAGGCTTGATTATATGAAGCATCTAAATCATGCAGGTTGGTAAGATCAGTATCCTGGAATGGCCACCCTGATAAACAAATCATCGATCAGAATGTGGCTCATCTTTCTCATGGACCCAAGGAGCCTGCTATAATAATCCACAGCTATTGGGTCTTAGGGGATTATTATTTATCCTCTTCAACTATCTTTGTTGTTTCCTTATTTCTTTTTAAATTCATTGATTTTAAAACGTGCAATTTAGAAAACACAAACCTATGATTTTTGAAAACATAGGTGTTTTTTTCATGTTTTTAAATTCCCATTTTTAAAAAATGCACTCTTAAACGAAAGACTTTGCTCGATTTTGTTTTGAAGTGTGCTTTTGATATCGAAATTCAAGCTCTATAAGTCTAATTAGAATCGCAAAAGCACTGAGAGAAAAATTAAATTGGAAATATAGATGGTAATAAATCAGGATATGGACAAAGAGAAGATCGATCAAGTAGTAAGCAAAGCTGGAAAGTGGTGGCTTAATTGAACGGCAAAAAGTGGTCATGAGAGCTCCACGAAGTCCTCCTAGAGGGTACTATTGATGATGTCTTCATTTCCTTTAGAGAAACCATTATTGGAACACCAAAATTGAGTTGGATACTATACCCCATATGTTTCAACACTTTCTGTTATCTTTCAGAAAAAGATATAATTTCAATAAAAATATTCATGAAAACTTCTTGTTAATTAATTAACTGATATTTTGAGCTTTGTTAAATTACATTTTACCCCCTAAACTACTACACCAATTACACTTGCACCTCTTGATTAAAACTCAAAACAACTCAGGCCTACAAACTATATATATATCAAAAATAGTTCAAGTTATACCATGCTCAGTTAGATTTAATTGTTAGTTAGGTGCGCATGAACCATTTATTTTATCCAAAATACCCTCAACTTGACGGATACAATTTCAAAAATGCCCTTGGTGAGGCAAGTTGAGGTTTGGATTGGGTGACTGTTGTGCAAACAGCCACCATCTTTTCATTTTTTGGGTGGTTGTGCAGCCACTCATTGTTTGTTTTTGGGGACTAGCTGACTTCTTTTGGGGTGGACGCACGATCGACCACCCATAGTGTTTTTTTTTTTTTTTTGTAGGGGGCGGCTAACCCACCCATTATTTTTTCTTGGAAAGGCCGCACAACCACCCTCTATTTTCTTTTGAGCCACCCATTGTTTTCTCTTCAACCCTCTTGATCTTCTAGGGTACCCATGTAACCATCCCTTATATATCTTCTTTTGGAGTGGCTACAACCCACCCTCAAGCAATCAAGAGAGGGATATATATATAGTTTTGTAATTTTCTCTCTTTAGCTGTGATATATTTTGGCAAAATTAACGGTTCATGTGCACGTGATAATTAGAACATGTAAAATCCAAGTTAGAGTGTAACTCGAAATATTTTGATAGTTTATATGTATAAACATGCCGTGAGTTGTAGTTTAAAGGTGAAAGTGTAATTGAGATGGTAGTTTAGGAGAATAAAGTGTTATATACCCTTTATTAATCCTTCAACATAAGATGGGATAACTTAGAGGCCAGTTATTAAAAAATTGTGCATGAGAGGTATTCATGTACAAATTATATCCAAATATTGCCAGCAATCCAATGCATGCACCGCAATTTGTAGTCCTTCCTTGCTCAGCCAAAATCTTCATAATCTTTTTAACATTAGGTGTATATATATATATATATATATAATAGCAATGGATCATCCACCAAAACTTTTTGGGCCAGCTCATATATATTAATTAATTCAAGCTCCTGTAAGTTTTTTTTTTTTTTTTTCAGATTTGCAGCAATTTTATTTATAAGGTTTCAATGGAGAAATCTATAGTTGGTGAGATATAGTGTCTCGTGTTCAATATTATATGCATGGTTCTGCACATATGTCTGCATAAGAATTTAAGCTTCAACTAAAGCATGCATGTCATTGGAACTACCGATTTAAAATTACAATTATTTGCTTAATCTTTCCGGACATCAAATAGGATCTCTCTCGAGTCTTTTCAAATTTATTATTAACACTATATATATATATATATATATATATATGAGTGCATCAGTATCAGAATTAAATCAAATATACATGCATGCAGGCTCAAGTCCCTAGATAATTTGGGTTGGAATCAAATAAAATAGAAGATTTTGAGCACAACTACTGCTATCAATATATGCATGAATGGGTGCTAAGCTCGAGTAATGATTGTACGAAATTCTATTATTTCTTTTTTATAAAATCTTTAAGAGTAATACTAGATACCCTAATTCTATTTTCTTTCCTCATTTCCCCTCTCCTCTAGTCGAGAGAACAAATCAAAAGAAAGGAAATGAGGATAGGCCCATGGCCAGCCTGTTACAATGAAAAGCCCAATAGGTTAAGCAGTGCAAAGCAAGTAATTATTGGAAAATGATATAGATGTGATTAATTTTAATCACACGTACATTCGTGCCATTTAAATGATGTAGATTAAAGGTGTGAAAAATAAATATACCAAAAAGGCGTATAAATAAAGTTATTCGTAAAGGTAAGATAATATGAGTAATGCTAGACGTTCTTTCATGTCTTTTTTGTATCTCTCAAAAATTAATGTATCTTTTAAAATCATTATTAAATCAAAATTTAATAGTGATTTATTACAAATTAAAAAATATATGTATGAATAAAGTTATCCATGAATATTGCATTAGAATATAGGGTAGTGCTATCCATGGATTGAAAGACTAATGTCCCAATCATCTCAAATATCTTTTTTTTGAAGCATTCCCATGTATCTTTTCATCTTTAAGCTTAATTGTCTGTGTTGCCTAGATAATGGAAAGGATGATCTTCCTTCTAAGCTCTTCTTTGTTATCTCGATCTTTACTTACATATTAATCTTAATTATTTTGTTTAACTTGAACGATTGAAGAATTATGCAATATATGTACTCCATCTTTAATTTTCTTTTTGTAAGGTGGTTGCGTGCGTCCTTTTATAGTATGGCTTATATTATCGTCCAAAAAAAGACACATACATCAGACTCGCGATCCTTTCTATATATGTGGAACTCTTTAGTTTTTCGGGACAACTTCATGCAGGTAGCTAGATAGATCAAGATTCTTTATAGGGTTAATTGCACTTAATCCCCTCAATAACGCACCACTCATTTAAACGTTGTTCTTGCAAATTACCACTTTGAAGAAATTCATAATGCTATGAATAATGAATACAGAAATAATAAAATAGACAAGATATTTTTACGTTCGGTCTATAGCTTGCGTTCACAAGATAAAGCTTAAAGGACTACATTATGCTCTTATTACTTGATATCTTTTACAATATATGGTACTTCTATTTATAAAAGAATTGAGATAAATAAGTTTGGTAATCAAATCAAAGATTACCATCAAATTTAATTACAATAAAATCAATTAGATTTGATTTATCATAAAATATGATTTGATAATAACAAAAACAAATAACAACAGAGCTTATAATTTTTTTCTTTTAAAAAAAATAAATAAAGAACAAAGATTGCCATTGAACTATGCCACCCCTCTAGCACGTTATGGGGTGGATCGGCATAATGCACTGGATTGGCCACCCCTGAAACTAGTGGCGGAGCCAGGAATCCAGTCAAGCCGGGGCATGAATAAAATAAAATGATAATTTTTTTTTTGTTCTCTTTATATATGGTAAATACAAATAAAAATTTATTATATTTATTTATCTATTAGTCTAATGATATTATAATAAAATTATTATATTAGCATGCTCCAATAGTTATTAATCCAACAAAACAACAAATAGCATACCTGAGATTGGCCAGAGATGATGGACAATAACCCAAATCCATATATTTTAAAGCAAATAATCACAATTGAAGAGAAAAATATATCTAATATTATCAACCAATAAATTTTTCTCAACAATCAGTCAATATAACATAGAAAAAAGAAAGAAAACATGAAAAGGGCTTTTAGATAAGGTTCACCTAAAGTTCAGCTAATTAAAATCAAATACACAATTAAATTTTACCTAAATTCAGCCAAAAACAGCAATCAAAATAACCCAAAAAAATCAACAAATCCCAACCAACAAAGGAAAAAATAAATAAATAAATAAAAATAAAATTAAAGAGAGAGAGGAGGCTTCGGAGGATGAAGATTGAAGAGTAAAAATAAAAAGAAAAAAAGGAAAATAGAAATGTTGCACTTGGGAATAGGGTGATTGTCGGCAAGTGGGTTGGGTAAAAAAAAAAAAAAAGGTAGTGGGAAAATAAGTGGAGGGAAAGTAAGAAATAATTTTAAAATTGAGGGGCAAATGATATATATATATATAGCTAGGCTACAATTTGACATAAAAATATATAATTTTTTTTTTTAAAAAAAAAAAAAAGTAAGCGAGGGTGACAGCCCCTACATGGCTTGGAGTAGATCCGCCCCTGCCTAAAACCCATTTAAGGTAGCCAATCCACCCCCAAATGTTGGAGGTGGCCGGTCAACCACCTAAACCCCCCTTCTCTTTGATTTTTTTTTTAAAAAAAAAATTCTAATGATATTTAAGTAAATTTAGTTTCTAAACTGTAGACATTTTCATCATTTCACGTTAAAAATAAACACAAATATATTAGTAAGTGTGCGCTTTTCCATATGATGTAACGATTTTGGGCCCGGGTCTTTTGCCAACTATTAGTAGTTGAAAGGGGTTGGATGTAACAAGTAATAATTCGTAGGAAGATAGAGAGTGATTTTTATCATTTCTGATCTATATATATATATATATAAAAATGGGTAGTAATCATCCCAAGCTGTTTATATGGGTAGAATTATTTAGGAATTTTAGGAATCTTAAGAAATCCTAATTTTATTTTTTTTAAAAAAAAAAAAACCAATTTATAATATTGATTTTTATAGAAAAAAAAAAAACACAACAACAACAACAACTATATATAGTCTTCATCCACTTCACAATTATTTTTTTTGGTTCTCTTTCAAGTCATATATATATATATATAAATGGCACATTCATTAGCATGATCTCCAAGCTTATTGCTGTATACATAAAAATGGCCTCCCTTACCTTCTTTGTTATACTGATGATATCCTTCAAATCATGCAACGCCATAAATACAACGCCCAAAACTGCACCAAAGTTTCTTGCCGTTTTCATCTTCGGTGACTCAACTGTAGATTCCGGCAACAACAACTATTTTGAAACACTAGGTCGGGCCAACCATAAACCATATGGCCAAGACTTTCCCGGCCATGTTCCGACAGGGAGGTTTTCTAACGGAAAACTGGTTCCAGACTTCTTGGCCTCCATGTTGGGGATAAAAGAAACTGTCCCTCCTTTCTTGGATCCAAGCCTATCGGATCATGAACTCCAAACGGGTGTCTGCTTTGCGTCGTCCGGTGCCGGGTACGACGATATAACGCCGGGAGTAACCCGAGTAATTCCTGTGATGAACCAGGTTGAGCTGTTCAAGAATTATATTGCGAGGCTCAAGGGAATTGTAGGAGAAGAAGAAGCTAAGAAGATAATTAACGGATCATTGGTTATTATTAGTGCAGGAGCTAACGACTTTGTTTTTAATTTCTACGACGCACCGACAAGGAGGTTACAGTTTAACGTTAGTCAATACCAAGATTTTCTTCAAAACAGGCTGCAAAACCTTGTTAAGGTAATTACATAACATGCATTTCTCCCTCTCTTTCTCTTCGTTTTGCATGCATGTTTTAATGTTCTTCGTTAAATTGAAACACTAATCCGTTAAAATATTAATTAAATAATTATTATTATTTTAACTTATGTTTGTGAAATAGATTGTGATTAACATGGTATTAAAGTGACTTAGCTATCTTCTAATCACATTATGAGACAATCGTCAAGCTCCAACTAGTTAATTAAATGACTAAATTTATCATTTTATATCATCTTCTAAGTTTTTAAAACAAGTGGTATCAAAGAAAGTCCTGAATTCGAACCTATTACCATTAGGGGCAGACCTGTGTTGTAGCCAAAAATTTTAAAAATTTTAAAATTTACCCTTAAAATTTAGGATTTTTTAAGAAATGTTCCCCCAAAATTAAAATTTTACCCCTAAATTTTTACTTTTTAAAATTTGTCCCCTCACCCTTAAACGTCTGATTCCGCCCCTGATTACCATCACATTTTCATTTCATTTTATTGATGTGACACTGTCAATTAATGATCCGTCTTTAATTTTTGTTAAAAAAAAAAAAACAATACTAACCGATCAAATAACTAACTGACCATAATTCGTCAACAAATTATGATAAAAGTATGGTATATAACATTTCAGATACAAATGGTTATAGTGGCTGCTAATTAATTATAATACAACTACTATATATATACTTATATTAATGTTTTTCATTTATATGTAAACTTGCAGCAACTGTACGATCTGGGAAGCCGTAAAATGCTTATAGCTGGATTTGTTCCAATTGGTTGCTTGCCGTTTGAGTTAACCTTGAAGTTTCGGAATCCCTTTGAGAGAAAGTGTATACAGAACCAAAATTTAGATTCAAGAAATTATAATGAAAAGCTTGTTAATCTATTACCCCAAATGCAGGCGAAGCTTCCACATAGTCATATTGCCTATGCTGACGTGTATGAACCTTTGATTGACATGATTAATAATCCAACAAAGTATGGTAAGTTCATCCACTCCTCTCAACTCTAATTTGGCTTACATTGTATTATTCAATTACATTTAATGTTGTATACTGAATTTTTATCTCACCATACTGACGTGGAAGCTCTAATCAACTTTCAGGTTTTTTTCTTTTTCTTTTTTTTTTTTTTTAAAAAAAAAGATTGTCCGAAAGTTGATTAGATTTTTTACGTCATCATTGTAAGATAAAAATGGAATCAACTCTCTTATTATTAAATCCTAGTCATGCATGCTTTACATCTAACAATTCACAACGTCCCCTCAAAAAAAAAAAAAAAATATATCCACAACGTACCTGTTGTCATACAAAATAAATGCTAAAATTAATGAAACTTTAATGTCTCAATGAACTAGAGAGAAAATAAATTTTCATTAACTTTAACATTTATGTTGTCACACAAAATAAATACTAAAATTAATGAAACTTTAATGTCTCAATGAACTAGAGAGAAAATAAATTTTCATTAACTTTAACATTTATTTTGTGTGCCAGCTGCACGTTGTAGATTGTTAGATTTAAAGCATGGTTAAGATTTAATAATAAGAGAATCTCAAATTTAAAAGAAATTTGAGGGGATCCTAATCCATAAAAATGTGGTATATATGTTGTAACATTATTACTATTTAATAACATGACTTTTTTTTTTTATCATTGAATATCAAGGGTGCCAATTAGCACTTAGATCAAGCTGATTAGCACTACCATGTTAGCATGGTGTAATAATGGTGAGATAAAAGTATAGTTTCTAGCATTATTCTTAAATGAATTTATGCAAAAAATAGTTGGTTTTATTCCTAATAATTGATATTCAATAACAAGAGATGTCGTATTACTAAATAACAAGATGTAATTGGAACTCTAGCTAGCAGTAATGGTTCTTATATGCTGGCCTTTCTAAGCAGGAGCAATTACATATATCTCCTTAAACTATCATCAAATTTGCAATAGTCTCTCAAACTATTAACAATTTTATCTTTAAACTAATTATCACTTTCACTTACATGCACCTTCATTTGATTTTCTGTTAAATCCGATGATATATGAGCCACGTGCACATGGTCTAAAATGTTAGACAATAGTTTAAGGGGGTAATTAGTGCAGTTTTTCTTTTTTCTTTAGAGTATTGCATATTGAGACAGAACTTACATAAATTATGTCTTGCCCAACAGGTTTTGAACAAACTAATAAAGCATGTTGTGGCACCGGGTTGATAGAATTCGGACCGTTGTGTACTCCGGTGACTCCAACGTGTGAGAAGGTTTCAAACTACTTATTTTGGGACGCCGCTCATCCAACTGAACTGGCCTACCGGTACATCGCCGAAATTCTGGTGAAGCAAGCCATTCCCAAGTTAGTGTGAACATAACCGTTGGTTAGTTCAATCCGACACAGTCACACAATAGAACAGTTTAGATAGAAATTTGTCATTCTTGTTAATTAGAATATTAGTTACATAATTAAATTTATTTATTTTCATAAGTTTAAGTTTTTTGGATAAATGATGATTTAACGTGATATCCGAGTAAAGGTTATTAATTCGAATTTTGTCTCCCTCATTCACATTTCATTTTAATTAATTATTTTATTTTTGTGTGTTTAATATCACTAATTAAGTTTTTGGGATTAGTGATTATCTCAACCATGTGTCTGTGGGATACATATAAGGTAACTTAATGGATAATTTTTGGGGTGTACAAGCAAGCTGATTATTAATCACTAATAACAGCTAACTGCATAACTGCTTAATTTGATAGTTGGTTAATTGCTAACACCTAAGACGATGCCATTAACAGTTTTAGAGTAAGCAAAGCAGAGGTGATTTATATATATGTGTGTGTGTGTGTGTGTATGATACACCAAAACAACGTTGACACATCGTTGGCAAAAGTTGTAGGCTGAAAATTCCCCACAAGAGCATTTTTGATATATAGCTATTTAAAAGAGACAGATAACTGATCTCTTTTAGAACATTTATTCAGGCCTAAAACGATCTACAATAGGCTTTAAAAAAATGTCTAAAAAAGGCTTAAAAAGTTCATTACTTGATATGCACTTAGCGGTGTGGTTTGACTTTCAATAAACCTATCATAATCACCGATTAACGGTTAAGAGCCTTAACGTGGTGGATACGCTTGCTTAAAAGTGATAACCACCTAAGGCAGTTACAATTGCGGTTAACAGGCAATAATTATAACCGTAATCGCTTATATAGCCCTAGATATGAGTTTGACTTGTGAAAAAATGACTAACGATTTTTTTGTGCCAAAATAAATGGTGGATATTGCTTGGAATGAAAAAAATAATTGGAATTCTTCCCTAATTTGGTAATCCCTAGCGCTAGCTGTTGTTTCCACAAAAGGATCTTTAAAGATTTTTATTTTTTATTTTTCACTAGAGACAAGCTAAACTCATTCGATATTAATTTCAAAAGTAGAGAAATATTAATAACAATATAACATCGTTGATTTTGCATAAGCTTTTTTTTATATATATTCTATGAAAATAAAGCTAGGTAGAGTGCACGGAATTAAAACAATGAAAGATCACTTATTTAGTCTCTCTAGTTTGCAAGTGTACCAAACTTATCTTTGGGTATCAAAAGTATCAAATTTATCCTAGAAATAACTTATCTAATATAATCATCTCGTTAGCTGTTTAACAGAGAGAAATGATAGAGATATAAATTTGGCCTAATTTTACTCTTATGTGATCATTTTAAAAAACAAAAAAATAAAAAAATGGTCTTTTTCTTCAAGATAATGACATTTTTTTAATAATAAAAAAAGTACCAAATAAAAAAAAAGGACCACATGAGATGTAATTACTTCAGATTTTTTTTTTTAATTTTTTTTAAAAAAGACCACATAAGAAAAAATTAAGTTTGGCCAAAGTTGTGTCTCTATCATTCATCTTTGACAAAACCCAAGAATTCACATTACAACCAATCGTCAATTGACATATGGTATGACCAATAACACAACCTATTCGAATGTATATATATAATAATTAAAAACAAACAAACAAAAAAAACAAAAAAACAAACAAACAAACTTAACTCATGTAATGGAGTTATAGCAGAAGATTTGAGTACCTTCTCCACCAAAGGATAGAACTCTCTTTTTATTGAAAGCAAGTCAAATGAAATTTTCAACAGTAACCCACATACCATATGCAACAGTAATTTTGTAAATGGACAAATCAAGTGGGAAATAGGAATCTCTTTCAATATTGTGTTTGAGTGTGTTCATGTTATCATACATACATATGGAAGGTTGAAGGAGAACATACGTACATATTATCTCAAATGGTACAAATAACTTGACATCCTGGACAATTTTACAGTGAATCATGAGATGTTCTCCCTCATTAAAAATGGTCGTGTATTGAATGTTCTCTTCTTATTGAGCTCTATATATAGACTACGCTTTCCTGCAGGGGAATTCACTCATTCAGACACCTGAAGAAATGAAAATGTTATTACCATCTTCCTTCATCATATTCCTTCAGGTCATAACCACCATTTCCCACACATGCAAAGCCTCTACAGCTGCAAAATTCACGACTATGCTAGTCTTTGGTGATTCATCGGTAGATACCGGTAATAACAACTATGTTTTAACCACTTTTCAGGCCAACCATTACCCATATGGTCAAAATTATCCTAGTCAAGTTCCTACAGGGAGGTTTTCTGATGGGAAACTCGTTCCTGACTTTATAGCAAGCTCTCTAGGAATCAAAGAGAGTGTTCCTCCCTTTCTAGATCCACTATTATCGAACGATGAACTCCGAACCGGTGTTAATTTTGCATCGGCTGGATCCGGGTTCGATGAACTGACTACTGCGGCATCTGGGGTCATCCCATTTGCGACGCAGATCCTGTACTTCAAAAGTTACATAGAAAGGCTTAAAGGGTTTGTAGGGGAAGCCGAGGCTACGAAGATAATTAATGGTGCTTTGGTCATTATTAGTGCTGGAACTAATGACTTCGCTATCAATTTCTATACTTTACCCACAAGGAGGCTGCAATTCACTGTTGGTGGGTACCAAGATTTTCTACAGAGTAAGATAAAAGAATTTGTTCAGGTAAAACATGCTTCCTCTACTTTCTGGCCTCATAAAAATGCTAGCCTGCCCATACCTATATATGATTTATGTACAGCTAGGTTACGCGTTGACGTGGTATTGCCACATGAACCCCAAAAAGCTGCACAACGAAGGAGTTTTTGCGTCCTTACTAAGGGTTGTGGCTGAACAGCCACCTCAGCCACTCCCCTGGGGTAACGGGGTATTTGATCACCCACACCAAACCTCTAGCTAGGGTGGTCGCGACCACGTACCTGGTTGTCAACCCCCAGATCTCTAATTATCACAGAACAGGACTGCATAAACCTCTTGTACTGTAGCATTACTCTAATTATCACACTGATGTCTGATTGTGTGTAAATCTGCAGGAACTTTACGATCTGGGATGCCGTACTATGATTATAGGAGGGCTTCCTCCTATTGGCTGTGCACCCATTCAAATAACTGCGAATTTTAAGGCCCCGTACAACAGAACATGTGTGCAGGAACAGAATTTAGACTCACAATCTTATAATCAGAAGCTTGCAGACCTCGTACCTAGAGTGCAGCAATCACTTCCAGGGAGCAGGCTCATCTTTTCGGACACCTATGCGCTGCTGTATGACATGATCGACAATCCACAGAAATATGGTATGGCCCCTTACGTAGTAGAATAATACTACTCTTCACAATCATTTTTTATCGACTATCATAGCGTGTTTTAAGTGGCTTGGCTGACACATTAATCGGTATAAAGTGAAGAGTAGCATTTCTCCATAATAGTTTTCTCTACGACTCTGTAACTTGGGACTCATAATTTTTTTTGGTGTAACTTCAGGCTTTGTGGAAACCAACAGAGGGTGCTGCGGAACAGGGTTTACTGAAGTCGGTGTATCATGTAGTCAGATTACTCCATTGTGTGCAAACGCTTCCCAGTACTTGTTTTGGGATTGCATTCATCCCAGCCAAGCAGCATACCAGTATTTTGCTAAGTACGTAGAGGATGAAATCATTCCCATCCTTTCAACAGATCACAGCCGTTGAATTATCCAACCCAAGAAATGGAAAATCCTCCTTTTCTTCCATGTCAATCAGAATAAAAGGAAGAGCTTCTGTATTTTACGACTCAAAGTAATTTTATTTAGTTTAATAAATATCCTCTTCAAAGAATATCAGTGAGAGCATGAGTTCAATTTCATGTCCCCAAATTTATATCCAATAAAACAATGACTACAGACACGAGAATCATAAACTTCAAGCCATAAATACAAGACCTAAATGCATATGTTTATCATGATATACACCATATAATAATGCAGAGCATTTTACAAAGTTCATCCTAAGGTAGTAAGATAATAATACTAAAGCATACCAAAAATACATCACATAGTCAAGCACATATATATATGTCAGATAAGTGCAGACAAAGATGTGGAGATAAACACATGGCTAACATATATACTAGGAATCGATTGCATTAATTGCTGAACATGTACTCAAAAGCAGTCTTCCTTACTGCTCATACTTTAGCAATGCTAAATGATATTTTGAATATTTAAAGTAGTCAATAACATTGAAAACCTGGAGAGACATGAACTTGATAGATAATAGATGTCGACGTCGTATTATTGAATGTAACTCTAGCAGTGACGGTTCTTATATGGCCTTTCTAAGCGGTGGCAATTACATTTATCTCCTTCAACTATCATCAAATTTACAATATTCTCTCTAGCTATTAAAAGTTTTAATTGATCCGCCACCCTCCAAACTACTTATCACTTTCACTTACATGCACCTTCATTTGATTTTCTGTTAAATCCGTTGAAAAATGAGCCACGTGCACATGGCGTAACATGTTAGACAATAGTTTAAGGAGGTAATTAGTGCAGTTTAAGGGGGTAACGTGGTCAAGTACTATTGCATATTGAGACAAAACTTACAAAAATTATATGTCTTGCCCAACAGGTTTTGAAAAAATTAAGAAAGCGTGTTGTGGCACCGGGTTGATAGAATTCGGACCGTTGTATGTGTACTCCGGTGACTCCAACGAGTGAGAAGGTTTCAAACTACTTATTTTGAGACGCCGCTCATCCAACTAAACCGGCATATCGGTACATCGTCAAAATTCTAGGGAAGCAAGGCATTCCCTAGTTAGTGTGAACACAACCGTCGGTTAGTTCAATTTGATAAATTAGAACANTTGTTTTTTTGTTTTTTTCTTTTGAGTACTATTGCATATTGAGACAGAACTTACAAAAATTATATGTCTTGCCCAACAGGTTTTGAAAAAATTAAGAAAGCGTGTTGTGGCACCGGGTTGATAGAATTCGGACCGTTGTATGTGTACTCCGGTGACTCCAACGTGTGAGAAGGTTTCAAACTACTTATTTTGAGACGCCGCTCATCCAACTAAACCGGCATATCGGTACATCGTCAAAATTCTAGGGAAGCAAGGCATTCCCTAGTTAGTGTGAACACAACCGTCGGTTAGTTCAATTTGATAAATTAGAACAGTATAGATGGAAAGTTGTCCTTCTAATTGTTAGAATATTAAATTTATTTATTTTTCATAAGCTTAAGTTTTTTTAGATAAATAATGATTTAATATGATATATATGTAAGTAAAGGTCAAGAGTTTGAATTTTGTCTCCATCATTCACATTTTATTTCAATTAAATATTCTGTGTTTAATATCCCTGTTTGAGTTTTTGAGATTAGTAATTATCTCAATCATGTATCCGTGGGATAAATATAGAGGTAAGAGAATAACTTCAATGTAGTCTATACACAAAACCTCTGTTTTGTGCCCACTATTTAGCAGTTGACACATCAACTTATTACAAAAGCTTAAAATGAGAACAGAACATCAGAATAATTCATCTTCTCTCGGTTTAAAAAAATAAAAATAAAAATTAGAATGGTGCAGCCTTGGAGGAGCATCAGCCCATGAGGGTGGTGCATGGGGGTGGCCGAGTGCCACCCAGAAGTGGCGGGGGTGGCCGCAATGATTTGGGCCACCCCCTGGGCGGGATCGGCTGTTGATTTCATCTTCAATGGCTTCAACTCCTCAGATACGTTGCTCTATGGCCTGGCCGACGTTGAATCTCGTATTCTAACGCTCACTAACAAAACAAATTTCGCAATCGGTCGTGCTTTTTATCCAGAAAAGATCCCAGCTAAAGTGCCAAACTCTTCTTATGTGTATCCTTTCTCAACTTGTTTCATCTTCTCGATGGCTCCTTACAAGAATACTCTTCCTGGGCATGGCATAGTTTTCCTTTTTGTGCCCGTTACTAGCATCGAAGGCGCGAGCTCAGCTCAACATCTAGGCCTTTTCAACTGCTCCAGTGGTATATATTTTGGTTCAAAATGGTGAGTTTTATAGAAAGACGAAATTCGGATCCAAACCGGGTAAAATAACAGCGAAATGGGTTTTGCTAGAGGTTGAAGAAGATCAGGGAGTGCTTAATTTGTTTACGTTTTTTTTTCCCTCAAACTTGGTATAATCCGGTGTAGCAGTTTTTTTTAAAAAAAAAAACTTAATTCTGGTAAGATTGGCTTAGGTGTCACTTTTTGATTGGTGGCACAAAACCCCTCCTTTATGCAAAGACCACACAAAGATGCTCTTGTAAAGGTAATGGATAATTTTTGGGGTTATGCAAGCAAGCCGATTATTAATCACTAATTAATAACAGCTTTGATAGGTGTTTAATCGCTAACACCTAAGATGATGTTGTTATAGTTTTAGAGTAAGCAAAGCAGAGGTGATTATATATTTATATATGTAATACAACAAAACAACGTCGACACATCGTTGGCAAAAGTCATAGGCTGAAAATTCTCCACAAGAGCATTTTCTATATATAGCTATTAAANCGAAATGGGTTTTGCTAGAGGTTGAAGAAGATTAGAGAGTGCTTAATTTATTTATTTTTTTCCCACAAACTTGGTATAATCCGGTGTAGCAGTTTTTTTTTTTTTTTTTTTTTAACTTAATTCTGGTAAGATTGGCTTAGGTGTCACTTTTTGATTGGTGGCACAAAACCCCTCCTTTATGCAAAGACCACACAAAGATGCTCTCGTAAAGGTAATGGATAATTTTTGGGGTTATGCAAGCAAGCTGATTATTAATCGCTAATTAATAACAGCTTTGATAGGTGTTTAATCGCTAACACCTAAGATGATGTTGTTATAGTTTTAGAGTAAGCAAAGCAGAGGTGATTATATATTTATATATGTAATACAACAAAACAACGTCGACACATCGTTGGCAAAAGTCATAGGCTGAAAATTCTCCACAAGAGCATTTTCTATATATAGCTATTAAAAGGAGACAAATAATTGATCTCTTTTACAAACATTTATTCAAGCCTAAAACGATCTACAATAGGCTTTAAAAAAAAATGTCTAAAAAAGGCTTAAAGAGCTCATTACTTGACATGCACTTAGCAGTGTGGTTTGACCTTCAATAAAATTGTCATAATCGCCAATTAACAGTTAAGAGCCTTAACATGATGGATACGCTTGCTTAAAAGTGATAACCACCTAAGACAGTTACAATTGCGGTTAAAAGGCAATAATTATAACCATAGTTGCTTATATAGCCCTAGATATGAGTTTGGCTTGTGAAAAAAATGACTAACAATTTTTCTTCCCTAATTTTTATTTTTTTCACTAGAGACAAGCTAAACTCATTCAATATTAATTTCAAAAGTAGAGAAATATTAATAACGTCATTGATTTTGCATAAGCTTTTTTTTTTTTTTTTTTTTCTTTCTATTCTGTGAAAGTAAAGCTAGGCAGAGTGCACGGAATTAAAACAAAGAAAGATCACTTATTTAATCTCTCGAGTTTGCAAGTGTACCAAATTGATCTTTGGGTATCAAAGTATCAAATTTATCCTAGAAATAACTTATCTAATATAATCCTCTCCCTCTCGTTAGTTGTTTGACAAAAAGAGAAATAATAGAGATACAACTTTTGTCAAATGTTATTTATGTTGTCATTTTTTTTAAAAAAAAAAGACCACATAGGATGCTATTTACTCCAAAAATTTTTCTTTTCTTTTCTTTTCTTTTTTTAAAAAAGACCACATAAAAGAAAAGCATAGGCCAAAGTTGTGTCTCTATCATTAATTTCTCTTTGACAAAACCCAGAAATGCACATTACAACCAATCGTCGATTGACACATCAATTGACACATCGTATGACCGATAACACAACCTATTGTAAAATTACAATTTTATCCTTAAAATTGGTGGGCTTCCTAACAAAAAATCCAAAACCAAAATACAGTGTAAAAAATACAAACAAATAATTAGAAATTAATCTAAACAATGATCCAATTCTCTATATTTTGGATAAATGTTAAAAAAAAAAAGGTTACGGTAACCAATGAAAAGGGGCACAGGAAGACCATGAACTTTGAAAGGTCCTTCAACCTATTTTGAAATATCCCAAAAATGTAACTCAATCAACTAGGACCACGTCTAATGAAGCGAATGTCACTAGTTCGAATCCCTTCTCCTCCTCTTGTGCGGACATGTCAAAAAAAAAAAAACCTATTTGGAAATGACATGAACCACAAAAGGTCATTCAACATTTCTCAAACCTCTGCTAGGAAGATGCAACAATCACCAGAAAATACTTGTTGAGAAAGACACTTTCAAAACGATGACTTATCTATTTTTTGTTTTTAATATTTATATTTATAATTTTTTTCTTTTTGTTTTTATATTTTTTTTATTAATAAAAAATACATGTCATATTCTGATATACCCATGGTAACACCATTAAAAATTTAACGGAAAGAGGATAAAATGATCTATTTGATAACGGTTTTAATCTTATGGACTAAATTGATAACCTTTAAACCTTAACCTCATAAACCAATGAAGCATTTTTCCCTTAATTAAAAAAACTGACTTAAAGCAATGCAAGACGAATTCACTGCAGCACCTCATAACTTCTCTTAAATTAGCAAGATAAATAATATTAGAAGATAATAATGAGCAACCACCAGATAAGGCAAAGCAATAACAAGGATGGCTAAGCAATGATGAGGAAAATAACAATCTCTTGCTGTGTATCAAATTTTTTGAAACTAAGATTTGTTGTAATCTATTCTTATACAACTAAGATTTGTGGTATCTCCACCTTCCTCCTCCCCTTTCTTTTGTGTGGACATGTAAAAAAAAAAATTGTATATGTATAATAATTAAAAAATAAAAAAACAAACATAACTCCTCTCATGGTGTTAAAGATTTGAATACCTTCTCCAAATGAAATTTTCCAACAGTAGCCCACATACCATATGCAGCAGTGATTTTGTAAATGGACAAATCAAGTGGGAAATAGAAATCTCTTTCAACATTGTGTTGGGTGTGTTCATACATGGAAGGTTGAGAAAGATCATTTCAATAATATATTATTTCAAAACATAATCACTGTTGGTACAAATAACTTGGCATCCTGGACAATTTTACAGTGAATCATGAGATGATCTCCTACATTNTATTGCAGAAGATTTGAATACCTTCTCCAAATGAAATTTGCCAACAGTAGCCCACATACCATATGCAGCAGTGATTTTGTAAATGGACAAATCAAGTGGGAAATAGAAATCTCTTTCAACATTGTGTTGGGTGTGTTCATACATGGAAGGTTGAGAAAGATCATTTCAATAATATATTATTTCAAAACATAATCACTGTTGGTACAAATAACTTGGCATCCTGGACAATTTTACAGTGAATCATGAGATGATCTCCTACATTAAAACTGGCTGTGTATTGAATGTTCTGTTCTTATTGAGCTCTATATATAGACTACCCTTTCCTGCAAGGAAATTCACTCATTCAGACACCTGAAGAAATGAATATCTTACTACCATCCTTCATCATATTCCTTCAGGTCTTAACCACCATTTCCCACACTTGCAAAGCCTCACCAGCCTTACCAAAATTCACGGCTCTGCTAGTCTTTGGTGATTCAACGGTAGATACTGGTAATAACAACTATGTTTCAACCCTTTTACAGGCCAACCATATCCCATATGGTCAAGATTATCCTGGTCAAGTTCCTACAGGGAGGTTTTCTGATGGGAAACTCATTCCTGACTTAATAGCAAGCACTCTAGGGATCAAAGAGAGTGTTCCACCCTTTCTAGATCCAACAATATCAAACGACGAACTACGAACCGGTGTTACTTTTGCATCGGCTGGATCTGGGTTCGATGATCTGACTGCTGCTGCATCTGGGGTCATCCCATTTTCAAAGCAGATCCTGTACTTCAAAAGCTACATAGAAAGGCTTAAAGGGTTTGTAGGGGAAGCCGAGGCTATGAAGATAATTAATGGTGCTTTGGTCAGTATTAGTGCAGGAACTAATGACTTCGGTGTCACTTTCTATGCTCTACCCATAAGGAGGAAGCAATTCACTATTGGTGGGTACCAAGATTTTCTACAGATTAAGATAAAAGAATTTGTTCAGGTAAAACATGCTTACTCTACTTTCTGCCCTCATAAAAATGCTAGCCATACCTATGATTTATGTACAATAGGTTACGCGTTAACATGGTATTGCCACATGAACCCCAAAAAACTGTACAAAGAAAGGAGTTTTTGAGTCCTTACGAAGGGGTGTGGCTGAACAGCCACCTCAGCCATTCCCCTGGGGAAACGGGGTAATTGATCACCCACACCAAACCTCTAAGGTAGTCACATTACCCTGAGAACCATCAGGGTGGTCACGACCACTCCGGAGCTAGTCAACCACCAGATCTCTATGTTCTATGTTCTGGTGCAGTGCAAATTTTATGGTTGACGTGGCAGTGCCACATTTAGGGCATAAGCAGGACTGCATAAAAGGCTTGTACCGTAGCGTTACTCTAATTATCACACTGATGTTTTATTATGTGTAAATCTATAGGAACTTTACGATCTGGGATGCCGTACTGTGGTTATAGCAGGGCTTCCTCCTGTTGGCTGTCTGCCCATTCAAATAACTGCGAATTTTAAGGACCCGAACAACAGAACATGTGTGCAGGAACAGAATTTAGATGCACAATCTTATAATCAGAAGCTTGCGAACCTCTTACCTGAAGTGCAGCAATCACTTCCAGGGAGCAAGGTCATCTATGCAGACAACTATGAGCCGCTGAATGACATGATCAACAATCCACAGAAATATGGTATGGACCCCCTCACATAGTAGAGTAATACTACTCTTCACACTCATTTTATGCTGGCTGCCATAGCGTATTTTAAGTGGCTTCTCATATCAACCCCTTCAAACACAACACATTAATTGGTATAAAGTGAAGAGTAACATTTCTCCATATAGTTTTCTCTACCACTCTGGACTCATAATTTTTTTTTTGGTGCAACTTCAGGCTTTGTGGAAACCAACAGAGGGTGCTGTGGAACAGGGTTTACTGAAACTGGTTTAGCATGTAATCACAAAACTCCAAAGTGTGGAAACGCTTCCCAGTACTTGTTTTGGGATTGCATTCATCCCAGCCAAGCAGCATACCAGTATCTTGCTAAGTACCTAGAGGATAAAATCATTCCCATCCTTTCAGCAGATCACAGCCGTTGAATTATCCAACCCAACAAATGGAAAATCCTCCTTTTCTTCCATGTCAATCAGAATTAAAGGAAGAGCTTCTATATTTTTCGATTCAAAGTAATTTTAGTTAGTTTAATAAATATCCTCTTCTCTTTTTGTAGAGTGTGTATCAAAGTAGACACTAATTGCACTTAAACCAGGCAAGAAACTATATTAATCAGTAAATAACCCAAATCTAAAAAAGCAAGATCCATCATGGAAGAATTCTTAATCAGATTTAAAACAACTTTCTCACTAAAGATATACTAATTTCCTGATAAGGTAAGATCAGAAACAATTTTATGCATCCAACTAAGGAATCGGACAATTTTTTTTTTGGGTAAGTTTAATTATGACGTAGGTTCTGCCACTATGGGCAGCACCCCTCCGAAGTGCAATGGAGGCCACTGACCTAGGCCATGGGCCGTCTTGACCACCCATAGACCCCGTCCAGGTAAGTATAGGAATCGGATAATATCCAATATAGTAATTCCAACAGCAATTTTCCAAATCTAATAGCATCCAGTAAGTGTTTAAACTGACTTTTCCAATCAGATCAGTATCCGATATACAATTTAGAACACTGACTTTTCCATTCATGATTTTCATTCACTAATGATACTACAAACTTCTAGTACAGGGCCAGAAATCATTCAAACTGCATTTATAAAACATAAAGATTCGTAAAAATTTATACATACATACAACAACTATCGGCAGCATCTTACCTTCACTTCCGGTGGCCAGGTAATCCAGCATTTCCCTGAAACAGGCCATTAATCCGAGCCTCGATTTCCTCTGCACCATACTTAGTATGCCTCTCCACATGCTTCCCCAAGTCTGGAACATTTCGCAACCTTCCAATGAAGTTTCCGTAAGCCGGCAACAAGAGCTTCATTATCGACATCCTCAAGTCCTCCCTCATCTGATCATTGTAAGCCACCCAACTAGATTGAGCCTCACAAATCTCCTCAAAGCATGTGTTGAACAGCTTAATCTTGTCTTTCATGGTTTTCGCAGCAACATTAGGAGCTAACGAGTTATTGTCTAGCTTCAACACTGCTAGAACCTTACTCCACGAGCTTCTCTGGAAACTGGCATGCCATTGCCGGATTCTTGCGGTGTGTTTTCGAATCCAATCCTCGCCTAAGAGTGAGGCAAGTTCGCTATCCTTGACCTTTTGGCCTATATACCTCCCATTGTTCATCATGAAAACAGAGGACAAAGCAGGGTCCTTGTAAATCTTCGCCTTCGCCTCCAAGTTACTCTCAAATAGCTCCATAATCCAAGCCATCTGAACCGACAATGACGTTGATGATCCTCCTCGATCATCGCCAAGCTTCGAAGGCGGAACCACATTCTCGTCGAAAACTTGCTCGAGAGTTTGGCGCGATCGGCAGGCGGCTCGGAGATAATTCATCACATAGCGGGTCATCGGGTGGAGCCCGCCGCCGGGAACCGGGGCTTTCGCGGGGTCCCGACGGATCAGATTCTCCAATTCCATCAAAATGCCTCTGATCGCTTCTCCTAGTCTCTTCCAAATCGTTACGGCTTCGTTTCTAAGAACCAAACAGTACTGATCCGAGAACACTAAGTCGAACTCGGGAATTAGGTCTCTTAGAGCCTCGAACACGTCAAGAACTTTGAACAGCCGCTCCGGCGACCGGCTCCCGATGGAGACGGCATCGGCAAAATTCAGAAGCTGAATCGTCGATCCTCGACAGACCTCCATGAAGGAGAGGTCGGCGGCGGAGGAGAGGCCGAAGAAGACTCGGTCGCAGAGGCGGCGCTCGCTGGGGAAGAGGATCCGGAGCGCGACGTTCGATGCCTTGACCCACCGTTCGATCTCCTCCTCGAGGTCCGACCATGGCATCTTGAGGACCTCATCATTGCTCAGCTTCTGTAACCCTAGCCTGGACAGGCTCTCCTCCAGGAACTCGCGTCTGCAGCTGCTGTACACGTGCGAGCACTCCTTGCCGAACCCCGCGGCCACCATGCGCTTCGCAATCTCGTGGAGATCGTTGATCGTGCCGGAGGGGAGCGCGTCGATCACGACGTCGTAATCGGTAACTGGCTGTGCTACGGGGATTTCGTGGTCCTCTCCTTCTTCGTCTTCGTCCTCCGAGTCGAAGGAGAGATTTCCCGCTGACTCGCGACTCAGCTCATACGACTCGCCACCGCGCTCCATCAAGGACCTGAACTCCTCCTCGACGCGGAACATAGCCTGCTGCATCAGGTCCTCTGCGCGTGCCAGCAACGCGCCAACCGTCTTGTCCCTGGCCATGGGGCTCCACTCCCTGATGGTAGCGATCAACTCGTCAACGGCATCGAGGAAGGCCGCGGAATCGGCAGAGTCGGCCCAGATCGGGTTGTCGGCCGCCACGAACAGGGAGATCCGACGGTCCAGCGACTTGAGAGTGTGGTCAAGCGCGGCGCAGCCTCTAGGATCGTCCTCGTCGACCCCGTTCTTCTCAGACAGCTTCTCGCGAGAAAACCTGCCGTCGAAGTTGGAGAAGATCTGCAAAATATCGTCCGCCATGGTCTCGTTGTGGCCCAGCGTCTTCGCAATGTGCCTCGCCACAGCCAATAGTTTCTCCTCACCGTTCTCAGCCATAATTAACGAAATACTACTAAATTAAGGATTAAGGTTGCGTGAATTTGAGGAATTGTATGAGACTAGGGTTTTGAAAATGAGGCATATGAGGAATGGAGGAGGAATAGACTTCAAAGGATTGAGGAGATTCAGAAGCGGGACTGGGAGAGACTAGAAAGGGGGACATGTTGATATTGATATGACAGAAAAGTCCTTGGAAAACGCGGTTGCAGTTGTGGATGATAAAAGAAAAGTAAAACGCGGATAAAGTAGGAAAAGGGACGTGGGGAGAGGAACGAACGAAAGAGAAAGATCATGAAGACCAGGAGAAAGAAGAAGATGCACAGTCAGCAATACAGGACAACGTGGAAAAAGCGTTAAAAGTGGGAGTGGCAGTTCTTGGTAATTCTTTTCATGTTCATGGGGATGGAGAAAGCGGACAAAATTTGGCAAAACAGCAGCGGGAATTTTGAAGGGAGACCAAGTCAAGTATACTGGGCCTAAGTCCATGATTTGGGCCCGATTCTTTTTCTTTTTGTTGTTGAAATTCTTTTTAGAATAATACGTTTAATATATGAAATAACTATTCCATTTGAAAACAGAAATAAAAGGTCAAATAAAATAGCATCTATGTCCTTAGAATACTTATTTTCTCATGAGTTATGAAAAAAATATATATTATTATTTTTTTAATAAAATAGTCATTTTATTTGCATGGTTTCAAATAAGGCAAATTTTTATAGACACCGTCGCACCGACCTATCCAACATGCATAACGGTCAATTTTTATGGAATGATGGAATGAGTCCTGCTATGCGGCTGTCAAACTAGCGTCGGACATATATTAAAAAATAATAATAAATTTTTTTTTTTTTGGTTAGTTAAATTTGTATAAGTTAATATTTAGTTTCTAATGTCTCAAAATTTGTTTTTAGATTCAAAACTAAAATTTAGGGGTAGAAGATTAATCATTTAGGGATAATATTACCCAAAAAGGATTTGATCATCTTAAATTTGATGCTAATACCTCAAATTTTGTGCTAATACCTCAAATTTGGACTTCCTTTATAATATCTCTCTTCTTTAAAAAAAAAAAAAAAAATGTCTAACACTTGGCTGCCTGATCGAATCCTAAATTTGGTGCTAGTACTTTAAATTTAATATTAATACCTCAAATTTAAATTCTCCTTATAATATCTCTCTTCTTAAAATTTAAAATTTAAAATTTAAAAATTTTAAAAAACCAAAAACCAAAAAAAAGAAGTCCGATGCTTGGCTGCCTCAATTTAGCAGCCGGAAATGTCAACTCTGATGGAATAGGCTAGGAACGACTTTAGATTTTGAAGACAAGGTGAAATGTAAACAACGTGTCAATCAAGAAATTTGGTATCAACCGAATATTCAGTTCTTGGTGTATGTTTCAAGGTTGGTGCTAAAGGCCTTTGAATGGGAATGATTTCAACTTTCCAAGGTTTCTCCTGTGACATTGGCCCATATATCAATATAGAGTAATATTATAAGGTTTTTTTTAGAGTCTTCTCAAAATCATCCTAAATGTGATGTGACTTTTAAAATTATTGTTGAATTTCATATGTAATTTATTGACTTTTAATCTATTGTTGATTTTAAAAGCCACATTACATTTGGGATGACTCTAAAAAAATTATAGAAAGACTTATAGAATTACTCATCAACATAAGGGTAGGCGGACTCTCTTTTGTTTTAACCCTTAAGCTTTTGAAACTAATTTGCAACGAGAAACTTACGCGCTTTTTACAAACACTGTCTCATTGTTCAAAATCTCTCATTTTGCTATATCAAACTTTGATTTTCTTTCACTTTTCCTCTTCTGTTAGAATTTTCTGTTAAATCCTAACATAAAGGTGTGAAATTACTAAAATATCCTTAGTCATTTTTTTCCTTTTTTTTTTGTTTAATTTAACTACAATATTTAACGGTATGAATGTATTTAAAACAAAACAAAAATTCAATACACCAAAGTGAGAGATTTTGGACAATAAAAAAGTGTGCGAAAATAACGCAAGTTCGTGAGGATAAGTGAAATTTTTCCTATTAAATATCATTATTTTATTGAATTAATGTGATAATATCAATCAATCATTATTTTAAAAAATATATATAGCAGATTAACACTATTACATAATGTAACATGTAACATTCCTCATTTATTGCCCGAATAAAAGACTCACCCACGACAATCAGACAAAGACTCCAGCCTCCGGCTTTGCTCGTGTAATTTATTATTTTAAAAAAATATGTCACATTCTCATAAGATTGTCTCTTTACTTGGACAAGGGTCCACTTTCATAGTTTCATTTCCGTTTCCGTGCTCCTTCCTCCGTGCAGAGAACGATAGGAGATCTGAATCCCAATATTTGTAAAGTTTCTAATAATGTAAGCAAACCTTGAAGCAACCCGCAGCTGTAGACTGTTTAGACCAACTGAGATTCAAAAACAATTAACTACTATTTTAATTAAATATTTTAAATTAAATTTCTAAATATAGCAAACATTAAAATGATAAAATATAGGGTTAAACATTTAATACTTCCCTCTGGTTTCATAACTTTATTTTTTTTCTCATAAGGTTTGATTTTAATCACAGGAGGTCCCTGTGATTTTGATAAATGACCAAATTGATAATTCCGTCAGTTGACTTAACGAACTGACACGTAGACTAATTAAAAGTTAACATTTAGCACAAGTGGCCATATCATCACTAATGATGTAGCCACCTAATTAAATTTTTCTTAAAATTAATTTAAAAAGAAAAAAATATAAAAAATAAAGAAATAAAGAAAGAACGAAAGAAAGAAAAAGCCACCCCATGGCCAGATGGTGGGGGGGTGGCCGAGCCACCCCCCCTTGGCTCCAAGGGGGTGTCGTGAGAAATGGGAAGGGGTGGAGATGGAGCGGAATTGAGCGGCGAATCAAGTGGGTTTGTAGGAACGGAGGGAGGGAGGAACTAAGGAGAGTGAGGAGGTGAGAGCGATTGACGCCATGGAGATATGTCTGTGAGTGACGACTGCGAGTCTGACTCTGCTTATAGAAGAAGTGTGTTACTTTGTGGAGGAGGCGAGGTCTGTGAGGGAGGGAATGTGGGCCGTCGGATGAGGATCGGAGGGTGGGAGTGGTGTGGGGAATATACTGGGTTTTGAATTTTTTCGGTTGGGGTTTGGAGATTTTCTTGTCTCGTGAATGACGTCGTGAGGTTGAAATCTCCACCACAGATCCTGTGTCACTGGCCAACTTGGACCTTTCAGTTATGTGGAGCCAAGGGGGTGGCACCACCCCCATCCGTCCATATGGGGGTGGCTCGGGCACCCCAATGGCTAATGATTTTATTTTATTTTATTTTTTTTAAAAAAAAAAAAAAAATTTCTTTTTTAATTTTTTTTAAAAAAAATTAATTAGGTGGCCACATCATTAGTGTCAAATGTCAACTTTTAATTGATCCACGTATCAGTCCGTTAAGTCAACTAACGGAATGACTAATTTGGTCCTTTATCAAAACCACATGGACCTCCTATGATTAAAATCAAACCCTAAGAAAAAAAAAGTAAAGTTATGAAACCCTAGAGAGGTATTAGGTATTTAACCCTAAAATATAATCTATTTATAATCTACTTAATTAAGGAAGATAGAATGTAGTAGCGAAGCAGTGTTGGCTGCTACGATGCTTCGCACGATATTACTCTCCGTTCTTTTCGTCCCTCAACCCAGTGGTCTCTGACGAGGCAAGCAACGGAATCTTTAAGATTTTCAATCGCTCAAATCGTAAACTCAATCACCACCGTCCACCCTCACATCACGGGTTTCAAATCTCCAAGACTCCTTTCTCCACCGACCACCGTTTCTTTTCTTTAAGCACCATATATACTTCGTCGCACTGTTGTCCACCAGAGTCCCACTCTCAAAAATGGCCTCTACTCCCACGCTCCCAGTCTCGAACCCCCAAACAACTGGCGAATCTCAACAGTCCACCACCACAACACCAACGCCGTTTCTCAGAGTCCGATCCTTCCTCACGCGCCTCTTCGGCTACACCCGCCGCGCGCTCTCCAACCGCCGCCCCTGGACCGAGCTCGTCGACCGCACCGCTTTCTCCAGACCGGACACGCTCTCGGAAGCCGCTTCGCGAGTGCGCAAGAACTTCTCCTACTTCCGCGTCAACTACCTGACCTTACTCGCGCTCGTACTCGCGGTATCGCTCCTCTACCACCCCTTCACTCTCATCCTCCTCCTATCCCTCCTCGCCGCGTGGCTCTTCCTCTACGCTTTCCGACCGTCGGATCAACCCCTCGTGATCCTAAGCCGCACGTTCTCCGATGGCGAAACCCTGATAGGGTTGGTCTTGCTCACCGTGATCGTGGTCTTTCTGACGAGCGTGGGCTCGCTGCTCATATCGGCGGGAATGGTGGGGCTCGCGATCGTGGCCGCACACGGTGCATTTAGGGTTCCTGAAGACCTATTTCTTGACGATCAAGACCCATCGGGTTCTTCTGGGCTCTTCTCGTACATTGGCGGTGTCGCTTCGACAGCCGCTGCAGCAGCCGGTCCCGCTGTGATCTCGCGCGTCTGAACAACGCCTTTTGTATTGGATCTGATCTGATCGGATCAGATCTAGACGCAGCATTTAACCTTGTCTTTCAATTTCCTCGGCAATTTTGGTTGGTTCCTTGGTTATGGTTCTCTTCTTCCTTTTGTTATAATGAGGAAAATTATTATTGAATACAAATTCTATTTTTTCTTTGGGCAAGTGTATTAAAAGGATATTCAAATTTATGAATAAAAATGTTTTATAAGAATGTTTTCGAGTACTCAGGATACAGTTTTTTAAGCGAGAAAATCATACAAAAACAGGCAAATATCCCTCACAGTCACAGCAGCCCAAAACAGATAACAACCCAAAAAAATGTGGAATTGGAATCCCTAAAATTGCTAGAAATTCAGGCAGCCGGAGTTCCACTTGTCTCGGACAGATGAACTCGAAACTCTTGACTGTCCGGAGCAGGCTGCTTGAATTTAACAGAAATCTAATTTCAAGAATCCTGAATGTTATCCTAATATCTCCCCCTTCCATCCCAACATCGCCAACTCAAGATATCAACCAAGGTCCAAGGTAACAAGCGATTTACAACATGAAAAACTAGGTTTTAAGGCGTGTAACAACCTTTCTAACAGAAACAATAAGTCAAATTTTTCTTTTTTTAAAACTACCAAGTGCTGTCTTTCCTTTATTGCTATGGACGTAATGCTATTTCCTGAAAGAGAACATCAATAAATATAAAAGAAAAGAGAAGTGAAGTAGCCGAAGAAGATTCGAATTTACAGCCGCATAGTTCAAGAGCTCTCTTTTGCATAACCGCTAGTCTCCTCCGCGACCTTTGTCCACACGTTGGCAATTTTCTCGGTGTATCCGACCTATAAAATAAAATTCACAATGAATCCTTACGTTTAAAGAGGTGGGAGGATCACAGATCTTAAATGGAAATAGTAGCTAGCATATTGAATGAGAGAATTGCATGTGAGAAGCCACTGTAGGTATTAAAGAACACGCATTTTTAGAACTAATCGATCAACACTTTCATTGGAAGGAACAACTTTACAAACCATCCTCAGCAGACAGTAATTCAAGTAGCAGAATGGATCAAAATCCTCTGTTTTTAGGCTGCCTGAGGCAGATGAATCTCACAGCCCAGCCCCTCTCTTAGAGTGTATTTGGCATTGCGATTTCACATACAAAAAGCGCAATTTTAAACTAAATTACAGAAAATGAATTGTTTGGGATTGCATTTTTTTAAATATTGTGATTCATGAGCAGGAAATTTACATTCGATACAAAAGTTCCTGCCCAATATGCACATGCAGAGAATGTTACAAGCGTGCATATAATCTCAAATCTATCTCTTTGGTGTATCCGCTTCGCATGCCCAGTCAGTCACCCACACATATACAATCTAGCTTATTAGACACAACTGCGAGTTTCTTTAAAACTGTAAGAGAAGTATATGTCTTCTTAATTACCTGTTATTCAACCCCTATAAAACATAATCTTTAGTGGAAATTCTACAGAGAAATCTGCTAGCTAAAGCTATTTCCAAGGAAAGTTCATCAACATGCTCCCTCAATTAAAAGCTACACCCAAATACTAAAGTGTCTGTGAAGCAATGCATGGGCTTCACACCCCAAGGCACCATTTGTTGAACTCTCATTCGGACGGCATTTTATCAAAAAGATCCATAAATTAAACCATAGACGAAAGCTATCCTCTTGACAATTAACAGAGCATCCCTTACAAACAACAGAGTTCTTGTGATTTACTCAACTGCCCAAGTTTAATGAGAAACTAAAAGTATTGAGGAGCCTATGCAGACAAGTAACCTGGTTACTAGCTATGAAATTGATATTTTTCAAGAAAAATGGTCAAATGAATAGGGAAAGAGAAAAATAGACACGCGGTTTGTCCAAAAACTAGCTAGAATTTCTCTCAACTATAGCCTATCATCTTTGTGCCTATGCAACCCAGATGAACTCAAGTAAGAACTGTACTAGTCCAAATAGTGAAGCATAATGGAGGAAAGATAGAAATCATGGGTATGGTTAAGGAGGCAATATGTTTCCAGATAGCTCATACATCCTATATGGACAGAAGAGAACGATTAAATTTACCTGATTGAGCACAAACCCCTTCATCATATTCAATAAGTCAGCCTTTCTCTCTCTGTCAAACCTTTCAAGTTCAGTCCGGTTGTTTTCCTGCATTTATATAACCATTAAGGTGGTAATTAATGCATCTAATCAACAGAGAACATGAATTTGCTCCAGAACAATATCATGTCAATCAACATAGTAAGGCAACTATACGTAGAGATTTAGAACACATTTGACAAAACAATATCCAATATAAACCAAAATAGAAGAGAACTTTTAGGACGTTACTGAATTGAAAAGCAAATATACCAATAAAGTGAGCAATAGATTCGGAAGATACGATAAAGAGTCCCTATTGCATAATTTCGTAATCACATGACTTTCAAAAGATTCATAATTACATGCTCTTTCATATTTGGAATTTGATGACCAAGTGAAGTTATAGCAACAAGATATAGCAGCATAATTTATCACAGTGCATGTCAAGGTACAAGCACACTGAAGTAGTAGTTGCTGGGGCTCTCAAGAGTCACAAAGAACTCAAGGCTTCCAGAACCAAACTTTTTCATCCGGAAGACAAACTAACGACTTAAATCTACGAAGAACTAAGAAAAATCAATCTTGGCACAACTCACACAATGCTAGAAAAGGATGCAATACTGCCAGGCCTTCAGCTAAGATGCCCTTGTTTGCTTGCCACAGCTTGAAAATCTTAATGGATGTAGTTTACAAGACTAAACAGTAGCCTTATGCAAGGGCAATTAGCTCAAATCTGGCTGCACTTTACATTATTGCCCGAGTGATAACAATGCAAAAGATGGGAAACTAAGTAATTACTAAGTTAAAAATAACAAGAAGAAGCAGATGATAACTTGGGAAATTGAGGTACAGTACAGAGGCACCACAATAATTGTCTGAAATAGATTAGATACAAGGATTGTTCCACTCCCCTAGTTTCTTGATTGTAATTTACAACAACTTTATACTGGCAACTCAATGTTCGAAGCAAAACCATTAATAAACCTAAGTGACCCAGCATAGTGGACAGTATTCCTACCACTTTTTACCTGAATATGCGATGGTTATATGACATCAATGATGCACATCATCTTTTGCACTGACCACGTAGCTCCAAATTAACTGAGAGCACCTGATGGATAATCTAGGTAAAGTAGCATAAATAGCCCTCCTTATCCAATTAGCCATATGTTACATTACTCCCAACATTAGCATTCAAGGAATGTCTCCACAACTCTGACCCACTCGTCAACTATCACAATGTAACCTACTCTAATGAAAGAGAACTTGCTTTTTATATGGGATATCACATTTGTCAACAGCCACTAATAAAAAGGATAAAATAAGCTACTAAGAGCATCTCCAACAAGAGTAGCTATTTTAGCCACTCACTATACACCTTTTTTTCATTTTACCTACTTGTTTTTCACTACACACTCCAACAGAGCATCTATTTTAACCATTCCTCTTAATTAAATATCATTTTTTAATATTATTTTATAATTTTTAATCTTTTCATTTTCTTCCCCCATCTCTCTCTCAACCGCACATTTTCTTCCCCATCTCTCTCTTCCTCTTTTTTCTTTTTTTTTTTGCATCCCAAAGAACATTCCGGAAACCCATTCTCTTCCTCTTCCCATCTCTCTCTTCCTCTTTTTTTTCTTCCCCCTCCGTTTTTCCATCTCCTTCCAGAAAAGCATTCTGGAAACCCAAAGAAATGCAAAGAGAAACACCATGAAAGAGGGCCATCGCCTCAGCAGCACCAGGGTCCATCATCCTCTTCTCGCTCTCTCTTCCACCGCCCAGCTTCAACAAACGGTGAACCGGAAGAATAAGAAGTCCATCTGGGTTTCAAATTGGACTCGGTCAGCGCCTCCATCTGGGTTGAGCAGAAACCCATATCCTTCTTCATCTTCAGTTTCAAACCCGTCGGCGTCTTCATCTTCGTCTTCGGTGTCAAACCCACTGAATCTTCTTCGTCTTCGTCTTCATCTGGTTTGATGGGTTGATGTCGTCTGGGCGGAGTGTTTGTTTTTGGTTTTGGGGAAGAAGAAGAGCGAGAGAGAGGAAGAGAGAAAAAATCATAAAAAACTCTTAACAGGCGTTACAGTAGCCTTTCATATATGAAAGTCTACTGTAGCATCTGCAAGCAAACTTGTTAGTTTAGCCATTCTGCTGGAGGACGAAAATTTGGAAATTTAGCTAAATAGTTAGTTTGAAGCATCTGTTGGAGATGCTCTAAGTCACCAAGTTAACGCCGTATCTTTTAAGATGTGCTTCCACTTTCTACAAGACTGATGCTGGGTTTACCCAAGAACAGTAAGAAATCATCACAGTTCAGTTTCCCCTTGTCAGAAACAGGAAATATTAAATTAAAGTTGTTGATGGATACATTAGAATTCAAAACTTCACATCAGAAGGCCTAACACGATAAGTGGAATGCACAGAACAGAAGTAAAAATGAACATATTCTTAAGTTCCATAAAATTCAAAGAGACTAGCCACAATCCAGATATGTTGAAAATGATACCTTGATCCGCTCGTATTCTCTAACTGCGACATTTTTAGCATCCTCAGTGACTCTTATTGTTTCGTTTAGCTCCTCTGTCTTGCGAATCCTTGATTTGTCAGCACCAAATATTTTAGATGATGCAGCTTCAAGTTTTTCAGCCCTTGATTGCAATGAAGATAATTCTGATAAAAGAGTCTGCACTGTCAGTAAAGCACTTGAGCGATCTGAGAATGCACTGTGGACAGCTAACATCAGCCCTAGATGTTCGTGAAGTGTATCCTGCAATACATAAAAAACAAATATCATTAAAATAGAACAAAAAGACCGTTTATAAAAATGTTCAAAAGTCCTCTAAAAGTCATAGATGGCTTAGACTTAGTGCAAGCACAAGGACCAGCTTCCCATACAATTGGCAATATTTTCATTAGAATAACATATAAGGACAATTGAATATTTCAAAGCATATCTATCACCAAGGTTCTGAAATTTACCAAATGCTTGACAGTCTGAGCATTTAACTCCCGATAGAATCTGCTTGCTTTGACGGCAGCAGTTGCAAAACCTTTCATCTCATTGGCCCTCACTTTTTGAGAGTCGAACACCACCTCCTCATTCTCAAATTTTGTCAGCTTAATAAATGCTAGCCCTAATTCACCCGTTGTTTCTCCCATATCTTGCTGAGCCTTGACAAGTGATTCAGCCTAACATATTCACAACATGAGAAAACAACCCAATAATCACTTATATAGAAATAAATTGTACGTGCATGTATCATACTTGCATATTTTTGCAACCCATGTAAATACTAACATACATAAATGACACATGCTATCCTACATGGAGATTGTGACATGACTTGGTCCATCAAGTCATGACTTTGTGGGCCACAATGTTTGTGCTTTCAATCTCCACATAGGAGAACTCTTATAACACCCTGGTCGCATATTAAGAAGATGAGTAGCCCACATAAAGTGGACGGTTTATAAAAATAGTAGTCATGGGTGCTAAGTATCACATTACTCACTTACTAGGTGAAATTGGACTTTATAAGTGATTCTAAAGAAACTTCAAATTGACTAATCTTTTGGGGTGATAGTGCATATGTGGCTAACGCGTTTCTCTAAGTCGTTATAGCTCTTGACATATAATAGGGGTATTTGGCCTTTTGAGATATGAAGAGAGAGAGAGAGCCTCATGTGACAAAAGAGTAAAAAACAAAAGCTTGAGGGAGCCACACAATTTCAACCGCCACAAAAGCTCAATGCGAGAATTAGAGATAGAGTTTTTTCTTCGGTCAAAATTCTCTTTTTGTATTGATTTGGGTGTATTGGAGTTTTGGGTTTTACTAGTTTTTTTTACTATTATTTGTATTCCATCTTTTGATTGTAAAATTTTCTCTTAAGTCATCTCCGCCTATGGATGTATACTTGTTAAGTTGAACCATGTAAATTCTAGTGTTCGATGTGATTGGATTATTTTATTTTATTCTTTTATGCTTCTATGCAATCCAAAAAATTAATTTGTCACCTCGAGAGGACTTTAATTTATCTTTAGTTCATAGTATCTCAATAAATCGTACACTAACATGGCAAAATATGAACTGTTTACTAAAAAATCCCCCTAATCCTACTTACATATATCTTTTCCCAAAAGATATCAATACTATCATACTAAATCAAACCAAGAGTAAACTCGAGTAGATATATTCATATATAAATTCTAGTGTGTGTATATATATAGATTTCAATGCTAAACCAGAAATCCAAGAATTAGCTTAAGATGAATATAACCTGCTGCGAAGCATTGGTGAGTTGTTGCTCGAGTTCATTCATCCTCTCTTTCTTTTCCAAAAACTCCTTATCTTCCTCGACCACAGGCGGTCTCGACCCTCCCCAATCATTGGCCATCGATTGCTTCAACTCCTTGAACAGCCTTAACAAGTCCCTTCCTCCCTTCGCAGGCTGCACCACCTCATGCGGTGCCACCACTGAGCTGCTCTCCCCTAGCAATTGCCTCGGCAGATTCACCGCCCCGTCCAGCATCCTCGATGCCACATCGGTCGTAGTCGGCAGCGGCAGCTTCCCCTGGACCTGCAGGAACACCCTCAGCTCGTCGCTCCGCTTGATCACCGGGTGCGCCGCGAGCCTCCGCAGGTACTTCTCCAATGCCACCCTCCTCTGCTCCACGAACTCCTGCTTATGCATCACCTGGCTCTCCACCACGCTCTTGTCCGGCCTAGGCGGAATGAAGAGCCCTCTATACGACTCGGCCAACCGATCCGATAACGTCACAACGTCCCGGAACCGCCTCCGAACACTGAATTCGGGTCCTCCGAACTCTGGCAAATTCGTTCTCGTCGTGATCAGGTACGTCACGTACGTACCGCCGCCCGGCACAATTGAATTTGTAGCCTCCTGCTCTTTTTGCGGATTCGACACCGTGATTTTGATGTAATCCGAGCTCGACGCCAACGGCGAAGAGGACGAGGAACCCAGCGATCTCGAAAATCTCCCGGAATTGTCCGAATTCCGGCTAGGGCTCTCGACGCCGTTAACGTCCCCGAAGTGATCCCCGTCGAACGGACTGAAGATCACGTCGGCATAAGCCGGCGGCTCGATGTAGGAGCTCTCCTTCGGGCCGCTAGGGTTTTGGATATCCCGGTACGGTAGGGGAAAGAGCAGGGGATCGGATTCGGCGGGGGTCACGAGGATCGACGGCGAGAGAGGGTGGTGCGTTTCGGAGATCGCCGACGACGACGACATGGCGCTTCGGTAATTCGAGTACGACGATTTAGTGTCGTTTAACGGGTCGTCGATCACGAGATTTTCCATTTCTTCCTTGGAAGCGAAGAGATGCCCCTCTTCGAATCCCTCGGTCTCCGAGCCCATCATTTTAAGTAAATAAACAAACAAAACCAAAAAAACCTGAAGCACTCACGGTGTTTGATTTATTTTGGTTGAAGACATAAGATTGAGAGTAGGGCGAAGAGCCATATGGGGGTGGTGGAGGCTAACGTGCGCCAGGGGTGACAGAGAGAGGTGCGCACCAGAGGCTAGCTTGGGAGACAGACGATGAAGCAAGCGCCGCACGTGGGTTTGGAAGCAGATTAGTGAGAAACAGGAAGACCTGAAACAGATAAACGATGGGTGGGGTTTGGAGTTGGCGTTGGACCGTGGGATTTTTATTAGCTTGTGGACTCTGTAACTGTGAGTCTTCGTGGCATTTGTTAGTTGGATAAATTGTGGTAGTTTATTTATTTAAATACTATTTAATCCTTTTGTTTTCTCTTTTTGACACGTTTCCCGCATGTTCATCTTTTCTGCAAGTTTGGTTCATCAATTCCAATTGACGTTGTCGATTTTTTTTATAAAAAACTAATAGTAATTTGTTAGAGCATTCTCACTAGCTTAACCATTTTTTACCTTTATTTAAAATAGATGGAGTAAAACACTAAAAAAACTCTCAGATTCATCTCATTCATGACCGGTGCTCTTCATTTCGTTTAGTTTGTTTAGTAGGCACGGTTTAATATTCACACATTCATTTCATTAATATATTATTTCTCTTTCTACATATCTTTTTTCTCAAAATTTTATTCTACTATTTATCTTCAACATTATCTTTTTTCAAAATTTGCTCCTATTATTTATATTTTCACTTTTTTTTTCAAAAGTTGAAAAATATATTCTTTTAAAAAAATACAATCTTTATAAAAAAATAAAATGTAAAATTTAAATAATATAGATAAAAATAAATAAATAATCGAATGTATGTTGTCTTTTAAAACTCATTAGCGAAACTAAATAAAATGAGTTTTGATTAGTTATTTTGCTTAAAAATATACATAAACTAATGTGAATGCTCTTAGATAAATACAAAATCATAGTAAATTGTTTCGCCGATTTTCAATTAATTTTAGGTAAAAATAGTGGTTGAAAACTATACGAAATAAACGAAAATATAATTAGGCTTCTGATGTGTCGGTTTTAGAGTATGTAATTCTCATTATCAACTGCATTTTTAATAAAAGCATGTCAAATTTACATGTATTTATTAAAATGCATTTTGATTATTATTTTAATAGTCTACTCAATATATATATATTAGTTCAATAGACTTCCTTCAACCCAAGAGAAAAACATTATCCTTAAGAAATCATTTTATCGTGTAGAAGAAAATATAAAAATGTTGGTTTTTTTCATCACTATGTTCACTTGGCCCATTTGACAATAATTCACAAAGTGATTATAAATGGCCAACAAGTTTATTTATTAAACCCTTCATTAAATCTTTTAGAGCATTTCTAATAGATGAGTCAAATGACATTTTTATCTAAAATGACCTCATTAAATTTGTAAAATACTATCTGCATTGGAGAAGAAAAAAAAAAGTAAAATAGATATTTTATTGAATGAGCTAAAANCACTATGTTCACTTGGCCCATTTGACAATAATTCACAAAGTGATTATAAATGGGCCAACAAGTCTATTTATTAAACCCTTCATTAAATCTTTTAGAGCATTTCTAATAGACGAGTCAAATGACATTTTTATCTAAAATGACCTCATTAAATTTGTAAAATACTATTTGCATTGGAGAAGAAAAAAAAAAGTAAAATAAATATTTTATTGAATGAGCTAAAAAAAAAAACTATATATAGTGGCATTATTCAAAGAGATATTTCATTTTTTTTTATTGTTTTTCTCACCTATTTTTTCTTTTCCCAAAAAATTTTCTTGCTATATTTGTCTTTCACATCTCTATTTTTTTCAAAATTTTCTCCCACTATTTCTCTTTCCACATCTTTTTTTTTTTTTTTTTCCAAAGTTGAAAAATATGATATTTAGGAAAAATACAATCCTTATCAAAAAATAATAATATTTAAATTATATAGATAAAAAATATAACTAATTGGATGTAGGAGGCATGTAAAAATTCATTAGTTAAAATAGATAAAGTGAATTTTGAGGAGTCATTTTACATAAAAATTTGGCTTTTCCATTAGAAATGCTCTTAGTGGGTAATTAAGAGCCGAGGGAACACAGAGTTTGTCAAAAACTTATTAAATCGCTTTTGCCAAAATTGTTTTTCTTTGATATTTTTTGACTTTTTAAACTCTTAAAAGCGTTTTTAATTTTATTACCAAACGAATATATATATATTTTCAATCAAACTTTTTAAATGTTAATAAAACTTTTGAAACCCTCAAATACAATCAATCTCAAACATGCTTAAGCTTGGTAGTGAGAAGTGTACCAAATGACAAACTGAGGATTTGGTTATTTTGGGTCAGGTGTAGGATCGCTTTCAGATAGTGGCTCCACTACAACTGCATCCAAACACAGTTTTTGTTTTTTGTTTTTTGTTTTTTATTTTTGTTTTTGTTTGGTTTTATTTTTTTTATTTTTTTGTGTTCTATTGGTAAGTCAGATTAGGTTTTTCCCAAACGCTTCCCCGTCCTGTTTCTTACATTCATCGTCACAGAAGAGCCACGAGTGTCACAAAAAGCCCTGAGAGACAGAGAGACCATTTTCTTGATCTTGAACCCTAACGAAACCAGATACGGACCTCTAATGGCGTCCAAGTTCGGCTTGGCCGGTGGGATACCGGAGCGGAGGGTCCGACCAGTTTGGGACGCCATCGACTCGCGGCAGTTCAAGAACGCTCTTAAGCTCTCCACCGCACTCCTCGCCAAAAACCCCAACTCACCCTACGCTATGGTAAGATCATTTCCGTTACGCTTTTTCAGTTTTTTGGAAGACATTCGGGCCATTTTGAAGCATTTTTTAGCATTTGTGAGCATTTTCCTTTCTTGCATTTTCTCAAGGACCAAACGGAGCCTTATGGAGTATTAAAAGCTACTACTGTATCTTAGGGGTGTACACGTGTTTATGCAAGTTGCAATGCTACAAATTTTGTCTTCAGAATTGGTTGGAGTCGATTAGCAATGTGGATTATCGCGTGCTCTCAGAAGAAATTTTGCTCTCAATGCCTTTCGGTGGCTTTATTATTGTTTGAATTTATTTTCACCGGCTTGATGACCGGTGCTCTTCATTTCGTTTATATTTCATTTATTCTGCTCTTGCTCTTTTGATTAAGATCAAGTCTTTATTTTAATATAAAAAAATAATAATAATAATAAAAGACACCGTCCTCTTCGATAAATAAAATTCTCGAGTATTGAAAACTAGCTATGGTGCATACTCCAGGAATTGAATTGAAGTACGAGAGTTAGTTGTAGATTATGCGTGCTGGACTTCAAAAAAATAACTATCTAAAAAAGAGGGTTAGAAGTTAGAAATTGAAAGATTATGCTTATCTTAATGAATAATTCTATTAATCACCCCCTCCATCCCCCCAAATTCTATGTGGCATGGTCCTGCAACCAAAAACTAATCTCCATACATTGGGAGACTGAGGGGGGGGATGGGTGGTGATGTATGGTATTACTCTATCTTAATTAGTTGACATTTAGTAGTTAAAATCTTTTTCGCAATTTTTAAACTTCATTTGTAACAATCTTATTTTCCTTCACATATTCTGCAGGCGCTCAAAGCTCTCATTTTGGAGAGAATGGGGAAACCGGATGAAGCGCTATCTGTTTGCTTAAGTGCCAAAGAGCTGTTATATAAGAACGACTCCATTCTGATGGATGATCTCACTCTCAGCACGCTGCAGATTGTTTTCCAGCGACTTGATCACTGTCGGTATTTGTTTTGATGCTTTGAAGTAACCTATTTATAGGAATATCATTGTCAGAGTTACCTCATAATTCTGTGTGTAATCAGTGGACTTGGCTACAAGCTGTTATGAATATGCTTGTGGGAAATTTCCAACCAATTTGGAACTGATGATGGGGCTTTTCAACTGCTACGTTCGCGAATACTCTTTCGTAAAGCAGCAACAGGTTGATTTATTATTATTATTTATTTATTTATTTTGATAAGTAATAAGGAGTTTTATTAAGGAGAAAAAGCCCTAAAAATACAAGAGGGAAAGCCAAAGGTTACCCAAAGCAAACCCAACAAGACCCAAACTACCCCACATTAGCCTTGCCCAACCAACTATCAACTACCCAACAAGACCCAAATTACCCAACCCAATCTACCCCACATTAGTCTTGCCCAACCTCTGGTGCTCTCTCTTGCCCTTAGACCTGATCTGAGGGCCCTTTCTTCCACCTAAAAACCCTTGTAAGTATTATTATTATTATTATAATATCTATTGTTATGTAGTAGCATTTGTTTACGCATTGTTGTGGGACAATTAGTTTGAAACTTTACTTACTCTGGTCATATCTTGGCAGACAGCTATCAAAATGTATAAGCTTGTAGGTGAAGAAAGGTTTTTGCTCTGGGCAGTTTGTAGCATTCAATTACAGGTTCTGCCAACTTTCTCTGTTGTTTGCTGTCCTGTTAATATTATGCTTTCATGTTATGCTAGCAACCACTTCAAAGGCTGGTCATTGGTATTGGAACCATATAATATCAAATATTGCCCCTTCCCCCAATTGCCATTTTTTTATTATTTTTTGTTCAAGTGCAGACATGTAAAAAAAAATTTAAATAAAAAAAAAATTTAAATAAAAAAAGAATCTGGGAAGTGCAAGATTGATCTACCGTATCTCATATCGTTTGTTTATTCAAGTCGTCTTTGTAAACAAGATCTTGTTTCCTGTTTACTGATTCTTTGGGGTCTGAACTTCTGGTAGGTGTTTTGTGGTAACGGGGGAGAGAAGTTATTACTCTTAGCCGAAGGTTTACTCAAGAAGCATGTTGCCTCCCATAGCTTGCATGAGCCTGAAGGTGATATTTTCCTTCTTTAATCATCTTGGCAAACAATTAATAGATCTGTTGAGCTAAGATGGTTGATTTCCTTACCAAATGTTTGGAATCTATTGCAGCTCTTATTGTCTACCTTTCCGTACTGGAGCAGCAAGCTAAGTATGGTGATGCTTTAGAAATTCTCTCTGGGAAATTAGGATCACTATTAATGATTGAAGTTGATAGGCTACGCATACAGGTACTTTCTTAAGCTTTCATTTCTTAGTGGCTAGGTTTAGGGATAGTATATCGTGTATATCTATGCAGAATGTTTACTTGTAAATGCCTATGTTTTTGCTTCTACCTGTGTTCTTTTGTTTTCGGTTTTCTTGTCTGGGGCATGAGTGTGAGAAGCAGAACTTTGTTGAGAAAACAGGGAAGCTGCATGTGAGCATGGATGGTCAAGGAGTCCTCTAAGGAAGAGTAAAATGAGAAGAACATTACAAAACTAAACAATACATAAAAATCTAGAACAGAAGCTCTTCACGTGTAGATGTGCCCTTCTAGATGCACTATGATTAGTCATATAATGTAAGATGTCATCCTTATGGACGAACTTCATTCATCTGCATAACACCCAAACTTTCTGTCTTTTATGGCCTTAACAATAAATGGAGGTTTGTTGTTGTTTGCATTGTTACTTAAGAATAGGAGGACACATGCTACTGAATTGATGTATTTTCTATTCTTGACGACTGAATTGATGCTTTGTTCTTTTGCTATGGTCAAATGAGAGTTATTTAGAATTCAAGTTTGTGAATCCAAGGGATAGTTCAATTGGCTAGAGACCATGCCTCATGAAGTGGAAGCCACTAGTTTGATCTCATCCCACCTTTCTTGGGGTCAAAAAATTACTTATTAAAAAAATTCGAGTTTGTTTTCTTAAGGAGTTCTTTATTGTGATGAAAATCTCTTGGAAAGAGGACATAACACGTAATTTTTTTTCATTTTTTTATTTTTATTTTTATAAGCAAACACAATTTATTAAAAAGCGCAAAAGACACAACCTAAATACACATGAACTATGAAGTATACAAGGGAAACACCTAGCTAGCCGAAAAAAGAAAAAAAAGAAGATCAATAAGCTTTCTTAATCAGGTCACTGTTGATGAGCTGATATATTAGTTTGTTGCCTGGTTATGATTACCTTCAACACTTGCAAATTTTGCAGAAAGAGTTACTTTGTTCCTGTTACACTGTTGGCTATGCCTTTACTTTCTCAATTTTTGGCTTTATTCCATGATGCTTCTGCCCTGGCATTAATACCATTACATGAAATATGTTGCATATAATTTCATTTCTTTATGGAAACTTTTTCATTGTTCAAAGTTGCAAGGCTAATCATTGTGTGTCTGGGCTTGCATGAATGGGGGAAACTCAGTACTTTTTGCTGTCCTTATCAACTTGTGCACTTTGACTTTAAGTTGACAGGGGAGGCTTCTTGCAAGGGCAGGTGACTATACTGCTGCTGCCAGTATATTCCAGAAAATCCTAGAATTGAGGTATGCTTGTTGAAACTTGCATGATCCAAAAATTATATTTTTAGCTGTTCAATGGGTATTAGATGAAAGATTGGTCACGGGAGCATGTATATAGTGGCATAAATAGGGGTTAAAATTATGATTTAGTTTTATGAGGCTAGAAATAAATATCACCAAGAGCTCTCTGTATGGCTTGTTGGGATCTGTTTTTTAAGAGATGATAATATAAAATGATAGATATGTAGGAGTCATATATTTTTATTTCAAATTAGCAAATTAAATATTTAAAAACTTAGTTGTAGTCTTTTAATTCGAATTAGATGAGGATTCCCTGCAGCTATCTTGTGGGACAAACATGAGGGATATATGAATTATGATTGTACTTGAGCCTAATCTACAAGCTCATGATCTGCCCTTGAAGTCTGGCCTATGATATGATGCGTTTCGGTTGACTGCTGACAATTGGGTCTTTTTTGTCCTCAATCTTGTATAGATTGACGGGATCTCAATGTATTCAAGGTCTCTCCTTTTTCTATTAAAATATTTTTATAAATTACTGGCATTCAATTGTTTTTAACTGTGCAAGTTATGTACTAGTTACATTTCCATTTTCCTTTTTAGTCCTTGCTTTGATGCTCGTAGGTTTTTCTTTTGTTCATTACTGTCAGCCTAGCATCCACAATAGTCTCTTCTTTTTTTTTTTCAGGGTATTACCAAATTGAGTTGAGACCTCTAGTACATCTAGTGCTAACTTCATTCTTCAAACTTCAAATAATTTTTAACTTTCTATAACCAGGAACATGGATTATAATTCTATATGCTGTTTCTAATACATTGTATATTTGCTATTAGCTTTTGCAACCCTTGATGTTGTTTCTTTCCTGTGGCAGCCATGATGACTGGGAGTGTTTTCTACATTATCTAGGCTGTTTGCTGGAGGATGATAGCAACTGGGTTAATGGGGCCCTTAATGATCCAATTGCTCCACCAAAATTTATGGACTGCAAGCTTTCACACTTACCAGATGAAATGGTGCGTGTTTACTCTTAAATTCTGATTGCTATTTCTGTATATGTTAGGTTATTTTTGCATATTTCGAGTAGCATTTGCTGTAATCTTTTGTGCAGAATTTGATTTTCCCAAATTGGTATGCAGTTTGACTGTCGTATATCAGATGCATCAGCTTTTATGCAAAAATTACAAGCCGACACCAGTGACAATAGCATAAGGTGTCCATACTTGGCAAACCTTGAAGTTGAAAGGAGGAAGCACCTGTATGGAAAGGGTGATGATGACAAACTAATGGAGGCTTTGATGCAATATTTTTTCAGGTATATATTGCAACCTTAGTCTCTTCCCTGCAAAATTTCTATTTTGATTATTGGATATGACTTATTTCTTTATATATCATGTGTAATTTAAGGCCAAAATGGGTTGAGTTATACTATCTTGTGGTTTGTTTATGACATCTCTAGCTGGTTACAGGTTCCTTTAATAAATGCATGTTCTTTTTGGTTGTAATAGTTTACTTTTTTATTTATTTAATTTATTCATCTCCCTTGTGCTGTTGATCACAGTTGCTAGGATGATCAAGATGATCTATTTGGATGGATTAAATTGTTGTGGCTATGTTATAAATTCTAGGAAGTTCCAAGTCAATTTGTTTACAAATATAGGCTTGTGTAACATGTAATAAACTTTTATTTTATTGACAAACAATATTTATATTGCTGCAGTTGTGATCCTATCTTTTGGTGTTTTTGCTTGTTAAACACAGGTTTGGTCACTTGGCCTGCTTCACTACTGACGTTGAGGTGTTTGTTGAGATCTTGACTCCCGATAAGAAGACTGAGTTTTTGGAGAAGTTAATGAAAAGCTCCGATTCCCCTTCACCAGTGCTAGCTAAAGCGCTTGGGCAGTCGATTACCCTTTTAAAAGTTCAACAACTGATTAGCAAGATGTACAAGCTCTCTGAGAGTGGTAGGTCTCTTGCCTTTAAATCGTACACCCTATTTGTCTTTTTTCCCCTCTTTTTTCTTGTGGGGGGTGGGTGCTATTAGTGCCAGCTAAAATTTAACAATGATCGGACCACTTAATTTTCATGACCTCAAGATTGTCAATTCTTGTGGCTGGTGTAGACCCTGTAACATTGCCATCACTTTATCATAGTCAATGTTCTGACTCTTCTGATTCTTCTGTTGATATTTTCACTTCCTCTAGGAGGTTCACATAACTGTGAAAAATGTTGCAAGCAAGAAGCAATGAGTAACATATAAAAACGGAAGATAACTTTCTTAAATTTGCAAATATAAATGTAACATTAACGCCTGGGCAGCAACCATTTATGTTTATATTTACCCATAAAAAAGTTTCCTATATCTAGCTCATTGCTTCTTGCTTGTAATTTTCTTTATTATGTGAACTCCACTATTGATTTTTTCACTTAACCTGGAGCTGTTCCTCCTCAGAACTTGAGGGCTCTGCTTGTCAGATGGTGGAGACATATTGTAAAAACCTTCCACTTTCAAAGGACTTGGATCCACAAGAGAGCATGCATGGAGAAGAATTACTATCTATGGTGTGCAATGTGTTGGTTCAGGTACCTTATGTTACTTCTAGAAAGTCATCCTTGTGCTGTACGCAAAAATTTATACTAGAGCTGTTTTTTAATCACAGATGTGCAGCTCTGTTAGCATGTATTCTTATATTTCATGCATGGCATTGTTTTTCTGTTATGTTTTATTTAACTCTTTATTAAGATTCCCAATATGTAAGTGTCATTTCTTTTCCTTCTGTGGTTAATGCTGATACTGACAGGTATTTTTGTGGTTTAGTTATTCTGGCGTACTAGGCATATTGGCTATTTTGTAGAGGCAATTATGGTTTTGGAGTTTGGCTTGACCATCCGAAGGTCAGGAATTGTTTCAAGTTCTTGATTACCATTGGCATCATTTATTGTGTTAATTCAAACTTGATGTAACATTGACCATCGCATCAAAATACTAAATTTCTTAATAACATAGATTTCTTTATGAGGGACACCGTCTTTGCATTTTTTATTAGTACACCCTTACTTTCAGTATGAAAGCTATTTATTCTGTATTGTGTAGAGGAATTCTCTATGACAAAGATAACATTTGTGTCTCTTCACATGTGACAGATATGTATCGCAGTACAAGATCTTGTTGTTGCATTTGTATTCGCACATGGGTGCCCTTTCATTAGCGTATGAATGGTAAAGTTGTTTAACTGATGCAAGTTTACATATTAATTGATTAAAGTGCATTATTTTCCACCAAATGATGCCACTTAATTGCTGATTTAGTGGCCATATGGTTGGGCTTGCTGTTTATGAACATTTGGCACTCTTATGCGTGTCTTTTATCTCTTCTTTAAGTATAATAGCAGTTATTCCCTTGTTTAGGTATAAATCTCTGGATGTGAAGAATATCTTGATGGAAACTGTTTCACATCACATTTTACCCCAGATGTTGGTGTCTCCCCTTTGGGCAGATCTAAATAATCTGCTAAAAGATTATCTCAAGTTTATGGATGACCACTTCAGAGAATCTGCAGATCTTACATTTTTGGCGTATCGCCACAGAAATTACTCAAAAGTATGAACATATTTCTCAGTATGCTTATTTTCATTTATTCTGATGTACTTTTTACCACAAATGACTTGCATTACATGGTTCTAAGATTTACTGGGAATTATATGTTTATTTATTTTCATTTTATAGTTTTTTTAATTAAGACAAAAGCTCTGATATCAAAATTGATGTGGAACAAAAGATGTGGAACAAAAGATGTGATACTAAATCGATTGGAGGAGAATCTGGACAGCAATTTGTTTTAGGGTTTAGGACTACGACTAGATTTTGGTGGGAATTGAATGAAAAATATTACGGAATATCGAGTTTGTAATAGTTGCACGATAGAGCAAGCAATGAATGAGTTGCGGTAGCGCAAAAGCTGTTGTGTATAACAAAAGGGTAAGATTTGGAGATGAAATAAAGAGGAAACCTTAGGGTTTGAATGGTTGTTTCTGGGCTGTGAACAATAACCTGGGAATAGTATTTGGACCTTTTTTTTGGGTGGTTTGAGAGTTATTTGATGGATGGGCTGTTTGGGGTTCTTTAGGATTGGCTTTAGGAAAATAATATATGAAAAAGTAGATCATATTTAGGTTGGAATTCAAACAGAATTGCTGGAAACTGAAAAGAAATGCTGCTCGTATATGTATACAATCTGAATCTTGAGGCCACTTGTCTCAGCTGCATCATCTCTCTGTGTTGGCACTTATCTTGGTATTTCTGACACACAAGGACATTTATGCTATGTTTAAATTTTTCTTGTTGCATTAGCATGTTATTTCAATTTTGTTGGCAAAAGGCATTTTATGATTATGCCCATATAAAATGAAATTATTTACACTGTATTATATCATATTTCAGGTAATCGAATTTGTTCAGTTTAAAGAACGATTGCAGCACTCTAATCAATATTTAATGGCAAGGGTTGAAGCACCCATTCTACAGCTGAAGCAGAATGCGGATAACATTGAAGAAGAAGAGGTATTTATTTATTTTTTTAAAAAAATTGCCACTTTAGCATGTAATTGCCTACACTGTTAATGCATTTGATGATGTGTGATATCATTTATGTACATGTTCTTTAGCGTGTTCTTGAAAGCTTGAAATATGGGATCCACTTCATTGAACTCTCTAATGAGATTGGATCTAAATCTTTGACCTTCAACGAAGACTTGCCGTCACGTCCTTGGTGGACACCAACTTCAGAAAAGAATTATCTTTTAGGTCAGTATAGCTTCCTGTAGTAGTTGAAGTTTAAATTCTTATTCATGAGAAAGTTTTGTCCATCAGATCTCTATCCCGTTTTGCATTCATTGATATTTTTGAACTAAATTGATAGCTGTTGTTATCAGGTCCATTTGAAGGAATCTCTTATTGTCCTAGGGAAGACATGGTATGGAACTTCTGTCCTTTATGACTGTAGTTTACATATAATTTTTTGTGGTAAATAGAACTTGTGTTCAATCTAGTTTTGTTTATATCACAATCTCCCATTTGTTGTTTGACCTTCCTTTGCCTGCTTTAATTTTGAATCTTCTTGCATCTGTTGGCATGGAAACTAGACAAAGGATCGAGAAGCAAACATACGGAGAGTTATTGAGAGGAAGTCTCTTCTTCCTCGAATGGTTTATTTGTCGATTCAAAGTGCTTCTGCATTGCTCAAGGAGAATATTGAAGTGAATGGTTCTATATCTGGCCCTAAGATTTCCTCAGACCTGAAGTTTCTGCTTGAACGCTATGCGAAATTGTTGGGATTTTCTTTCAGTGATGCAATAGAAGTGGTTGTGGGGGTTTCTGGTGGCCAAAAACCTTCTTTGGTATGATTTTATTTTCAGTCTAATTTCATTCTTATTTTGTTATCAGTATCTTTTTTAGACATCATATAAAACCCTTCGCAAGCATGCTTTTTTTGGTTTACATTATACTATGCTGTGACTTGTTTGCACGTGCACAGATACCTATCAAATAAGTAAACTAACTCATTTGAATGGACGTCATGTTTTAAGTTTGAAATGTTGTGCCTCTTCTTTTTCAAAAACAATTCCATTCTGAAGATTCACGAACATGATACATTGGCTTGTTAAGGATTTTATACAAATAATAAATGTTCTCCTCCATGATTGCAATTAGACTATGTTAACTGGATGAGTTTGTAAAGTCACCACATAGGCAGCTTAGGCACCACCAACTTGGTTTACCATTTGGTATTAAACTAAAATTTTGCACCTGCTGCAGACCATTGCTCCGGACTTGATCGATTGGTTGAATTTTGCTGTGTTTTTTAATGCATGGAACTTGAGTTCCCATGAAATAGCACAGCCAGATGGAAATGGACATGGACATAGGCCTGGTACTTGGCACATTGTGGATTCTCTGCTGGAGATGTGCGTTTTAGAGAAGGTCAGATCTATGGATCCCCAAATCTGCTCTCCTTGCGTTGATCTTCCAATTCTGGTGCAACTGGTTACGGAGCCATTGGCCTGGCATGTTCTTGTACTCCAGTCTTCCGTCCGGTCATCTCTTCCATCTGGAAAGAAAAAAAAGAAAGGCGGATCAGATCAGCCCAACACTCCTCTGTCTCATGCAATTCGAGACTCAATCCAATCCGTATGTGGTACTGTAGAACATGTAACGAAATGGTTACGAGAACAGATCAACAAGCCCGAGGATGAAAATTTGGAAACTATACTGTCCTTTCTTCATAAGAAAGGACAGAATGAGGGTGGGCCTGGGCAGGTTTTTAAGATTCTAGAAACTTCGGTATCATCCATAAATGAGACACAACTTGGTGAACGGATCTCCCAAGCAGTAAAGTCTTGGAGTCCTGTTGATGTTGCAAGGAAAATAGTGACTGGGAAGTGTACAGTAGCATCCAAGTTTCTCAAAATTTGTGAATCAAAACTGAAGTCATTACATGCAATGAAACAGCAGATAGCTCAACTCTGAAGTTTGACTGTTAATGGCGGCACTGCAGTTTCGTTGTTTGACTTCGAGCAATTGGCACTTTACTCTATTATAGGTGCCTTCATCCTCTCCCACCTTTTAACACCATCTTGGCATGAAGTTGCCAGAGAACTCCATGTATGGCGGGTGCGTGGCGAAGGTGAAGTTTCCTGTATGATTTGTTTGACAAGTGCAAACGAATTAAACTCACAATTTTTACATTTTTTTATTTTTCTTTTTCATAATGTTTCGCATTTCTACCAGCTTTTTTGCTTTGTATCATGAAACATAAATTTTGGCAATGTTACATCCATTTGTTGGTACTTCGTACTGTTTTTTTTTTCTTAAAATTTTTTGGTTGTGATAATATGTACTAAACTCTTTCGGATTATGTCAAAATCCGTTCATGCAATGAGCATACTTTTTAACTTTGTAGCGAGGTTGAGGGTGATGTCGTGGGTTGGAGTCCCACCAAGTGCGTGTGTATATAATTAGGAAATTGGTTGTTGAGTGCATCACACAGTTTCAGAAATTGTCATTTTCATAAATCTATGATGTATATATTGTCACGTTATTTAATAGTCAAAATAAAATCAATTAAAATTTTTCACTCTTTTTTTTTTTTTTCATTTAATTTCCTGAGTCATAGCTGTTTAGGTGAGGCCCGTTCGGTCTGACTGTTTTGTTGTCTATAATCTCCAACAGTGTCAGTGTCGAATGTCACTGTCAACGAATCACATGCAATGCTAACGGTTCCAATAACAGGTGTAGGGCTTGTATTGGTGCTCACAAACACGTAGCAATCAAAAATTTAAAACTGACGTAATAAAATGGTAGAACTTGTGTGAGTCAGTTTGGGTGGCTACCTAATTCCATCTGAAGCAATATCGTAGTAGGTCTTCTGTACCACTCAACTCGTAGATACGAAAGAAAATTTGAGCAGTAGTCCTAGCAAACCAGACCTGCTTCCTTCCCTTTATTTCAAACCTAATGTAGCAGATGAATCAATGCCTTGATTGATGTTTAAACAATTAATATTAACCTTCTTTTTTTTTTTTCTTTTTTAAGTAGGATGGGGAGAGAACAATGGGGTAGGGAATCCTTTTCAACAAACGGGAAGGGGTGGATATGGTACGTCAATTTGGACAAAATAGAGCGTAGAAATTTGCATTTTTGTAAACTTTTTTAGCCATCTATAGGAAAAGGCATGGGTGGAGACTGGTGAGAATGTCCTAGCCATCATCAATACTAAATTGATAAAGTCTTTGGACAAATTAAATGCTAAAGTCTTCTGATGCAAAGAAATTTAGGGACTGGACCCATCAAGCCTACTTTCAAGACCTTATTCACTTGAAAAATTGCATATCCGTTTTGTCAATGCTTTTAAGAGAGTTTTTCTTTTTTCTATTTTTCAAAACTTGTCGTGATATATCGTAAATATGAAAATAGTTTTTAACTTTTCAAAGTGTTTTGTGTTTTGAATTATTTGTTAATGTTTTTTATTTTTTTTAAAAAGAAAAACACAATTTTGCGCTTAGAAAACGTGGAATTAATAATGGAGCTGATGCCTTTTGATTCTTGTTTGGAGTTAATGTTGTCAGGGCAATAGGACTTTTGGTGTGGGACTTATTATTATGTCATTTGAAAAGTGGTAAGCTAAGACAAAAGATATACTTCTCCTGTCTCCCACCTAATCAACCAAATATTTCAACTTCACCCTAACCGTTCTTTGATAATCGGTTGAGGGGACAACCGTTCTTTGATAATGATATCTAAAACATATCAAGAAAAATGTTAAAATAAACAAGCTAGAAAATAGAAAGTGGACATTATGCTCACATAAATGCTTTTATAATAATGAAATCCATTTTTAGTAAATTAAAAAAAAAAATGCTGTTTAATTTAAGCTTTAGGATATAGAGAATGGGAGAGCAACAAAATGATAACTGAGGTCATGGATGGAACCAGGATTTTCAGACGATAAAGTGAGCTATAGCTTATAAATAGAAAGACAAAGACATCACAGGCAAAATATATTCATAATATTTCTCTCTTAAAATATTTATATATTATATATATTTTTTACCTCACTTATCCCCTCGGTCCCACCAAATGATAAATCAAGGTTTCATCTTCACTGAGGCGAACCCACAATTAGTATGTCTGGTCTACTAAAACCAATATTTTCAATTATTTTCATTGGTTTTAATCATTTACTGGTGGTCTTATTCCTATTTTCACATTTTTGGGTGTTGTGAAGTGACAATACTTAATGAGCTAAATATCACACTGAATTTATGTAGATGCTTTTATGCCACTTATAGTAGAATATTACATTGCTGGACAAGCCCCAGCAATAGCAGTAATATATGAGGAGTAATGTTAAAAACTATATTTTTATCCCGCAACTACCTCACAAGTTGATGTGGCAGTCTAACCAACCATTATATCAATCTTCGTTTAAAAAACTACAATAAAAAAATCTTAAGATTGGTTGGGACTGATACATTGGCATTGTGGAATCGTTGTGGTGTAAAAATATAATTTATAGCATTACTATTACTCATGTGATTGACACATTTCATTTTGGGTCTACATGCCATGAGTAGAGAGGAAACTCTATTTTTTTTCTTTGCTTTTTTGTTATTTAAACATGTGATTGGGCAAGTGGGTGCACCAAATTCCTTTCCGGCTAGACTAGTTGTCCTACAATCCTTATACTATCACTGTTGACTTAGAAACCTAATTTACCAAATTGTTCCTCTTTTACAACATAAAAAACTAGTTTTTTGTTGTCTCATTTCCCGCTTTTTGACAGTATAAATAGTTGCTTTCCTCTGGAGGCAACTCACACAAGTCCTCCAAGCTTTAGTCAAGAGAAGTTGAGAAAGCAATGGAGGGTTACAATCTCACTGTCAAGCCATGGTTTACTTTCTTCCTACTTGGCTGGTTTGTCATGTTCGCTTTCCTTTCTTCTTTTGCAGATGCAGAAACTCACTACCATGAATTTGTTGTAAGTCTTTTCTTCATTTCATGAACTTATTATCATTATAATTGTTCCTAAATGGGATGTAATCTTGAATATCCACCCAATCACAAAGAAGGGTGATAGAGATTTACCTTTGTCTTCTTTGGACTGATATAGATTGAAGCAAAACCAGTGAAGAGGCTGTGCAGAACCCACAACACCATTACAGTAAATGGACAATTCCCAGGGCCAACCTTGGAAGTGAGAAATGGAGATTCCCTTGTGATCAAGGTCACTAACATTGCTCGATACAATATCAGCCTTCACTGGTAAAATCATTAGAATTTATATAATACATCAAAACAGGCATATAGTTTATTTCTAGACAAATAACAGCAGCTAAATATATGTTATATAGCTGTCTAGCTATTCTCCCTCCAGCTGGTTCTTTAAAAATTATAAATGATAGGAAAATGCTTATAGAAGACTTCTTCTTTCCAATACTTTAGAGATTGTCAAAAATCAGTCTTCACATATGTAAACATGCAATTGACCCTAGGCATGCATGGAGTCGCATGAAGGAAAATACTTGGGGTACTATACTATAGGTTTTATCGCAACCTTCTTACAAACAGATATAGTAATCTACGTGACATTGTTGCATTAGCTACAATCAAATTTAATTGCTTAGTAACTGACATTATAAATATCACGTAAATTATCACGTTAATTTGTAAGGAACTTATAGAAAAAATTGTAATATTCTTGGCAGCACTCAACGTAGAAAATAACCTTGATAAGCCCATCGAAAAATTTGCACTCTCCTTACTTCCTGCATACCTAAAATTCATGAAGCTTGAAATGATGATGTCAATAACCTGCACTTTATCGATCAGGCATGGAATTCGACAGCTCAGAAATCCATGGGCAGATGGGCCTACTTATGTGACCCAGTGTCCTATCAAACCGGGAGCAACTTACACGTACCGTTTCACAATCATAAACCAGGAGGGTACTTTGTGGTGGCATGCTCATACCGATTGGCTCAGAGCCACTGTTTATGGAGCTCTCATCATCCATCCGCAATTGGGTTCTCCGTATCCCTTCTCAATGCCCAAACGAGAATACACCATCCTTCTGGGTAACAACTAAAGATCTGTTATTCAACCCCCTCTAATTTTTTCCTCAGCAGCTCTCGCCTCCAAATCCTTAATGCTCTAGCTCTTGTTCAATGTTCACAATGAACTATGAGAAAATGATAGAACTCTAACAGGTTGTGATGGTGTCAAACAGGAGAATGGTTCGATAGAAATCCCATGGATGTCCTAAAGCTGGCACAGTTCACAGGAGCAGCTCCTAATATTTCTGATGCATACACCGTAAATGGTCAACCCGGTGATCTGTATAGATGCTCCAGACAAGGTAAGGTGTAACTTGTCCTATCCAAAGACTATATAAAAGAGACAAAGAACATGAACAAGATCAAGAGCAATCTTCTTTGTTTGTTCTTAATATATAAGATTAGTTTTAAGTGGAAGTATAACCATGGGAAGAATAAATAACCAAAGTGATAGACTTAAACTCTCATTTCTCAGGCTGCAATTACAACTATGACCAAACCATAATTTGTTATAAAGTTTTGATATGTTGTTTCTATTAGATGGTAACAAGGAGTGGGTAACATACCTAAAATCACAATGCAGAAACTGTGAGATTTCCCATAGAATCGGGCGAGATAGTTCTTCTACGAATCATCAACTCTGCACTCAATCAGGAACTTTACTTCGCCATCGCCAACCATAAAATGACTGTTGTTGGTATTGATGCTACATACACCAAGCCTTTCACAACCAGCGTCATCATGGTAGGACCCGGCCAGACAACCAATGTCCTCCTCACCGCTGATCAACCCCCAGCTCACTACTACATGGCAGCACGTGCCTATAACACTGCTCAAAATGTAGCCTTTGACAACACCACCACCACAGCAATCCTTGAATACAAATCTGCTCCCTGCGGTGCCAAGAAGGGGCAATCTTCAAAACCAATCTTACCACAACTACCAGCCTACAATGATACAGCCCCTGCGACTGCTTTCAATGCTGGGCTTAAGAGCCCTTCCCAGGTCAAAGTCCCTACAAGCATTGATGAGAACCTATTTTTCACAGTGGGTTTGGGACTAAACAATTGCACACGTCCTAACAGCCCCCGTTGTCAAGGACCAAATGGAACCCGCTTTGCCGCCAGCATGAACAATGTTTCTTTTGTACTCCCAAGAACCAACTCCATAATGCAAGCATATTACCAAGGTGCACCTGGTGTCTTCACCACAGACTTTCCGCCTGTTCCGCCCATACAATTTGATTATACAGGCAATGTGAACCGGGGGCTGTGGCAACCTGTTCCAGGAACTAAGCTCTACAAGTTGAAGTACGGTTCCAGAGTGCAAATCGTCCTGCAGGATACCAGTATTGTCACAACAGAAAACCATCCAATGCATCTTCATGGATACCACTTCTACGTTGTTGGATCAGGTTTTGGCAACTTCAACCCAACCAGAGATACAGCCAATTTCAACCTCTACGACCCACCACAAAGGAATACCATTGGATCAAACCCTGGTGGATGGGTAGCCATCCGGTTTGTAGCTGATAATCCAGGTGATATACTAAATCTCCTATGTGTGTGTATATATATATATATGCTAGCATCTATCAATCTGTTTCACCAACAATAGATTCACTAATCTGATGCTTTTCTTGCACTTACCTGGTCCAAACAGGAGTTTGGCTGATGCACTGTCACTTAGACACGCACTTCAGTTTGGGGTTGGCAATGGCCTTCCTAGTTGAGAACGGAGTTGGGGAATCTCAGTCTGTAATACCTCCACCAGCAGATCTGCCTCCTTGTTAAGACCATCAACATTCATTACATCAAATTTCCAAGTCAAAGGATTTGATGTTCTCGTGTTGTTTGATATATAAGTGTGTTTGGCAGAATATGATGTCGTGGGTTTTCGACTTTTCTAGTAGTAGGCCAAGAATTGATCAATGCTCCACTGAGCAGCTGATTTGTCAAGTTTCTTAATTGAGTGTATTATTTTTAAAAGTAAAGAATTGGATTTCAGATTCATAATAAATTAGTTATATCTGTTTCATTCCAGTTTTCTGATGCTAAGTTATAACAGATACCACAAAAACAAAACAGAAGTAAGTTCCCACCATCTACCTATTGCAAGATAGTGCCAACTGCAAGGAGCTGGAAATAACCATTCAGATAATCCAATTGAACAACCCATGAAGAAGATTTTGCTGCTAACATGCGACTACAACCATCTGCATTAATTCGATCTTATTGTGATTGGCTGTAGTCATTTGATAACCATGTGAAAATTGCAAGACCCTGCCAAACAAGGTTCCAGCAACCTGTAATATGCACCAAGTATGTGGCATGAGTAAGGTGTGATTACCAGTAATTAAAGAAATTTTTTGATGAATCAGTAATTGAAAAAATATATATAAATTAACAGCAATAATTCTTTTTTTGTTTTTTTTTTTTTTTTGTATTCTATTTTCAAACTAACTGCATAAAGATAGTAGCTCCAGCATATAACAATGAGTTAGCATTCAGTGTCAAATTTACAGATTTTGGCCAGTGAAAGTCTACCACCATCTAGGCAACAAATTTCAGACAACGAGTATCATTATGTATATTCTGGCAACGGCGTGAACAAAAACGCATCCCACACTTCACACATGTGTAGCTGGCAGCGTATCCACAAACAGTGCAGAAATGGCGTCGAGAGGTAGAGCTTGGAGGTCCCACAGCTGCCTTCAAATAGGAGGGAACATGAGGAGGCAATGTTTCCAGGTTTGCCTGTAGTTGTTAAAAGAATGATGACCATTAAAGCAATTTAAAAACAAAAAGGAGTACCAGCAGCATTTCCCTTATTACCTCATGTAAAAGCTCAAGAAATGTTCTTGGGGCTTTCCTGGCATTCTCAAGTGCCTTTGCCTGCCGGGTTTTACGTTTCGTACCCTTGGACTGCCTCTTTTGCATGTATACTGCAACAAAAGGTCCAAAAAACAGGAAATGTAAACTAAGCCAAAAAAAATAAAAATTGACAAGGTGGCATAGACACGGAGATTTTTCAGTGCTACCCTAGAAAGAGGAACTTCCCTTATAACCATAATCCAAATTTGACCTTAAAATGCCATTCAGAGCAACCCTCCATGGTTGATTACTTAGATGAATCAACTCCAATGACGAGAGAGAGAAGTAACTCTTCATTTTTTTTTTGGTAATCTAGATATTCTCCATACAGGTACTTCTTTTTTATGGATGCAGGAATAGGCTCTATGAATCATATAGAGCTTGGATTTACCCATTCATTCTATCGATTAAAGTTACGGAGCAGCAATATAAAAAGGGAAAAAATGAACAAAAAGGAAGAAGGAAAAAGAGATATGAGGACTGATATGAATTAGACCTTGATCTTCATCATCAAGAGAAGAGTCATCTTCATCATTAATTTCAACCATTTCCATTCCTGCATTGTCGTTTTCTAAGGCTTCAAGGCGAGCAAGAGCAGCCTAAAACAGGAAGTTGCTAAGGCCTTAAAACGATGTTGAAATAAAGCTAATAAATCTTCTATTTCATCAACATTCACAAGCTTGTGCCAAATACAGAAACCATAAACCCAAAATCGATTTTCAATGAAACAGATTCTGACACACCTGCGTGCGGTTGTCACTACTTGCAAGGGCAGCAGCCATTCTTGGAGCAACCTTACGAGTTCGGCTCGACATGCGTCGAAATGGGTTGGAATTGTCGTCATCCATTGCTGCAAAGAGATACTAGAATCAGATAAAAAATTCATTGACAAATAGAAAAAGAAAAACAGCTTTTTTTTATTGGGCCAAAAGCTATGGATGAATAACTAAAGACATATAAACGTCGAAATATATGTGATTAAGTAAAATTTAGCTTTTGGGTAACCCGATTATGAGTACATAAACACTGCATAGGATAAAAACCTTGCTTGAAGGATTCATAAATAAATAAATAAATAAAACTTGCTCGAAGGGGTTGCCACTTGACTCTAAAATCAAAGGCATTATCACTTATTGGGATTCTAATTCTACATCTAATATTGAAGTTGAAGATGGGTCTTCTTCAAAATCATACATAAATACGCACACAAAATTTCAAAATTGAACAAAAGGAAGTCTGGGAACAAGCTCTTAGACTCTACGCACCACAAAACTGTGTCTTGGACGAAAATTCCAAATGCTATTGATTATTTAGAGATTTACAGGCAAACCCGAAACAATAAAATCGGTTATTAAATTAATACAACTCAGAAACCTGAACTTCAAAATTCACCCAAATATTCATAAGATGAATCAAAACAAAGAAAAAAGAGAACCACAAACAAACAACGAGAACAAGAAGTTCCATGACCATGGAAAGAGAAAGGCTAACCAAATAACACTTGGCGGCCGACGACTGGAGGAGTAGGAGGACGGTGGTCCGAAGCAACTCAAGTCTGAACGGTAGAGCGAGCGAGAGAAGCGGAAGGGAGCCTAGAAACGGTGGATCCGGCGAGGAAAAGGATCCTCTCCAGTCCATTTTGGACTGGATAGGAGCCATTTAAGGGTCAGGATCTCTTTAAAGAGATCCAATGACCACAATAAGGCCACGTGTCCCACTTTTAAAAAAAAATTAAAATATTATTTAACGTTTTTTAAATAAATAAAAATAAAAATAATAAAATATATATATATTTTTTTTTTGGCCCTGGGGACCCCCAAGGGCCAAACCCCACCCCCCTTCCTCCCTCTCTCACATGTATTCACCGCCACCACCACTTGAGCTCCAGCCCAAATGAAACCTGCCACCTCCGCCGCCACCACCATACCCCCCTCCACTTTACCACAAACCTTTCTCTCCCTCATCAACAACCTCCTCTCCTCCCTCACCTTCAAATCCTTCACCGGACACTGGCAAACCATCCACTAAGCTCAACTCCAACTCCTTCTCCCTCTCGTCTCTCTCCTCCTCCGCCCACTGGTCCGAAAACCCTCTCATCCACTCCCTCCCCCCTTCCCTCCTCTCCACTCTCCACCACCTCTCATCCCTCTCCAATCGAGTTCAAGAACAAAGCAACCAATCAAAACAAATATCCAATCGTTCCACCATCCTCAATCAAAACAAATCCACCATCCCCAATAACAAATCAAACAAATCAAAACAAACAAATATCCAATCGCTTCCTGCAAGAGACCATACAATTAAAAAGGGAAACATATGATTTAGAGGTGGGCTCTCAGCTGCTCGTCGTAAACCTGTACTCGCCATGCCCGGAGCCGGAGGTTGCAATCGGTCTGCCCCCTCACACAGCCACGGCTATCCTACAACATTTACTTTTTTTTACTATTTGTTTTTAATATTTTAATATTTAATATTTATTTATTTTTAAAAGTAAAATAATAAATTAGTATTTTTTTTTTTAATGGGACATTAGTTGGATGATGGCCTTAAGATCTCTCTAAAGAGATTCTAGCCATCAACCGCATTACCTACTATCTAAAATGGATTGGGGATGATCCTATTCTAGAAATGGTGAAGTTGTAAGAGCTTGGAAATGGAGTGTTTTGACCAATACTTTCCAAGCATACAAGGAACCGTCGTATGACGTATCGTTATTTTTTGAAAAATGCTAGATGGTAACTTGTTGACAAGTGTGTTTTTTAAGGGAAATCATTTATCTCATTGATAAAGGATTACAAGCATAAAACTCTTACATCACTGAGCAAAAGTTCTGAAAAATGATTTAAGTCATATTAGATATCACCTATTAAAAAAATTATGTAATGGTTAGTTAATATCTGATTTTTTTTTTTTAACATATTCGCACAAGGAAAAGGGAGCGAAATTCAAACTAGCTAGTTAATGTCTGATGTTAATGACAAATTATAAAGGAATTTGTAAGTGTAACATTACTTATAGAATAATGACACTCAGAAAGGGTAGTTGTGATTGAATGAAAAAAATGTGATTTTGATCTTGTGTTTCGTGTTTATGTTATTTTGGTGTGACATGCTGAGGTGTTTCTTTTTATTGGAGAGTACAAAGGACATGTTTCGTGTTCATGTCAAGCTCTTACATCACATAGTAAAAGTTCTGAAAAATAATTTAAGTCATATTAGACATCACCTATTAAAAAATAGATATGCTACAATGCAATATAATACCCACATTTGGCCCATATTTAGTGAGGAAGAGAGAATTGAAATTCAAATTTCAAATTTCAATCATCCCTTTCATGTGATTATTCATCTGCCATGTCACTAAATATGGACTAAATGTGGGCATTATATTGCACTAAAGCATTTCTCATTAAAAAAAAATTATGTAACAATTAGTTAACGTCTTTTTTTTTTTTTTTTTTTTATGTTCACATAAGAGAAGGGGAAGGGGAATTCAAACTAATTAATGTATGATGTTAATGACATATGTCAACAAATTATAAAAGAATTTGTAAGTGTAACATTACTTATAGAATAATGACACTGAGAAAGGTAGTTGTGATTGAATGAAAAAAAAAATTTGTGGTTTTGATCTTGTGTTTCGTGTTTATGTTATTTTGGTGTGACATGTTGAGGTGTTTCTTTTTTATTGGAGGGTACAAAGGACATGGTTCATGTTCATGTCAACCTCTTATAGAAATTTATTTTGTATTCCTAAAACATGTGGGAAGCACATGTTATTAAAAAAACATATGCGTACTTCTCATGTGTTAAGGCCTAAGAGCATTTTCAATGGAAGAGTCAATTTTTTATACAAAATGACTCCTCAAAATTTACTTTATCTACTTTAACTAATAAATTTTTATATGTCTACTACATCCGATTAGTTATATTTTTATATATATCATTTAAATATTTTTATTTTTTATTTTTTTATAAGGACTGTATTTTTTTCTAAATATCATATTTTTCAACTTTTGGTATAAAAGAGATTTGGAGAGAGGAATAGTAGGAGAAAATTTTGGAAAAATGGAGATGTGGAAGAGAAATAGGAAAAAAATTTGGGAAAAGAGAAAATATGTGAGAGAAAAAAAAAATGAAATAGCTCTTTGAATAGTGCTGCTACATGTAGCTTTTTTTTTAGCTCATTCAATAAAATATCTATCTTACCTTTTTTTTTTTTGCTTCTCCAATGCAGGAGGTATTTTACAAATTTAAATAATTATTTTAGATAAAAGTATCATTTGGCTCCTCCATTGAGAATGCTCTAAGGGATACTTAACAATTTATTAGACTGATTTATAAAAATTAGGTATAATCCAGTGAGAATGTATCACTTCCTCCCATCCAATTTTTCAGGTTCCATTTGTATTCCACGAAAATTGTTGCTTTCTTTACGAATTTCCTTATTGATAGAATATAACAAAACCTTCTGTTTTAATGTATAAACAAAAATTTATTGAAAGAACTAAAAAAACAAAAACAAAAACAAAGACAAAAACCAAAAACAAAAACAAACAATCCCTTAAAAATAAAATGATCTTAATTAAGGCCATAGGGATCTACACATGATCCTTACTACATTTCAAACACGTACACCTAATCACTAGTTTACCTCAGTACTATAATTTTTACCATAATTGATGTAGCGTGTTTTAAGTAGTTTTTCTTTTGTTTTTTTTAAACACGCCACATTTGCCCTTGAAATGCATGTAAAAAATAGCGCTAAAAAAAATAAATAAATAAATACCATGCATGCAATAATGCTAGCAAAACCAGGACGTAAACATTCCCGTTCCTGGTGAGGCTGCAGCCTTCTTGATTGATCCATGTCCTCTCATAATCTGTTGTTGCACCACAAGCACAGAGGCAGAGCTACCAAATTCCGTTGAGGCAACATGGTCCCCAATCACTCCCAGTTCCTCATTTTCCCTCCAATCTATTAATCCATCAAGGAGGAACAGATTTATCCCTTGCTGTCTTCCCAGGATCCAAAGCTCAATGGACTCATGATTCATTGCATGAATGGCCGCGAGCGTTTCATATCCATTCCTCACCACCACCTCTCTGTAAGCCACCCGATCATTTCTCTCGTTTTTAACCCAAAACCACGTCACCACCCCATCATCAAGCTTTTTCTCCATCTCAAGATCTCCGACATAGTTGTAAGGAAGGAATCGAATTACAGTGAGAGACACGTCACGGTTTCTAACCATTCGATCTGCGTAAACAAGTGCTTCCCTTGCATCTGCTCCTCCCAAAAACAGCACTGCAAAATGGTGGAAAGAATGTTGGGAAGAGAGCGTTGAAAGCGGCTGTTGGAAATGACCTTTGTCGACAAAAATTCCGACAGAACAAGGCGCATGGGCTAAGACATTGAGGTTCACATATCGAACACCCACTCGCGAGCCTCTGAGATGTTCGAAGCTGTCGTTGTGGTAAGGTAAGATGATAAGAGTAGCTTTGTTTATGATGGCGAGCTTACAAATGTCTTGGTACATTGATCGCTTTGGTGACACGGCTGTGAATGTATGGAGCTTGAGAAAATCACGCCTGCTTTCCTGACAGAATATAAATTAAATGATTAAAGTTAATATAATATCAAAGTCACAGGTCATATATAATAAACGGTAATTTAACATTACCTGATACAGTTGTAGGGCATTGTGAATGGTCTCGAAGGCTGCGTATTGGGAAGGCACTTCCTGCACTTCGTGGTCTATAAACATCGGCGCAGCACGGCCGAGAAGCTCAATGAGGTGGAGAGCAATGACGGAGAATGGTGAGGTAACACTTGGATTTGAGGCCTCAAGAAGACTGATGAACCCAGCCACGCTTTCTTCATCATGTATGCAAAGTAGTGTACGAAGTTCTTTTTCTAAAGGGATGTGTTGAATAGTTCTCCTTTGAGTCACCATGTATGGCCTTGTTGGATCGTAGAGCATGTTGATTAAGGGTGTAGCAATTCCAGTCACCACTATTGTTAATAACACCATCATTGTGAAAGCTGCTTGCCCTATTATCTGTATGCATACACACAAAACGTTACAACAAGTGAGGCAGACGGAATCATAAAGAAAAGTTAAACCGTGATTTTACTAAACGTTTTACTATACATTTAAAAATTACATTTTCGTTAATTGTGTTTTAAAATTGTTATTTTTTCAAACTACAAGTTTTAAAACTATTAAATAAACCAAATGAACACTCAAACTAATTATTATATAGACAAAAATTTCCTTCAAACCAACGTGGATGAAATATCCTTCAACCCATTTAAAATAGTGTCAAGTGTCTATAAATATTTAAAATGCAACTGCAATTAATGACCTTAAGAATTTAATATACGTTTAAAATATTTATAGACATTTGGCACTATTTCAAATGGGTTTGAAGATATTTCCTCCATACTGATTTGGAGGAAATTTCTGCCCCTTATATGTTGTGACCTAAAACATTTCAAGTTTTTGTAAAGGAGAAAAAATATATGTGAAAATGTATCTCATCTCATAATTAGTTGAAATGTGGGAACTTTTTTCACTCTATATACTACATTTTTTATTTAACAATTTCACAATACTGACGAGATATATAGTCCCAACAAATCATTAGATTTTTTTTAGTAAAAAATGATTGGATTGTTGATTGGGATTGTCATATATATCAACATTGTGGTATAAAAATGTAGTATATAGTTTTACTCAAAAAGCAAACACTAACGCTATAAACCACATTTTTGTGTCAAAATGTTGATGTAGTAGTCTCATCAAACTATTAAATCAATCCTTGTTACAAATAAATAAATTGATTAAGGATTGGTTATAATTGCTACGTAAAAATAGCCGTGAAATAAAAATGTAATTTATAACATTACTTTAAATAAAATGAAAAATGAATACTTGATAACCAAACAAGATGTATTGAGATTTGAGAGTGAGAGAGAGCATACATACCATTTTGTCCATCCAATGGATATATAAAATAAGCTCCACTTGGCCTCTCAAGCTCAAAATGAGGCTCAAAGTGAGACTATCTCTGAGCGGCACATCAAAGAAGACAGCAGGAACCAAGGTTCCAATAATCTTGGACACGTAACCAACCACGGCCATGATAAATAGTGGCGTCAACCCCGACCAACCAACGGCATGCATGACATTCACATCGGTGTAAAATCCCACAAACGCAAATGAAAATGGCATTAGAATATCCATCACAATTGTTTCACACCTCTCCACAAGTGTCGTTCCTAGTGGAGGGCCATCGGGAATCACCAGCCCCAGCCACAGCGGCCCATTGGCGATGGCGATGCCAAACAAATCGGTTATAAATCCAATCACGCAAACCCCTAGCAAAATTGCAACCACGTAGCCCTGTTCAACCGGTTGCCCTGCTGGCGTTCTTTTGATAATCCACTCCATCACCGGCCGAACACAAGTTACCATGAAAACCGATAAAACCACCAAAGATATCATATACCTGTTGAAGTGTAAATTAAATTATTAAATTCATTTATTCTTATTACATTAAGCTTTTAGGAAAAGTTGTGATTTAACATGGTATATATCATAATATAGGTCTTAAGTTCGAACTCTGACTATCATATACTTCTTATTTCAATTAAAGTATTTCATAAGTTGTGCATCACCTATTAAATGAGATTTAATTTGAGCCCACAATTAAGGGGGAGTTTAGAGCATGTCTTGAATTCGAACTATGTATATATGCCATTCACATTTCATTTCAATTGAAAATTAGACTTACACCTATTATTAAGGAAGAGTTTGAGCCCCTATGTTTAATAAATGATTAAACTAGCTTGTTCTTTTTTATTCGCTTAAGCTTTTGAGATAAGGTGATTTAAGAGTACCATAGTGCACCAATTGTTTGTCCTTCCCCCTGCTTCGCTGCCTCGAACGCAAGAAGTGCGTTGATTCCAATTGTGTCGCTGATTATCGCCGTGGATAATGCCATCCGTCCGATCTCGGAGCTTAGGAGGTTAAGCTCTTGAAGGACAGGAAAGAGAACAGGAAACGTTGTAATAGCTAAAGATGAAGAAACTGCTCCAATGGAAGAAATCTTTGCAAGGTCCTTGTCCATGGACTTCCTCAACATGAAGGCCACGATTGTAACTATAATTAAGGGAAGTGCCACCCCCACCGACGCAATATACCAATTCTTCTTTCCTGATTTTCTTATCAGGGTGATATCCATTTTCACACCCGTCACAAAAAGGAAATACATGAAACCTAGTATTCCAATATTTTTCATCACGTATGCAGCATTGTCGGGGAACATGTACGAGGAGAAGTTCTTGTTGCCGCCAAGAACGGAGGGTCCAATGAATATACCACCCTTGAGAATAATTAACATTAAATCATGATCAGATGATTAATGATAATTTAAAATCTCCCTTACAAATTAAGAACTTCAACAGACCAAAACTATGTACCACGACATAAAGTACGTATTGCAACATTAATTGACAAATGCGTCACACTATTTGAATTCAAGACCATTTGATATTGTAATATATATCATTTGAACTTGAATGGAGTGGGAAAAGAAAGGTTAATTTCAAAAAAACTTACGATAATGTCGGAGACAATCCTAGGCTGTTTGAGAGGCTTGAGAAGAAAACGAATGATACGACTGGTGAGGAGAACACAGATAATCTCTAACAACACAAGTGTGAACGAGTAATCCAATGGATTTGCTCCATAGAAGATGCCGAAGGGGTGCGCCTTGTGGACTTGTCGGCAGATCATCGGAACTTTGAATGTATGATCAACACGGCTAAAGGCGTGAACTCCCATGGCGGTGTTCGTACGTACGTGCAACCCACCAAACTTTTTTGTGCCACCCAACAGGCCTGAGGGAACTTACACCGTGCAAGAAAAGCACCTGAACACGCTTGCCATGCAAAATGGAGACAGACAGAGAGAGTTAGAATATATTCTATAGGGGGAGAGGGGGAGAGAGAGAGAGAGTTGGAATATATTCTACAGAGAGAGAGGGAGAGAGAGAGAGTTAGAATATATTCTAGAGAGAGAGAGAGAGAGAGAGAGCCTAGAAGAGCTCACATGGATGTGGAGCCGCGTTAAAAGAGGTAGAAGATTTTCAGTCTGGTTTCAATGGTTGACCATTTTTCATTGCTTTCATGTCCAAGGGGAAATATCGAAATGGGGGGAGGGGGAAGAAAGTTGGAATAGATTGTCAAGAAAAAAATATACATTATTTTTATATTTATCAATAAAAATTGATGAGTCATACGAGAAAAGATGAAATGATATGGTGAATATGTAAAAACTTTAGAGGTTATAATTATGCTCTTAGTTGATCTCTTTAAGTTATTATTATTATTATTATTATTATTTCACCTATATTTTTTAATATAAATATAAGTTAACTTTAAATTTAAGAAATGAGACTTATTGTTGTACGTATTCTTAATGACACATTCTCCATTGGTTGATGTGCATTCAACTTCGTTTTTTTTTTTTTTTAATAACAACCATTCATTCATTGAAAAATAACAGGAAGACTACAACGAAGACAATAAAAAAATAAAAATAAAAATAAGATAACAAGCTTAACAAAAAAAACTAGATCCAGATAGATACCTAGCACCTTAGAAATTTGGTAAGAGATCAAAACCATTGAAGTCACATGCAAATGTAGATGATGAAGGCCGCAATGCACTAGGATGGATAAAACCATATAGAGTATAAGAACCCCTGAAAACATTAATCTAAACAAAATTCCAAGGAATCTGTAAAGATTAATGAGTGACAAAGAGAAAAACATATAAGATAACAAGCTTAATTAAAAAACTAGATCCTGACAAACACCTAACACCTCAAAAATCTGGTAGGAGACCAAAACTGTTGAAGTCACATGCGAATGCAGCTGATGAAGGCCGCGGCGCACTAGGATGGATAAAACCATTTGGAGTTTGAGAACCCCTAAAAACACTAAACAAAATTCCAAGGAATTTGTAAAGATTAATGAGTGAAATTTTGGTTCCTTTCACATTCACAGAGTTTGAGGCCCAGGCCCAACAGGTTCAAGTTATTTTTAAAAACCCAAACCAAACAGACAACTAGCACCTCAATGAAATGGAAAGAGACTAGAAAAGTGGAAAAAAGATTTCCTACACAGACATAGAGTCTGAAGCCCAACCAAAAAAGGTAAATCAGAAAGCAACAACACAACAAAACAAAAAGCATTAACTTAAATAAAAGTAGAAAAAAAATCTACAAAACCAAAAATCAGCAACAATAGAGGAGGGATAGGCGAAGACACGGAGGCTCGAGGAGGCCAGAAGGATGAGCGAGCGGCAACGACAAGAGGAGATGGTGCTGGAGACGATGGTTGAAAGCTAAGTTAGATGGATGGCAAGCTTGCCAGGGGAAGACAGATCGAGCTTCATAGAAAACAGATCGGAGAATGATGCAAAGAACACCAAATTTTTATTTATTTTCAATATGTAATAATTTTTAAATATTACATATTGAAACTAAATTTTTTATTTATTTTCAATATGTAATAGTTAACAAATATTACATATTGAAAATAAATAAAAAGTAGGTGATGTTTGCATCATATTCAGATGAAATTGATTCAATCAATGGAGAATGTGTCACTCCCGCACCCAATTTTTTCGGCTCCATCTATATTCCACGAAGATTGTTGCTTTCTTTACGAACTTCCATATTGATAGACTTTAACAAAACTTTATGTTCTAATGTAGCATTTTTTTTTTAATAAATAAAAATTTATTGAAGGAACTCAAGCGAGCAAAACTAAATGATTGCATTAAAATAAATAAATAAATGTAAGATTAAAATTAGAGAGCCATAAGGGAACAATTACAAAGGTCAAACACTTTTTTTTTTTTTTTTTT